>JAESVK010000428.1:237968-258121 GCA_017140935.1 Hamamelis virginiana
AAAACATATATATATATATATATATATATATATATATATATATATATATATATGTATAACCCATATGTAAGTAGCGCACACTACTTACCCACCGGATTCTGGTAAACAGGATCAACCAGAAGTTCTTCAGTGACCTCAGAAGAGAAAGTTTCGAGAAAAGGTTTAAGTCGTTTACCATTAACCTTGAAAACATTACCTGACTGAGGGTTAAGAATGTCGACTGCTCCATGCGGATAGACTTGCTGAACAATAAAAGGTCCTGTCCATCTTGACCTTAACTTACTTGGAAATAAATGGAGTCGAGAATTGTACAATAGAACTTTCTGTTTGGGTTCAAAATGTTTTCTCATAATATTTTTATCATGGAAAGCCTTGAGTTTCTCCTTGTACAATCTCGAACTGTCATAAGAATCTCTTCTTATTTCCTCTAACTCATTGATTTGTAATTTTCTGTGCTCGCCAGCTTGGGTCAAATTATAATTCAAATTTTTAATAGCCCAATATGCCTTATGTTCCATTTCAACCGGTAAATGACAAGCCTTGCCATATACGAGACGATAGGGAGACAAGCCCAAAACCGTTTTGAAAGCAATTCGATAAGCCCATAAGGCATCAGTTAGCCTTTGAGACCAATCTTTACGGTTGGGATTCAGAGTTTTTTCCAAAATATTTTTAATCTCCCTATTGGCTAGCTCAGCTTGTCCATTGGTTTGTGAGTGGTAAGCGGTCGAAACTTTATGTGTAACTCCATATTTCTGCATAAGTTTTGCAAAAGGTTTGTTACAAAAATGGAGTCCACCATCACTTATAATCGCTTTAGGCATTCCAAACCGACTCAGAATATTTTCTTTTAAAAACTTCAAAACAGCAAAATGATCATTAGTCTTTGTTGGAATAGCCTCTACCCACTTGGAAACATAATCAACAGCAAGTAAAATATAGAGATTCCCACATGAAGAAGGAAAATGACCCATGAAATCAATGCCCCAACAATCAAAAATTTCTAAAATCAAAATGGGAGTCAAAGGCATCATATTTCTACGGGTTATCCCTCCTAATTGTTGGCATCTCTCACAAGACTTACAGAAGTGATATGCATCTTTGAAAAGAGAGGGCCAGTAAAATCCACATTGTAACACTTTCGCCGATGTCTTCTTGGCAGAGAAATGTCCTCCACAAGCCTCGAAATGACAAAATGATAAGATTGATTTTTGTTCATTCTCTGGAATACACATGCGAATAATCTAATCAGCACAGCATTTAAACAGATAAGGGTCATCAAAGAAGAAGTATTTAACTACAGATAAGAACTTTTTCTTGTCTTGGGAATTCCAATCAGTTGGAATTTGTTCTGTCACAAGATAGTTAATAATATCAGCAAACCAAGGACAAGCTATGAGAGCAAACAGTTGCTCATCAGGGAAAGTTTCAGAACTAGGTTGAGTTTCAAAAGAATTATCAAAGATGATTCGCGACAAATGGTTGGCCACCACATTCTCAACTCCTTTTTTATCTTTAATGATAAGGTTAAATTCTTGGAGGAGAAGGATCCACCTGATTAGTCTTGCCTTAGCATCCTGCTTAGTGAACAGATATTTTAAAGCAGAATGATCAGTAAAGACTACAATAGGAGTTCCTATCACGTATGACCTAAATTTGTCTAATGTAAATACTACTGCCAATAGTTCCTTTTCTGCTGTGGTATAATTCATTTGTGCATCATTTGAGGTTCTACTGGCATAGTAAATAACATGTGGCTTACCATCTTTGCGTTGCCCTAGCACTGCCCTATAGCATAATCACTTGCATCACACATCAATTCAAAGGGCAGGTTCCAATCAGGGGATTGCATAATTGGAGGAGAAATCAAAGATTCTTTTAATTTTGTAAAATCTTCCTCACAATCAGCATTCCACTCGAATGGAATATCTTTTGAAAGAAGACGGCACAATGGTCGTGCAATTGCACTAAAGTCTTTAATAAACCGTCTATAAAAACCTGCATGCCCAAGAAAAGATTGGATGTCTTTAACACTTTTAGGGGAAGGTTGTTGTGACACCAAATTGTGTTTATTTTATGGTATTTTCTTTCCTTTTTAATTATCTTTTACTCTCATAAATGTTAGGAATAGGTGTTTTTATGTTTTTATCTGTTTTTGTCTCTTGCAGGTTAAGCGGCTTCTTTGTCTCGTCTTTTATAAGTCATTTTATGCCAAAAGAAGCCATGAGCTCCGCCCTCGTGCCTCAAAAGTCTCAAATCAATCTTCATTGGTGGAAGGATCGAGTGGATGTATGCATTTTCTGCAATGGGAAGCTAACAAGAATGATTTTTCAGTTTTGAGAATCTATTACCGGTAATGGAAATTGATTACCGGTAATAGATTGCAGATTTCAGCATTTCAGGAGGCAGTGCAGTTTATTACCGGTAATGGATTTTCATTACCGGTAATAAAAGTCGCGAATCACTTTTTGGCCGTGTTTTTGCAGCTCAAGCTAGGGGCTTTTTAGGAATTTCGTTCCTCATGTCTTGTAACCCTAAGAGAGGGTATTTAAGCCTAAGTTTTGGGCTGAGTAAGGTTTCTCAAGTTGTTCTTAGAATAGTTCTTAGTTAGTTCTTAGTTTAACCTAGGTTTTCTTGTGTTTTTGATGTTTTCTTTGTAGTTTAGGTTAGTTTTCCTTTATTCTCTTGTTGTTCATCCTTTGTAAGCTTAGTCTAAGTCATTTGTACTCTTTTTATCTCAAGTTGTAAGCTACATTTAAGTTTCTTAATCTAGTGATAGCATTTATTACTTGCTCTTGGCATTTATTTCTCTTGTGTTGTGTTTTTACTTGCATTTCATGGCTAGCTGAACATTAAAGGTGGATTCTATGGTGGAATCCCTCTCCAAACCCTAAGTAAGTGCATTTCTCTCATTTCAAAAGCTTCAATGTCAAACGGAATGTTGTTTTCTAACTCTCTCATCTTATGAACCCTTGGAAATCATATTCATGACCCAAATACAACCAGTAAGTTGTTGTGTTTGAGTTGATGAGCACATATGCATTCTACTTGTTTGTTAAAATGCTCAAGAGAGTGGGAAACTACATTCCATCATTTGTCTCTCGTTTTATGAACACATATTGCCAAATCTTCCACTCAAGACCATAGCTCAAATGGATTCTTGAGTGTGTGTTGCAAGAGAAAGCACTTGCTATAGGTTAGGAAGGGATGAAACCATAGGATCCATCTTCTTACTTTACAAGGTTTTTCATACTCTCATTGCCATTAACTTGGCACAAAAATCATCTTCAACAACCAACCCATATTTTTCACTTTTATTTATATTCATTGGATAGCATGACCTAAAAATCACTAGAACCTATTCCACTCCCTGTGGATATGACCTAGGACCTCCCTAGTTTATTGCTTGACGACCTTAGGACTCTTACGCTTGGGAATCTTTTGTGCACTTCACTTTTCACGATCAAGCACTTGGCGCCGTTGCCGGGGAGTGGTGAGCGTTCTAGTCGATTTGAAGAGAGCTAGTGGTAATTTGCAATGACATTGCAAATCCGGTAAGTTTTCTTCCCTCTTTTAATTTATGCAAAAATTCTTTGTGTATATAATACTTGTGAATATCATCTTGGTTGAGGTGGAATTGGTGCATGTCGGTGTGGACTCGTGATGAGCAACACCGACTTGTAAGAATCACACCTCAACAAGCTCCAAGAAATCCAATAGCAAGACGTCTATTTCACTTACCTTCCACTCCTTCAATGGAGCATACCGAAAATCAACATTTTCCTATAAATCCAAATGACCAAGGGTTACCTCATGACCCGCAAAGACCTTATGACCCTCCGAGACAAGGAGATGGAGTTGTTCCGCCGGCAACCTCGGCGGTGGGAAGGGGGATTCCTAATCCCCATGCTCAACCATATAGAGAACCCCCTGTCCCTTTGGCTAACCTAGGGAGGACTCTAAGAGAGATTCTGAGACCTACAAGAACCACCACACCCTCATGTATTTGCCTACCTCAAGAGGCCCACAATTTTCCCATGAGACCGGAAATGATTCGTCTTCTCCCTGAATATAGAGGGTTCGATTCTGAGAATCCCTATACCTACATGAGAGATTTTAAGGATGTGTGTAGCGCGTTCCTTTCTACAGGATCACCCATACACATCATATGCTTGGTTTTATTCCCTTTCTCTCTTAAGGACAAAGCGAAAATATGGTTTCACTCTCTTACTCCTAATTCAATCCACAATTGGAGTGACATGCAACGCATTTTTTTTGATAAATTCTTCCCTCCTGGGCGCACTAATGCACTTTTGAGAGCAATTCAAAACTTTTCTGAAAAACCGGGTGAATCTTTTGCAACTGTATGGGAAAGATACAAAGAGCTTCTTAATGCTATCCCTCATCATGGTTTGGATATAGGCCAAATCATTGGCTACTTTCATTAAGGTCTTTCTTTGGAAAACAAGCAATATATCCAAATGATGAGTGGGGGACAGTTTTATGAGAAGAGCCCTGAAGAGGCCATACAGTGTTTTGATTCTATAGTAGAGAATGCCCGGAATTGGGAGACTAATTCCTCTCTTGATGCTGTTAGAGTGCAAACTGTGCCTGTGGGAGGAGGAAAGCATCATGTGAAGGATAATGATGACCTCCAAGCCAAAATTGCTAGCTTGACTAGGAAATTAGAGGCCATAGAGTTACAAAAAGTGAGTGAGGTGAGCACCGTGCCTAAAGTGCCTACAACACCTATGGGACCTAGGATTGAGGACTTGTGCATCATTTGCGATGATCCCACTCATTCTACCAATGATTGCCCTAATCTTCCCCAAGTCAAGGGAGCCATCCAAATCGAGCAAGCTAATGCTCTTAACTATCAAAGGAAACCCTTCAACTCTCCATATTCTGAGACCTACAATCCGGGGTGGAGTAAACACCCCAATTTTAGTTGGAAGAGTGATGGACGAAACGCTTCCTCTAGCCAAAGCAACCCACCTCCAAATCCTTTTCAAAGCAACCAAGGTTTTCCAAGCCAAAATTTCCAAAATCAAAACTTTCAAAACCAAGGTTTTCAAAATCATGGTTAAGGTCCTAATTATCAAGGTCAAGGGTTCCCATCAAACCCTAACCCAAATTTTGGTCCACCACCGGTAAACTCGTACCTACCACCCCACAAGAGAAATTATGATGATGTGATTGCACAACTTGTGCAAGGTCAAGCTCAAACCAATCAAGCCATTGGGGATATGAGAACCCAATTGACTAAGTTGACCACCACCTTGGGTGCACTTCAACAAGAGAAGGGAAAGTTTCCCTCTCAACCCGTGCAAAATCCACAAGGTCAACATAGCATTGGATCCTCAAATCCCAATGAAGGGAACCATGAACATGCTAAGGCCATCACCACTCTTCGAAGTGGAAAGATCATTGATAAAACCATCCCACCCAAAGATTCTAACAAAGAAATTTCTCAAAATTTACAAAAGGAATCAAAGGGGGATGAGAAAGAAATTGAAAATGAGCCTAGCGTTCCCAAACCAAGTGGTGTTGATGTTGGTTCAAGCCAAAAGAGGGCTAAATTTATTCCTGCCGCCCCTTTTCCCCAAAGACTTAGGGCACCTAAGAAATTGACCAATCACGCTGAAATTTTTGAATTGTTTAAACAGGTGAAAGTCAACATACCTTTGTTGGATGCTATTAAACAGGTGCCCTCGTATGCAAAGTTCTTGAAAGATTTGTGTACGGTGAAAAGGAATTTGGGTGTGCATAAGGAAGTGTTTATGACCGAGCAATCCACATCCCTCTTGCAAAATACCTTGCCCCGTAAATACAAAGACCCAGGGACCCCTACCATTGAAATAACCATAGGAAGTTCCAAAGTGGGTAGAGCTTTAGTAGACTTGGGGGCGAGTGTCAATTTATTGCCATACTCTGTGTATGTAGAATTGGGGTTGGGAGAACTAGAGTCAACTGGGATCAAGCTTCAATTAGCTGACAGGAGCGTTAAGATACCTAGGGGAGTAGTGAAAGATGTGCTCGTGCAAGTTGATAAATTCTATTTCCCCGTGGATTTTGTGGTGTTAGAGACCCATCCTGTGGTAGATCAAGGGAGTCAATTCCCTATGATTCTTGGTAGGCCTTTCTTGGCCACAGCTGATGCGTTGATACAGTGTAGGAGTGGGTTGATGACCCTAACCTTTGGAAACATGACTGTTAACTTGAATATTTTCAATTTGATAAGGGCAATGGGGGAAGATATGGAGGATGAGGTGCATGAAGTAAGTAGGATTGATACCTTAGTTCAGCACCAATGGGATCTTTCCGCCCATGATGATCCATTGCAGTCATGTTTGGTGAGTGAAAATGTTGATAAATTTGATGTGAGTGATGAGATGGAGTTTCTATACTCTATGCTCAATGAAGAGGAAGTTATGGAAGTGAATGGGTGGGTGCCTCGCTTCGAAGCATTGCCACCCATTGAAAAAAGTCTTGTGCCATCAAGTATCCAACCACCTGAATTAGAGTTAAAACCATTGCCCTCAGAATTGAAATATGTGTACCTAGGTGACAATGAGACTTATCCCGTGGTCATTTCTTCTCACTTGGAGATTGACCAAGAGCTTAGATTGTTAGAGGTGCTCAGAGCTCACAAAAGTGCTATAGGTTGGTCCATCGCCGACCTCAAGGGAATTAGTCCCTCTCTTTGCACCCATAGGATTTATCTTGAGGATGATGTCAAACCTTCCCGCCAACCTCAAAGGAGATTGAACCCTATTATGAAGGAAGTAGTGCGAAAGGAGGTTCTGAAGTTGTTGGATGTGGGGATAATCTATCCTATAGCGGATAGTAAGTGGGTGAGTCCTATACAAGTGGTGCCCAAGAAATCGGGTATTACTATGGTAGAGAATGAAGAGGGTGAACTGATTCCCACACGAGTCACCACGGGGTAGCGAGTGTGCATTGACTATAGAAAGTTAAATTCATCCACTAGGAAAGACCACTTCCCCTTACCCTTCATTGACCAAATCCTAGAGAGAGTTGCGGGACATGCCTTCTATTGCTTCCTAGATGGGTATTCGGGCTATAACCAAATAGAGGTTTCCTTAGAGGATCAAGAAAAGACCACTTTCACATGTCCCTTTGGGACATTCGCCTTTAGGAAGATGCCTTTTGGTTTATGCAATGCTCCTGGTATCTTCTAGAGATGCATGACTGGGTTATTTAGTGACATGGTGGAGAAAATTGTAGAGGTTTTCATGGATGACTTCTCGGTTTTCGGGGATTCTTTTGATGGTTGCTTAGAGAACCTGTCTTTGGTTCTAAAAAGATGTGAGGAAACAAACCTGGTGCTTAATTGGGAAAAGTGTCATTTCATGGTGACACAGGGAATAGTCCTAGGACATATTGTGTCGTCTAGAGGGATAGAAGTTGATAAGGCTAAGATAGAATTAATCTCTAAGCTTCCTTCCCCTAAGACTGTGAAAGATGTGAGATCATTCCTAGGGCACGCTGGCTTCTATAGGAGGTTCATTAAGGGTTTTAGCGGTATTGCGCGCCCCTTGTGTAATCTCTTAGGAAAGGATGTTCCTTTTGAGTGGGGGCATGATTGTGAGGTTGCTTTTTGTAAATTAAAAGAGATGCTAACTTCACCTCCCATCATGCAAACACCCGACTGGAATTTGCCATTTGAAATCATGTGTGATGCCAGTGACTTCGCCATAGGAGCGGTATTGGGTCAAAGGATTGATAAAAAACCACATGTGATTTACTATGCTAGTAGGACAATGAATGATGCCCAAAGAAATTACACAACTACTGAAAAAGAGCTGCTAGCTGTGGTTTTTGCCTTAGACAAGTTTCGGTCGTACATCCTAGGTTCACCTATTTTAGTCTTTACTGACCATGCGGCACTGAAATATCTTTTGACAAAGCAAGATGCCAAACAAAGACTAATTAGGTGGATTCTACTCCTCCAAGAATTTAATTTGACAATTAAAGATAAGAAAGGAGTTGAGAACGTTGTCGCCGACCACTTGTCTAGGATATCCTTTGATGATTCTGCTGACACCCTCCCTATTTCAGAGATATTCCCTGATGAGCAACTGTTTGCTCTTTCCCTTTGCCCATGGTATGCGGATATTGTTAATTACATAGTGACTGAACAGGTTCCTACCCATTGGAGTGCCCAGGATAGGAACAAATTTCTGAGAGAGGTGCAAAAATATTTCTTTGATGACCCTTACCTTTTTAAGTACTGCCCTGACCAAATCTTGAGAAGATGTGTGCCGGATAGTGAAATACCTAGTGTCATATCTTTCTGTCATAGTGAGGCATGTGGGGGTCACTTCTCTGCTAGGAAAACTGCTGCGAAAATCTTACAATGTGGCTTTTATTGGCCAACCCTGTTTAAAGATTCTTTTGAATATTGTAAAAGCTGTGAGCGTTGCCAACGATTGGGCGGTGTCACTAGAAGGCACATGATGCCCCTCACAACCATTATTGTTATTGAAATTTTTGATTGTTGGGGCATCGACTTCATGGGGCCCTTCCCATCATCGTTTGGCAACCTGTACATCCTTCTGGCAGTGGACTATGTGTCCAAATGGGTTGAGGCTATCCCATCTAGAACAAATGACCATAAAATTGTTTTGAAATTCTTGAAAGAAAACATTTTGTCTAGATTTGGGGTACCTAAAGAAGTTATCAGTGATGGTGGTTCCCACTTTTGCAACCGTCCATTTGAAGCTTTAATGAAAAAGTATGGGGTAACCCATAAAGTGTCAACTGCCTATCACCCACAGACAAATGGCCAAGCTGAGTTGGCTAATAGGGAGATCAAACATATCTTGGAAAAGACGGTTAATCCCAATAGGAAAGATTGGTCACTTCGCTTGACTGACGCCTTATGGGCATACCGCACAGCCTTCAAAACTGTTTTAGGCATGTCTCCCTATCGCATTGTCTATGGTAAAGCCTGTCACCTGCCAGTTGAGATGGAACACAGGGCATTCTGGGCCATTAAGCAATTTAATTTCAATTTTGATGCAGCAGGTTCGCAGAGAAAGCTCCAGCTAAGTGAACTTGAAGAAATTAGGCGGGATGCCTATGAGAGCACTAGGGTTTACAAGGACAAGATGAAAGCCTTCCATGATAAGAACATAGCTCGTAAGTCTTTCGAGCTGAATCAGAAAGTCCTCCTGTATAACTTTAGGCTGCACCTCTTCCCTGGTAAGCTAAGGTCCCGTTGGGTGGGCCCTTTCTTGGTTAAAACTGTGTTTCCTCATGGGGCGGTGGAGATTGAGAATCCCAAGAATGGCAACGTTTTCAAGGTAAATGGACAGCGACTTAAGCCATTTTTGGAGAACTTTTTGCGTGAGACTGTGGTTGAGGACCTAGTGGACCCAGTCTATCACGAGGCCCCATCCGAGTAACTTCTGATGTTTTCATTGTAAATAGTCTTTTATACTTCTTTTGTCTTTCATTTCATTGGAAAATGTGGATATGCTAACCATTGTGCAGGATATAGCTGATTCATAGATGATTCACAAATGCTTTTGTGCCCTTTCTCTCTAATTTTGTCTTGGATGCGTATATTTTGAGCATTGAGGACAATGCACATTTCAAGTTGGAGGGGGAGGTACATTTGTGATTGATACTTTTTGAGTAGGAGGTACATTTGTGATTGATACTTTTTGAGTTGATTCTTCATTTTTGGGGAAATTTTGTTTTACCTGTGCAAAATACTCATTTTCATTCAAAATTTTTGTGAATAGTGCTATTTGAGCTTACAATCTTATGCTTATATGTGAATGTACTTAGAATTCTCTGAATTATGCTTTGGTTTGATTGTCTACCTTTGCATTGAACTCTCCCATATTCACTTGCACTCCAATGTAGCATTTCGAGCTAGTTAATGTAGTCAGGCAAGAATTCTCATATTTTATCCATTTATGTTGTTCCCTCATCAAGCCATACTCCCATATTGAGTTTTGTGTGTGTTTGCCCATTATGAATATGCCCATCATGAGTTTTGTGCAAAAAGTTCCATATTCATAGCCATTTTTGCTCAAAAATGCCATTCAAGCATGCTCATTCTATTCTATTGCATTTTGCTCATTGGGGAACATTCACGCATGTTTGAAAAGTGATTTTAGGCCATTTTTGAACTTTTGATCCTAAATTCTTGCTTGTGTCACCATTCGAACCATGTTTGAGCTTAAAAGTTTCCACTTTTTGTGAAACCATAGAAGCCGGGGGGTAAAATTTGGTTCCAAGCTTGGGGGAAGTGTTGTTGAGGTTTGATGGAGTGTATATGTCCTTTTGGAATGTGTGGAATGAGCCCTTATGATGAAAATCTGAAAAAGTTGGGTTTGGAGGTCAAAATGACAAATTCTGGGTTGCTGCATAATTATTACCGGTAATGGAAAAAGTGTTACCGGTAATGGGGCAAAAATTCAGCAGACAGTGCAGTTGATTACATGTAACGAAAAATCTGTTACCGGTAATAAATGTTCGAATTTCAAAATTTCTGTAGAATTTTTTGACAGGTCAGCCTCTTCACCCATTCACTTGCTGACACCTCACCCTCTCTTACCCCACTATAAAAGCCCTAACCTCCTAGCCCTACCCCACGCAGCCTCCCTCATTCGAAACCTCTCCTCTCCCTCTCATTTCCCTCTTCCCCACTCCAAGCCCTAAGCCGCGCACCAGTCATCTCCCTTGTGTTGTAGCAACCCGAGCCACCTTCCATTGCTCTCTTCGCCTCTTCTTGTGTTAGCATCCTCCATTTTTTATTTTTGCTGAGGAAGAAGGAATTGGTTGGCTTGTGGGAGCGCATTCTCACATCAAGGGGTAAGCTTTTCGAGTTCTTGGCTAGTTTGAGTTTTCTTTTGAATATTGAAGTTTTATTTTTGGCTACAATGGAAATGGGTTGTTGTGCTGCTGTGTGCTTTATTTTGGTGTTATTTTGGGATAAGTTTGTGTTGATTTCCGCTGTGGGCATTAATGGGAGGAAGTGTATGAATTGTTTGGTGAAGTGTTTGGGGGATGGGTGTGTTCTAATGGTGGAGATGGGAATGTGGGATACTCTGTTGGCTGTGGCTGCCTTGTTGTGTGTATTGTGTTTGATTTTGGTTGCGACTCCTCGCACCAAAAATGCTTCGCCTAAAGGCAAAGTCAAGGTAGTTGAGAAAGTTTCAGAAAAATTTGTGAAGAAGAGAAAGGGTGGAGAAGGGAGTTCGAAACCTAAATCTAAGGGTAAAGCCCCAATGGTTAATGAAGAGGGGCGGACTTATGAGGAATTGGTCGATTTAGGCCTTCGAAGGCCCTTAGCTAAGTCATGGGAGGAATCTATTGCCTCGAGGGGTTTCAAATGTGAGAGGTCAATAGCTTTAGAGACTTTTGAAGAAACCCACTTGACTCAGCAGGCAATCACTGTTCAAGGCCTCTTTTTCCTGGGTGATAAAGTAGCTGGGTACATTCCCTCCTTCGTAAGGGATTTTTACTCAAATATGGTTGAAGATAAATCTCAAGACCAAGCTCAGGACCATGCTCATGTCATAAAGACAGTGGTGAATGGCAAGCCCATGGTGGTTACCCCTCAGCCCATTGCCTCCTGTTTGAGTTACACTCGACCTCCATCTGATTCAAAATCCTTCCCATTTAGACCGTTAACAGACAAATCCCCCGCTGAATTGGCCCAAGTGGTTTGCAAAGACCCCAGTTTATTCAAGAAGAATTTCTCTCCAGGGCTGATGAAAAGTGAGTATGCAATCATGAACAAGCTAATCCATTATAGCTTGAGGCCCCAAAGTCTAGAAAAGAAGCCAAGGCTGGAAGATGTAAAATTTTTGTATGAGGTTATGCACGGTTGTGTTATTGACCATGCCTTGGTAATTTGGGAAGCAATGAGAGATTTTCCAAAGACGAATTGGAAGAGCCACATGCCTTTCCCTGCTCTCATTACCCAGTTGGCCTTCAAGTAAGGAATCAAGAAGCCCAGTCGAGTGGAGTTGGAGACTTCGAAATTTGGGCGTATTACATTTGGCACTCAACGGAAGAGTGATGCAATGAAGCCAAAGAAGTCCCCTGCTGCCACTAGTGAATCTGCCAGCACTTCTCCACTAAAGCGCCTTAAAAGAAAGATTTGGGGTTGGTTCAAGCTAATATTGGGAAGACAGATGCAGTTAGAGCACAGGCTCGAGTCAGTGGTGAGAGAGCAGAGAACCTCTAAGGGTTTGGATGATGTGGTTCCCCCTTACCCTCCTAACTTGGGGGATGGGATTTCTGAAGAGCTGGATGAGGTTGAGTCTGATGATGATGGATCAGGGGAGGATGATGATTCTGGGGATGGAAACTCTGAGGATGCTGAAGAATGAAGGGGCAGTGCTTTGGGGTAGCTTAGGTTATAATAATGGTGTGTAGTTGTTTTTCTGTTAAAGTTATGTAGTACAGGTCAGTGAGTTTAGGAACCATAGGGTAGCTAGGGTAGTGATGTTGGCACATCGGGTAGTGAACCCAAACTGTATTTAGCCAACATCCATTTTGTTTGAAAACCCCTTTTGTACCCTTGGTCAATATATGCTGAATAAAGTCCTTCTTGATTTCCTACATTAATTTTGTTCTCCATTGAGCATTCCTGCAATTGAGTGACTGAGATATGCATTCTTCTGTGATTTCCATGTTTATTTCCTCAGTTCTCTTCTTTCCTATGCTTATCATTGTGGGTAGCCTGCTGTGCTCTTATTTCTCTGCATTTTCTTGCTTTGACTTGCATCATTGGCACTATCACTTTCACTGGAGAGTTCTTGCTTAGTTATTTCAAATCCCAGCATTATTGTGTGAGGTGATAGTATTTGATCATGTTTGTGTAATGAAGTGAGTTCTTGTGGCCTTATTCTGTTTTGCTTGCAGTCTCTTGCTAGGGACTAGCAAGATTCAAGTTGGAGGGGGTGTTGTGACACCAAATTGTGTTTATTTTATGGTCTTTTCTTTCCTTTTTAATTATCTTTTACTCTCATAAATGTTAGGAATAGGTGTTTTTATGTTTTTATCTGTTTTTGTCTCTTGCAGGTTAAGCGGCTTCTTTGTCTCGTCTTTTATAAGTCATTTTATGCCAAAAGAAGCCATGAGCTCCGCCCTCGTGCCTCAAAAGTCTCAAATCAATCTTTATTGGTGGAAGGATCGAGTGGATGTATGCATTTTCTGCAATGGGAAGCTAACAAGAATGATTTTTCAGTTTTGAGAATCTATTACCGGTAATGGAAATTGATTACCGGTAATAGATTGCAGATTTCAGCATTTCAGGAGGCAGTGCAGTTTATTACCGGTAATGGATTTTCATTACCGGTAATAAAAGTCGCGAATCACTTTTTTGCCGTGTTTTTGCAGCTCAAGCTAGGGGCTTTTTAGGGATTTCGTTCCTCATGTCTTGTAACCCTAAGAGAGGGCATTTAAGCCTAAGTTTTGGGCTGAGTAAGGTTCCTCAAGTTGTTCTTAGAATAGTTCTTAGTTAGTTCTTAGTTTAACCTAGGTTTTCTTGTGTTTTTGATGTTTTCTTTGTAGTTTAGGTTAGTTTTCCTTTATTCTCTTGTTGTTCATCCTTTGTAAGCTTAGTCTAAGTCATTTGTACTCTTTTTATCTCAAGTTGTAAGCTACATTTAAGTTTCTTAATCTAGTGATAGCATTTATTACTTGCTCTTGGCATTTATTTCTCTTGTGTTGTGTTTTTACTTGCATTTCATGGCTAGCTGAACATTAAAGGTGGATTCTATGGTGGAATCCCTCTCCAAACCCTAAGTAAGTGCATTTCTCTCATTTCAAAAGCTTCAATGTCAAACGGAATGTTGTTTTCTAACTCTCTCATCTTATGAACCCTTGGAGAATCATATTCATGACCCAAATACAACCAGTAAGTTGTTGTGTTTGAGTTGATGAGCACATATGCATTCTACTTGTTTGTTAAAATGCTCAAGAGAGTGGGAAACTACATTCCATCGTTTGTCTCTCGTTTTATGAACACATATTGCCAAATCTTCCACTCAAGACCATAGCTCAAATGGATTCTTGAGTGTGTGTTGCAAGAGAAAACACTTGCTATAGGTTAGGAAGGGATGAAACCATAGGATCCATCTTCTTACTTTACAAGGTTTTTCATACTCTCATTGCCATTAACTTGGCACAAAAATCATCTTCAACAACCAACCCATATTTTTCACTTTTATTTATATTCATTGGATAGCATGACCTAAAAATCACTAAAACCTATTCCACTCCCTGTGGATATGACCTAGGACCTCCCTAGTTTATTGCTTGACGACCTTAGGACTCCTACGCTTGGGAATCTTTTGCGCACTTCACTTTTCACGATCAAGCAAAGGTAGCTTGGCAATCAACTCAATTTTTGCTTTGTCTACTTCAATGCCCCTTTTTGACACAACGTGTCCTAGGACAATTCCCTGATCCACCATAAAATGGCATTTTTCCCAATTCAAAACAAGATTCTTTTATTTACATCTGAGCAAAACCTTTTCAAGATTAATCAAACAGTCCTCAAAAGAATCACCAAAAACTGAAAAATCGTCCATAAATACCTCGACGATCTTCTCTACCATGTCACTGAATATTCCCATCATACATCTTTGGAATGTACCTGGAGCATTACATAAGCCAAATGGCATGTTCTTGAAAGCAAAGGTTCCAAATGGACAAGTGAAAGTTGTTTTCTCCTGGTCTTCCATAGCAACTTCAATTTGATTATAACCGGAGTATCCATCTAAGAAACAATAATAAGAATGCCCTGCCACTCGCTCCAAAATTTGATCAATGAAAGGGAGTGGAAAATGATCCTTCCTAGTGGCCTCATTCAACTTCCTATAATCTATACACACACGCCACCCAGTGGTGGTGCGTGTAGCAATTGAGTCCCCCTTTTCATTAGTCACTACAGTTACTCCAGATTTCTTAGGAACAACATGAATTGGACTTACCCATTTGCTGTCAGCAATTGGATAAATGATGCTCACATCCAACCATTTCAGCAATTCTTTCCTAACAACATCCTTCATGATGGGATTAAGACGCCTCTGTGGCTGACGAGTGGGTTTTACATTTTCCTCAAGATTTATAAAATGGGTGCATACAGTAGGGTTTATTCCTCTAAGATCTGCAATAGACCAGCCTAAAGCAGTTCTATGTTTTCTTAGCACCTCTAACAATTTGATTTCTTGGTCAGTCTTTAAGTGAGAAGAGACAACTACAGGAAAAGTTTCATTTTCTCCTAAGAAGGCATATTTCAAGTCAACTAGTAGAGCTTTCAACTCTAGCACTGGTGGTTCAACAGAAGATGGTAATAATTTTTTCTTTGATGGAGGTAATTCCTCAAAACGAGGTACCCAACCATTCACCTCCATCACTTCTTCATGATTTAAAACAGATAAATTAAAATTTACCTTATCTTTCATACTTATCTCACAACCTTGATTCTTTACCAGATCATCACACCCATCTTCAGAGTTCAATTTAGAGAGAAGTTCCAAATGTTCTTAAACAACTGTCTCTATCAAGTTTACTTGTTAATTATCCTCAACATCATCATTTTCTTCCATTTGCCTACACACATTTAAAATATTTAAGTTAACTGTCATATTTCCAAAGGAGATTTGCATAACACCATTTTTACAATGAATAATGGCATTAGAAGTAGCCAAAAATGGTCGCCCTAGGATGATTGGGATTTGCGTCCCTGAATCTGGTACAGGCTGTTCTAACACAATGAAATCCACAGGGAAATAGAAGTTATTGACTTGCAGTATAACATCCTTTACAATCCCTTTAGGCCGTTTCACACTACGGTCAGCTAATTGGAGAATGATTGAGGTTGGTTGCAACTCCCCTAAGTCCAATTGTTGATATACATGATATGGAATTAGGTTCACACTTGCTCCAAAATCGATAAGTGCATGCTCAATTTTATGCTCACCCATCACAATTGGAATTGTAGGGCACCCTGGGTCTTTAAGCTTAGGTGGAGTATTGGCTTTCAAGATAGAACTAGCCATCTCAGTCATAAAAGCATCCTTAGGAACATTTGTTTTTCTCTTTTGAGTGCATAAATCTTTTAAAAATTTTGCACAAGCTGGCACTCTTTTGATAGCTTCTAACAAAGGAAAATTGATTTTACTTCCTTAAACATGTCCAGAATCTCAGTATTATCAGTTGGTTTCTTGAACTTTCTAAGCCTTTGAGGAAAAGGTGCAGGAGGAGTATAAAGTTTTTCAACAACCTTTTCAGGTTCTTTTTCCTCCTCATGTTCCTTCAGAATTTGATGTCCAATTTCAGGTAAATCGTTTTGTATCTCATCCCCCATCTTTTGTGGACTAGAATCCAAAACAATTTCATTTTGAATAGATTTTGGGTGGATGGTTTTATCAACTGTTTTACCACTCCTTAGAGTGGTGACAGCCTGAACTTGTTCAACATTTCCCTCGCTAGTACCTACTGAATCAACATTATTATGTCCTTAGTGCTTGGAAGGATTGGGTAGGAAACTTACCTTTCTCCTGCTGCAGAGTACCTAAAGAAGTGTTAAGTTTAGAAACCTGCATTTTCAACTCATTGACAGAATTACGAAGATCAGTATTAGAAACATTCTGACTTTGGATAAATTGAGTAACAATATCTTCCAAGTTTCTTTTGTGTGGAGGTTGATAAACAGATGGATTTATCTGGTTTTGCTGAGGAGCAAAATTTGCTTGATTCTGAGATGGTACAAAGGTAGCATTTGGGTTTTGAGGAAACCCTTGTGCTTGAGGTTGGTAATTTAGAGCATTACCTGGATGAGTCTGGAATTGCCCTTGGGGGTAATATCCTTGCTGTTGTTGCTGCTGTGGGTGGAACTGCTGTGAGTTCCCTTGTGAAGGACCTGCATTTTCATTTCTCCATTTGAAGTTTAGATGATTTCTCCAGTTTAAATTGTAAGTCTCTCCATAAGGAACATTTGAAACTTTTTGTTGTGATCCTTGGTAAATCGCATTTACACTGGCTTGGTCATTACAAGACTCTTTGAAAGTAGGATACGAGGGACAATCATCAATTGAATGCCCTTGTATATTACACAGATTACAGAATTCAGCTTCCTTAGAAACAGGTAATGTAGACACTTCATTTACTTTCTTCATTTCTAAGGCCTCTACTTTCTTTATCAATTGAGCTAGTCTAGCCTGAGTCTCATCTGGTTCTTTTACAGTGAATTTATCACTAGCTGTTGGGGTTCAAGAAATCTCTGGGATAGTGTTAATTTCCCAATCACGTGCTCGTGCAGAAATGAAATCCAAATGATCCCAAGCCTCGTCAGGACTTTTTTCGAAAAACATGCCATTACTCATCATTTGAATAAACATTTTAGTATCCGAAGATAAACCTTGATGAAAGTAATTTATGATTTGGCTCAAATCCATGTCATGATGAGGAATTGCATAAGTCAAACTTTTGAAACGCTCCCAAGTTTTGGCGAAAGATTCATTGGTTTTCTGAGTAAAACATTGCAATGCCTTCATTAAAGCATTAGTCCTCTCTGGTGGGAAAAATTTATCAAAATACTGTTGTTGCAATTGAGTCCATGAGAAAATAGTGTTTTCCCTAAGATACATCAACCATTTCTTAGCTAGGTCTCTAAGAGAGAAAGAAAACATCCTCAAACAAATTATATCGTGTGGTGCGCCAGTATAAAGCATCGTACCACATGCTTCTTCAAATTCATGCATGAACTAATATGGATCCTCTGACTCAAACCCATGGTACAGGGGTAGGAGTCTCACCATATCAGGTTTTATAGGAAATTCTACTGCGTCACGAGGCAGCACGATACAACTCGGCAGAGAATATCTCTGAGGATGAAGAGTCTCTCTAAGAGTTCTTCGCTGAGGTGCCAGTGGTTGATGTAAGGCTTGGTACTGAGGGTATTGATTATGAACTACTCTACCAACTACCTGAGGTGGTACATTAAAATTCTGACCATTGACAGCTTGATTTTGCTCATTACCTATACCAGTATTATTTCCAATTCCACTTCCACTTCCACTTCCTTCAGCATTTTGAGAATTAATAACTTGTTCAGGATCAAAGTGAGGGTTCTCCATAATGGCTTTAATATAAACTACTGATATTACACTACCAATGTACACTACGAATTACCAAAATGAACCGCATTATCGCATAATAAACGACATGATTGCATAATAATCATCACTCATTTTTAAAAACAACCAAGTGGGCTTTCAAAAGCTTTCTTTTTAGAAAAGTTTATAAAAACTGAAGTATGAAGATTATGTTTAAGCACTTCGGCTTGAATCCTTTGATCGCAAAGTGGGACGTAAAGTCAATATCAACTCTGATTCTGATGGCTACATCTTCTAGGGTTCATAACCTCATGTATCTTCTTCAAACGTAATGATGTGCATCCCTTCCTTGGATTATACTCGCACTTCTCTCGGTGTCAACCCAAAATACATCTTGTATGCCACTTAAATAGTTGCAAAGGTTCATCGAATTCTGATAGCTTTCATTCTGGATGGTCAAGCAAACCGGCTTATGTATCTTAATCAAATGGATGAGATTGTCAAAACCAATGAATATTCAACAATGGGTAAGGGGTATTCTAAACGGGTTCAACCACATGGTTAGAGGGTTCAAAAAGGGGGGTCGATGAAGGCTCAGGCAATGGGCCTTGTTAGAGATTCTTAGCTAAGCTCATGTCAAATGATTTCACCAATTCCACCAAATATCACTAGATTTCGGGATTGAAATAAAGAACAAAACATTAGGGACATAAAAATCCTCATGAAGGTAAAACTTTTCAAATAAGTGATACCAAAAAGAAAGCTACACCAGAAGTTTTAGGAAATGACAAACCTCCCAAAATGATAAGAAACAAAGAAACAGCAAGATGTTAATGGCATGTCCATAAATTTCAAGATATTATTTACCCTTATGAATTAAATGTCTTCAATTTATTTAGTTTCAAACTAATTGCCCATGATAAATTAATTTTGAACTCAACACTTAATGTTTTCACAAGAATTGGACCACACCCAATGTATCTTTATGGGCTACCTACGTATCTCCACTTTTGATGTCTATTTTGAAGAAACTATGACAAGTTGTTTGATGTTTGCGGAGAATCAGGTCCTCGTAGTTCATGACACTTTCCTTTTTCTGCTTGCTCAAACTTTTGCCTAAGCAGCCCTTTCAGGTTTTCTACTTAGCGAGCTTGATTTTTTTTTTTTTTAATGCCCTAACTTTTGCCTGGGCAGCCCTTTCGGGTTTTATACCTAGCGGGCTTGATTTTTTTTAATGCTCTAACTTTTGCCTAGGTAGCCCTTTCAGGTTTTCTACCTAGCGAGCTTTTCTTTTTTTTTTTCCTTTTTCTTTTTCTAAATTGGTGAGATGAGCAAACTTAATCCTCTTTTAAATTTAAAGACAAATAGTCCTGCTTGATAGTGCTCGATTAATGGTGAACAGACTTCATATCTTGGTTCGAATTCTCTTCTTGGTACTAACTCCTCTTCTTTTTATAAGCCCCGGTGTACCATATTTTCTTTTTCTTGAGTGGCTTCAAATGCCAATCATTTCTACTTTTTTTTTTTTTTTTGGAAGCCCCATTCTTTGGGAGGAGCCCCACCATTGAATCTTCATCGCATGATCTAATCTTTTCTATTAAGACTTTTCCAAATCCTCGCGATCTTTCTAGAGTATGAGTATACTATGGGTTGATTCAATTTGGGAAGAATCAGCCCCTAGTTACTAATCCATCATATTTCATCTCTTCAGCTTCATCTTTCTTGACTTCTTCTTGGTTTATCTTTGGAATGAATGAAAGGTAGTCACACCACAAGGAGGCCATCGCAGGATATATTGTCTTTAAACTTAAAAGTTTCTCAAGTTTTCTTTAAACATGATGCCCGATTGATTTATTTTTTCTTGTGAGAAAATTATTGGCCCAATCTTAACTATCTTAGACAAGTCATTTGTCCCTAAATCAATTGATTCCAATTAATTCATGTAGGTTGATTGTCCCATATTCCTTTGCTCAACGAGCTTGATTGCTCACAATCATAGGCTCTAAACTAGTAGTTGTTATACCTAATTGCATAATA
>JAESVK010000428.1:263496-305760 GCA_017140935.1 Hamamelis virginiana
CTCAGAGTTCCAATTTCATTGGGATTAAATTAATTGTAGATTAATTTTGATAAAACATTAATTTTAAAAATTCTCTCGAAGATAGGATTCTAAATTCATTAGAATTCTAAATCTAGTGTAATTCTTACAACAAAGAAGAATCCTAAGTGAGGTCAAGTGACCCCCCTAATCCTAGGGTCTCTAACTAATCCTAGATTAGTCTAAACACCTAAAATACTAAATGCATGCTTGCTGGAATTTAAATAAAATAAGTAAAAGATGCGATAAACAATGCTAGTAATGCATGAAAAATGACCCTAAATGCAATCTAATCAAACTATGTGAACCTAGGCATATTTCTAAGTTGGATTTGACCCTAAAAATGGTTCTTAACTTACTTTAAAGTTACTTTCAATCCATGGACAGATTTGACTTTATCTTCAAAAATAAATTAAAACCCATGAAAATAACAAAGAAAAAATGTGAAGATGAGCTAAGATGCAATCCTACATGATATGCTATCATTACTATATGTAAAACAATGCAAAATGTGGCTTAAAAATGATAAAAAAGTCCATTTAAAGCATGTATTCAAATCTGGACAGATTTGAATACATACTTAAAATGGCTTGAAAATCATTCTTAATCCACATAAAATACCAAATAAAAAAACCTAGCATGCATACTAACATAATAGACTAAAATACTTATGCAAATCAATCAAGAAAAAGTCATATATTCATGCTTAAAACATTAAATTTATCATAAGGGAAGGAATTTACATTCGCCTGTTCCCTCGAACACAATTCATACATCAATCATTCCCATGCACCCCATATGATAAAATCAATTGAAATAAAGCAAGAACAAAACTAAACTTGATATATAATGCCTAAACTACTTCTAACATCCTAACAATAACTTATTGACTCAAAAGACTCAAACTTTCTTATGAACATGCATCTCTACTAAAAAAGAAAATCATATCTATGAAACCAATCCCTAGTATGCATTCTAAACATGAAATAAGCTCATAAAGATACTCATAACAATCAAACATTGATCATAACATATCAAAGACTCTAACTCAACACTAGACTTAGCCCAAAGTTCTCAATCATGCAAAACAACAAAGAAAAAGGACTCTAAACATGTTAAACATTGCATGAACATAAAAACATTCAACCCTAACTTATCATACATGATTAAAGTCTACATTCTCAACCTAAATCATGCATGAAAATAAAGGAATGAAAGCCTACATTCTACAATATACAAAAAACTACCCAGAAAATTCTAAATACTAACTATATTACACAAGACTCAATTCTAAACGCAATGATGCACTCAAACTAACATTTAGCCTTTGTTAGATTTAGTGTATGAGTGTTGGCTTGTTTCGTTTCAAAACTTGGTTTGGGATTGTACATTTATAGATGTGTACTGATGATCACAAGTGAAGCCGTGCTAAAATGCTCCTTTATCTCGATGGATTAGGATGATAAGTGACCTAGAAACCTAAGGATTGAACCTAGGAGGTTAGAATTCATTATATCTCTTCTAAACATGTGAATTGGGAGTTTATGAATACTTGGATCGATTCAAGTTTGACCTGGATCGATCCCATGTTAACATCATCTCAATCCTTTTTTGTAAATTGAAAAATTGGCCAAGCTGGATCGATCCAAGCCTTGGCTGGATCGATCCAATTTCGAGTTAAACTCAACTACAGAAGCCTGGTTTTTGGTCAATTCAATTTGGATCGATCCAAGTCTTGGCTGGATCGATCCAAGTTCGTGCAAACCCTAATTTTTGTCTACTTTTTACCCTGTTTTCTGATTGGTCACTCATCACACTATATAAGGATTAGGTCACTCGAGATTCCAGTGACCTCAGCCGCCAGAGAACATTTCTATTCTTAGACCTACCTTGGTTCTTCACTTGTGGGCTGTTGTTCTTCCTTTCTTAATTGAGATTGAGCTTAAATATTTATTGTTTGATCATGGACTTCTCTTAGAATGGATTAGAAACCTTGGAAACCAAACTTACATGCTTCTTGTGAGAATCTTCTGTGGAGATAGGATCATTCTCATGGCTCTTGGATGAAGGCATCAAGAGTGAGACTACTTGGGTAGTTGGTGAGCAAGCTTTGAAGAAGGAGGACTCGATGGACTGAGTTGATGAGATCTCAGTACACTAGGCCATGGGTTGGTGAGATAGAGTGTATGGTATAATCTCTGTAACTCTTTTTTCATAGTGGATTGCTCTTGTTCTCCCGAAAGGATTTCCACGTATATCGTGTGTTCATTTAATACTTGTTGATGTGATTTCTAACTATCAAGAAGGATGAAATGATTCTTGTGTTCATGGATCTCTCTTGATAGTTGATTTATCTTGTGTTTTCTATCTACATGTTATTTGATATTCATATTCAATTCAAAACATGATTGTTGAGTGTGGTTGATTTATCAAATGCTTGTTACTTGGATTTAAAAGAGGTGAAATTCTTGTGATCTAGTTGGGATTAGGTTTTTCAGCCTTCTTTTTCCTTACTCCTAGCCTTCTTCTTCAACCTCCAATGGCTCTAAATTTCGTGGCTAAGGTTGCTAGTTGCTGCTACAAGTGCTCCAAGTCTCCCAAGATCAAAAACTTGCCTCCAACCTAATCCTTAAGTGATGTATATATAGGAAAAGGCTTCAAATCGATCAATGGATATCATTAAAACCCTAAGAAGTGATCTAAGGGTCTCAAATCAATCTTCCAAGGTCTCTAAGGTCGTGCCAAGTGTCCCAAGCTGAGCTAGATAGCCATTGAAAGAGTCCCAAAGCATCCAAACTCTCAAAAAATCAAAATTGGGCGAATCTGGGCATTGGGCATGGATGACTGTGGACACCCCATTTTTACCAATTATTTCTATCATATACTTATACAAATGATCAACTCGAAGAGTGGATTATTTGGTGAAGAATTGGCCTTGTAAAGACCAAATTGCACAAATTGCCCTTTTCTGAGGAAAAGGACAATTCATTATTTCATGTGTACATTTGGATTGGAATCAACCCATTTGTATTGCATTTGACTTTTGAGGTGTTTTAGAACATCCCTGTAAATTTTCATGGCATTCTGATGAGAGCTCAATAGGTAATTAGGGTTTTTACAACTTGAAGGGCATTTTCATCCTTTTTCTCGTATAATTTCCGAATGACCTCCGAATTCAAAACGGATTGTCTCATGAGGTTTATATGGATGTGGGGAGTGTATTTGAAGTGTCAATTGAGCCTTTAAATGGTTGGGATAGATTCGCCCAAAATCGATCCCACGGGTAAGAATGAGCTGAATTAGGGTTTTATTCAAATCGACCGAGAATTGGTCATTTTCACCAAAATGAAAGACTTTCAAAACATGTTTTCAAGTACCAATTTCATATTAAAACCATGTTTTTAGAAGTGGTGCAAGCCTAATTGATCAATTTTACAAAACAAAGAATGGTCATATGACCAATTTTGGCACAACCGAGTCGATTGGCTAGCTTTTTGCTAAAACCCTTGACCATGGTCAAGTATTTTTAACCCAAAAAGATTCTAAAAATGTGGAGGATCAAAACACGGTCGTTTTGAGCCCTGAACCATCGAATTTGGATCAGATTTGACCAAAATATGGCCAAAATATGAAATCCCATTGAAAATGGGACAAAATTTGGGAAGTCACTACGGTGACTGTCCTAACTAGGACAGCCAACCGTCCAGCCCAGGATGGCCAGCCGTCCAGGCTAGGATGGTCACCAGGATGGTCGACCCCATTTTTCATTTTTGGAAGTTTTCACCTATTTTGGCCGATTTAATTCGATTTTTTGGGGGATTTTTTTAGGGAACTCAGATTGTAAACCCTAAAGAGATTCATTCTAAGCCATAGGATGAGTTTTAGTGCATTTAATCCCAACCATTCAAGATTTTAAACCCTAACTCTATAAATATGCCATGATAGAGTTAGAGAGGGGAGGACCAAGAGGCTAGGGTTTAGAATTTCATTTTTTTGATTCATCATTTGGGAGAAAACCAGAGGCTAAGGAGGGAGAGGAATGAGGAATTCAAGGCTTGGGGATTGAAGGAACATAGCCAAGAAGGAGGAAGAAAATGTAAGGGTTCTATCCTAGTTCAAGTTTTGTTATTTTGATGTAGATCTTTTCTTTCATCTCCATGTTTTAATATGTATTATATGTATGGATTTTTAGTGGCTTGCATATGTTAGAATGATATTAGTTGTTATAGGTGGCTTGTTTAATATAGTTTGCATGTCTAGGGTTAGCTTTACTATGATTATATATTAGCAAGCATGATTAGGGTTATCTGTTATTGTTATGTTATGTGAGTAAATATGATTAGCATAGTTTTTTATTATGATTGTATGTTAGCAAGCATGATTAGGGTTAGCCTTTTTTATGATTTTATGTGAGTATGCATGATTAGGGTTAGCATTTTTATGATTTTATGTAAGTATGCATGAGTAGGGTTAGTTTTCTTGTTATTTTATGTGTGCTTGCATGATTAGAAGTAGTTTTATCATTGTTTTATGTGAACATGCATGATTAGGGTTAGTTTTATTATGATTATATGTTTAGCAAGCATGTTAGGATATTTTTCATTATGATTTTATGTGATTAGATGTGTTTAGGATTAGTTTTGCTATTATTTTATGCTAGTAATCATGTTTAGGATGAGTTTTCCATTATTTTATGTGTAAGCATGTTTAGAGTAAATGTTGATATATTCATGTTGTTATTTGAATCTCATGATAATTGATTGGTGATTTTAATGGTAATATGAGTACGTTAATATGTTATTTTGACATGTGATGAGTCTTGAGTCTTTTTGTTTATGCTTTTTATGATTATTTAAACACTTGCCATGGATTTGATTGTTTGAATATAAAAAAATGTGGACGAGGGAGCGTGCAAAGGTAATATCCTTCCCTTGTGATATCAATTTGGATATATAAAAATGTGTACGAGGGAGCGTGCAAAGGTGAGATCCTTCCCTTGTGTTTAAATTAATCGTTTAAGCATATTTTGGTGTAATTTTTGACATGTTTTTGCATAGTAATTTAAAATATTCATGTAGAAAGCATGTTAGGACATTTTTACATTTTTATTCTTTGTTTTCATGATTTTAAGAGTGGTTAAAGGTTCATATTCAAATCTGTCCGGATTTGTTTATGCCCTTAAATCACTTCTAAAAATTATTTTAAGGCCAAATCCAACTTAGAAATATGCTTAGGTTCACCTAGTATAATTAGTATGCATTTAGGAGCATTTTCATGCATTGTAGAATTGATTTGGATGCATGTTTGTTTGGATTTATTTAAATTACAGCATGCATTGCATTAGGATTTTAGGGTTTTAGACAAACTTTAGGGCTAGTTAGAGACCCTAGGTTTAGGAAGGTCACTTGACCTTCCCTAGGAATTTCCTTTGTTGTAAAAGTCATACTCAGATTTGAGTATTTTAATCAATTTAAGAGTCAATCTTTGAGAGATTTCCTAAAAAGATTTTTGATGCAATGTTTATGAAATAAACATGATTTTTATGAGATATTTGATTATTAAATGATTTTCAAAAAGATTTGAAATGTTTTAAAGATTTTTACCTTGGAATGAAATTCCTCTCAATATGATTTGTTTTCTTGAAATATCTTTGAAAAAGATTTTCAATTGGAATTTAATTCTAAAGATAAGAATTGTTTAGAATATTTGGACTTTAAGAAAGTTTTTTAATTTGAAATGATTTTGAATAAATGATTTTAAACAAACAAAAACTCTCGAAGTTAGAGTCTTGAATTAGGTTGAATACCTTTGATGATGTGATCGATTACAATAGGAGAGTCCTAGGGTAGTCGAACTACGTGGACTTTGATACTTGTTAGGTGATACTAGTAAGTTACGTAGGCGCTAATAGGGCTCAAGTCCGCCCTAGGATGCCCGTAGGGTATTCTAGGTTCTTAGGGATTGTTTGTATATATATATTTTTATTATTATTAATATAACTAATATAGATTATTGCATTTATATCACTACTTTGTTGGTTGATTAGATTATTTAGGATTGTTTGTAATAAGAAATTTAAATAGCCCAAATAAATTAGAAGTCCTTTAATTAGGGCGAGGTGGGTGCCTGCAAGTGAAACTTGGAACCTTCCCACGTCGTAACCTAGCCCCCGGATCCAACTCTGGTTTGTAGACTTTCTTTTCATTGAAAATGGAGTTTGTTTTGTTTTAAAATAAAACATTTTTATGGTTTCCTTATTCCTTAAAAATAAGGTGGCGACTCCTTTGTTTTGTTTGTTTTCTAAACCCCCCTAATCACATCGCCCGGTGATGATGTGGACTCACCCCATAAAGCCCCCCGCCCGGAGGCTGGTCCACAATGACCGTCCACCCTAGTATGGTCGACCGTCCAGCTTGGACGGCCAACCGTCCATTGAGGGATGGTCATCGATCCCTCAGCCCAATTTTGCCCTATCTCGACCCGTCTCGGCTGTTTTCAACTTTCTGGGCCTGTTTCAAGTCCAAATTTGATGATTCAAGTGCCAAAACGATCGTGATTCGATTCTCCATGTTTCTAGAAGAGTTTAAGGATGAAAAACCTTAACCAAAGTCAAGGGGTTGAGGAAAACCAAGCCGATTAGCTGTTTTGGGCCTATCGGGCCCTTTTAGGGTTTTGAAATCCACTAACCGATTGGTCTCGAAATCATTTCTTCTTCTTGAAACAAGTTTTAAAACATTTTAAGAAAGTGTTTTGAAGCCTTTGAAGGCTTTGGTTTGATAAAAATATCGAATCCCGGTCACTTCCGGTCGAAACTCTAATATGGGCTTGAAAGGGCCTTTCGAGCCTCAAGAGCCAAACATGAGCCAGAAGGCTCAACAGGCCTTGCCACTGATCAACTTAGCTATTAAACACACCCTAAATATCCATGCCAAAGTCTCGGGACAATTCGAGACAAGATCGACAGCCATTCAGAGCCTTTGTGATTCGAAGGACAGCACTGTCTTTCAAGTCACAAAAGGCCTTATTTTCTATCAAGCCTGGCTCAGAATGCCATGAAACTTTACAGGGATACTCCTAGACTCTCTAAAAACTAAATGCAAAAAGAAATGACTCAATCTGACCCAAAAACCTGCATGTGATAATGACCTCTACCTAACTACTCAAAAAGGTAAAACTGGCAACTTAGGGTTTTAACACCCTATTTTACCTTTAATCACAGGCAACCATTCATGATCATACTCGTGGTCAAAAATGGATGTCTACACCTTACTAGGGTCCCTTCAGCCATGGTAGTGGTCAACAAATGTTTCATAGCAGTTTGCCTAGCAGCACGAGTCTGATTCCCAAACATTTCTTTGAGATTAAACATTATGTCATAGGTTGTGGGCATAGACTGAAGCTGATGTTGCAGAACATGCATTTGACATAGAAGCCAGAATGTAACACTGCGCCATCTCATCAGCCTTAACCCACTTCTGATAAGGCTTGGCTTCCTGTTCGGTTGCCTCTTTATCAGGTTTTTGCGGGCAAATATCTGTGAGCACAAACTTGTACTCTTCAGCAGTCAGTACAATATCCAAATTTCTTTTCCAGTCAATATAATTAGTTCCATCAAGTTTTTTTTCTTTGAGAATAACAGCAAGTGGGTTGAAAGCCATTTTAAAAACCTGAGAATCACATAATTATAACAAATTATGAAGAGCATAAAAAACTTTGAATTCCATTTTAAAATATTTGGTTCCCTCTACCAATTTTTAAAAAATAATCCACCAGTAGCCTGATACACCGTGAATAGCATGCCTCGACGGGAGGTCATCTACTATCCATCATTTGTCCAGACAGGCCACTTCCTATTAATCTTGTTATCTAGGCAATAGACCGTGCCAAAAAAAATTAAATAGCTGACTTAGCTTCAGTCCTATAAATAATAATAGTGACTCAGATGGAGAGGATATTATTATTTATAGTTAAGTGTATACCATCACTTAATTCTAGATCTATTATTCCATAATGAATCCCTCAGATAGAGAAGTGATTCACATTAACAATTACTAGAATTATTCCTAAGGAAGTTTATACTAGTGAATACGCTAATTAATTAGTCCGATGGGGAGGAAGGCACCAAGACCAACACACTAATTAATTGCATCACTTATAAACTAGTGATGGTGACCATGGGATTTATACTTAATAAATTCCCTCACCCACTTAGTTATTTGGAAAGAATGAGGGTTTATAATTCTATGTTTAATTCTAAATAAATCAAAAATTATAAAATTAGCAACTAATAAACATGAAACTAATAAAATTCTAATTCCCTTTGAAAAAATAAATTCCCTTTGAAAAATAATTTATATTAAAACATGGGAATTAATTTTTTTATCTAGTTTCACATTTATAATCCAAAATTGTGATTTTTAATCTATATAATTAAACATAAAGCCATAACTGAAAATATCCATGTTATCACAAAATTAAACAATTAAAAAAGATAACAATCAGATAAATAATTGTAACAGTTATGATAAAGCCCAACTATTATGGTCATTCTTCAATTCTGAAGCAACAAGGAGTCCAGATCCACCATGTCACCAAGCAACCAATGTAGCCACTTTGAACAGTAGCCGGGGTCTGGGGCAGCGCCCTAGCGGGGTTCGATCTAAACGAAAACTGCATCGCTGCATCAAGGTCAGTTTCGAAAAACCCTAATCTGCGCTGTCATGATCTGCGTCATTGTATGGTCTGTGCCGCTATGAACTTACTGTATAATCTGTGCCGCCATGAACAGCCTGCACCACCATGATCTCCTCCTCGGAACAGCAACCTTCGGATACATAAATCCTATGCCTCCATTAAGGAGTTCACATATTGTCATGAAGAAAATAAATAACAACAAAAATATACATCCAGTTAGTCAGAAACATTATTTCGATTTCATCCTTAACTTGTTCTGGTTATGAATTTGTTTTCAATAGGGATAGTTGCACTATTTCTATTGGAAATAAATCTGTTGGATCTGACATATATCTAAATGGTTTATATTTCTTAAACATGGATGGTAGTGTAAACTGCTTAGAGAATAGACATAATGCTAAAAAGCATAAAAGACCTCGAGATGAGAAAGACTCTATCTATGTATGGCATTTGAGATTAGGTCATATTAGTGAGGAAAGGATGCATGACTGAGCTATTTAGTGACATGGTGGAGAAGATTGTGGAGGTCTTTATGGATGACTTCTCAGTTTTCGGGGATTCTTTTGATGGATGTTTAGAGAACCTATCTTTGGTTCTAAAAAGATGTGAGGAGACTAACCTTGTGCTAAATTGGGAAAAGTGTCACTTTATAGTGACACTGGGAATAGTTCTTGGGCATATAGTGTCATCTAGGGGGATAGAAGTTGACAAAGTTAAGATATAATTAATCTCAAAGCTTCTTTCTCCTAAGACAGTGAAGGATGTGCAGTCATTTCTAAGACACGCTGGCTTTTATAGGAGGTTCATTAAGGGTTTTAGCGGCATTGGGCGACCCTTGTGTAATCTCTTAGGAAAGGATGTCCCTTTTGGGTAGGTAAGGATGGGCAACTGGGCTTATATGTACTTGTACCCTTACCTACCTGTGAATCTTGTCTCATGGGTAAGATGACCAAATCGCCCTTTGCTGGTTACAGTGATAGGGCAGGAGATATACTAGAGTTAATACATTCTGATCTATGTGGACCTTTGAACAAGGTTGCCAGAGGTGGTTTCACCTACTTCATTACCTTTACCGATGATCAATCACGGTTAGGTACAATGTACCTTATGAAATACAAATCTGAATCCTTTGAAAAGTTCAAAGAATACAGAGCTGAAGTGGAGAAACAAACTGGCAAGAGTATTAAAGCTCTTCGATCAGATCGAGGAGGAGAATACTTAATCACTGAGTTTTTGGATCATCTTACTGAGGCTGCTATATTATCACAGTGGACTCCTCCTAGTAGACCTCAGCTGAATGGTGTATCTAAAAGGAGAAATCGTACTTTGATGGACATAGTACGATCGATGCTGAGTTACACTGATATGCCAATATCCTTTTGGGGATACACATTAGAGACAACCACTTAATTACTGAACAGAGTTCCTTCCAAATCTGTCCCTAAGACACCCTATAAGATATGTTATGGGAAGAAACCAAGCCTGAGGCATCTAAGGGTTTGGGGTTGCATTGCATATGTTAAGGACCAAAATGCAACAAAACTGGAAGCTAGGTCAGACAAGTGCAGGTTTGTAGGGTACCCAAAAGAGTCTTTGGGATACTACTTCTATCACACTAGAAAAAAGAAAGTCTTTGTTAGTAAGTTTGCTGTCTTTCTTGAAAGAGATTTCATACAAGAAGGAGGCAAAGGTCAAATGATAGATCTTGAGGAATTATCCGAGAGTACGCAGACCAATACTGATACCACACCTGCCCCTATTGAGGCAGTACCTACTGTTACACCACCACTTCATAGATCTGGTAGAATATCTGCTCCTCCAGTGAGATACGGGTATCTCCATGATTTCAGTGAGGAATTGTTATTTGGTGACAAGGAACATCCAGATGATCCTACCACTTATGAAGGAGCGATGTGGGACATCGACTCGAGAAGATGGCAAGAGGCCATGAATTCTTAAATAGATTCAATGTATTCCAATGAAGTCTGGACTTTGGTAAACCCACTTGAAGGTATAGTACCTATAGGCTGTAAATGGATTTACAAAAGAAAGATAGGCTCAGATGGAAAGGTAGAGACCTACAAAGCTAGGCTAGTGGCAAAAGGGTATAACCATAAACAAGGTGTTGATTATGAGGATACATTTTCACCAATAGCTATGCTAAAATCCATTATGATCTTGCTAGCTATAGCAGCACACTATGACTATGAGATATGTCAAATGGATGTAAAGACCGCCTCCTTAATGGAAACATTGATGAAGATCTTTATATGGAACAGCATAAGGGCTTCATATCCAGTGGTGAGGACCACAAGGTGTGCAAACTACAGTGGTCCATTTATGGACTAAAGCAAGCTTCTAGAAGCTGGAACATCCAATTCAACGACGCAGTCAAATAGTTTGACTTCATTCAGAATATGGATGAACCATTTGTGTATAAGAAGGTTAGTGGGAGTGCATTCACTTTTCTTGTCTTATATGTGGACAATATCCTTATCATTGGGAATGATACAGGAATGATCTCATCTGTAAAACTTTGGCTTTCTAGCAACTTCTACATGAAGGATTTGGGAGAAGCAACCTACATACTGGGTATAAAGATCTATAGTGTGATAATCCGAAAAATTTTAACATTTTAAATGTTGGGATATTTTAAAAAAAAAATTTGTGGTATTTTTATAAAATTAAGAAATTTGTAGGGTAGCTTTTATGAAAATGAGAAGCTTTGGGTAAAGTTGCAATTTGAGAAAAATCATTTCTCAATAAGACAATAAAGCTTTCGGCAACTGATCACTAGGAAGAAAAAAAATTTCGTTTGGTACCGAACGACCTTTTGGCACCGTGATCTTCGCTTGACTTAGGAATTTGAACAATTCCCTTTATATCCCAATCCTTCCCTATAAATTGATAGAGGCAACACCTTGATTTCTCACAAATCATACTTTCATTTTTGAAAGAATTTGAGTAAGCTGGGTGTGAGCCGAGGGAAGGAAAGCTAGTTGTAGCAAGGTAAAATCTTGTGTTTGTATTCTTTTAATGCTGAGTTTTAAAAGTACAAAACTTGAATTTAAGTAATGTATATGCGTAGGACTTACAATCAAGTTTTTCGGATTTCGGGCACATGAATTTAATTGATAAATTTCATGTGTTTAAGTTTACATGTAGTAAGCTTAAATAGAAATGATGCACACAATCTTTATATAAAATAATATTATAATATTATATTATATATATATTCGTTTGGTAAAAGTGTCGGCTGTTATACTTTATATGTGTGTGTGTGTGTGTGTCCGCGCGCGCGCTAGCTTGACACTTTACATAAAGTTATATATATATATATATATATATATAACCTATTTTCCTTGGTTTTTATATAAAACTTCATTTTATCGTAACTTTTTCACATGTACTTCGTTTTAGGCATATTTTACATGCACAAAAAGTTTGGGAAGTCTAGTTTCTGAATATATAAGTCTTGTGGTCAGATTTGTAGTAGAGAGAGTTATTACTCGAATACCAAGTACTACTCTTTTGGGTACATTCTTTTACTGTCCGGTGTATATCTTTTAAACCACTTGGTATTTGACCATGAAATTCGATGTGTATCATCTTGACATACTTGGGGATATGACTTGGAAATCTTAAGGCCTTTGATTTAGAATTTTTGTGTATTTTATCCGTAGGTTCATGAGTGAACGGTTTATAAGTACGGGTTGTTGTACTTTTGGGATTTTTAGATCCTTTGTGCTTTATTCTTAATTTTCCTTGCATAAATTATTATTTCCAGATTTGGAAGGTCTTTGAAATGACCATTTGCATTGGGTGCATTGAGCATTGCATTTGGGAGGCTCGTGGAGCCATATGGATTGGAAAACAGTGTGGAGAGTTGAGGTAGGAATACGTAACCTTGTACCTATTGATAATAATGGGATATTTTCGAATGCTTTACAATTGATATGACTTATACGTCATTTTAAAATCATTGTTTATCATATTGATCAATGGATACATGGAATATATTGATTTGTAAACTGTTGAATTGTGTGACACGTTTATAAAATGAAAACCAAGGCATGATATTAAAAGGATTTGAAAAACTTATTTTCATTGCTGGATAAACTATTTTGGTATTGAATATACATATTCATTAAATATGGGAATGAGCTCTTTAATTCATTATTTCAAAGGAAATATTAAGAGGGCATATATTGACACTGTTTATATAAATAAAAATTGAGATATTTGGTTTTATAATTATATGCCTGATTTTATGAAATGATTTATAAATGAGAAGGATTAAGCGATATTTTAAATAGTTATTCCCTCGATTTTATTTAACTGAATGTTGTAATATTTATAAGCAATGGTACAGAAATGTATTTTGAAAATGTGATTTGCTTTGTGAATTATTTATACCCGATTGATAAATGTGATATTTTTATGAAATGAAATGCATGGAAATGATTTATGCCTGGTTGGAAAATGTGATATTATTATGCAATGAAATGCATGGAATGATATATATTTTGGCTCAATCAGTATTCAGAAAGGGCGTAGTGTCCTGGGTGGAGCCTTGTGCATGACCCGAGGGAAAATAGCCCATGCAAGTGGCTTATACTCTCGAGAAAGAACCTGTTATAGTTATTATTTTAGAATGTTGCGTTAGGGGCTTGTTAGCCTGAAAGACAGCCTGGTACTTTCGTGAGCCAAAGGAATGAATTGATGGATATGAATTGTGAACAAATGGAAATGGAAATGGAACGGTTTGATGAACATGGAATTGGTTATGGTTTTCACTGAAAGTCCACACTGGTTTGAAATTATTATTTATATGGTTTTATAACTGATATGAGAAAATTATGATATTTACATATTCCATGTATCCAGATATTATTGTTAAGTGGTAAAGGTTATATTATTTCTACTGAGCACGTTGAAGCTCATTCTACCATTAATACAGATTGCAGGTTGACTTGAGGTGTATTTTGGCTTGGTATAATCCTACGCTTGAGGATTGATGGGACATCTTCATGATAAGTTCTGCATTACTACGAGATATGTATTTATATTAATATATTCATAGATTATTGGGATTCATCACTGTATGAATTGTCAGCATTATTGGCATTATCATGATTTGTATTAATATTTGATGTAAAACGTTTGGGACATACGGAATGTACATATCATTTCATATTTGAATATATATATATATATATATAATCTCTGTCTGTCGTAAGGAAATACGGATGAGCAGAACAGTTTGTAGTTCTATCTTGACACTTGTCGACTTATCCGTAAGGACCTATCATCACATTAGAGGAGGCAATTAGAAGAGTGAAAACCCTAGTGGCCGAAATCCTAGAGCTCTCACGCTCCCTAGCCGTGATCTCCCCTTCCCTCTCCAAGCTTGCATATTTCAAGTGTTGATTAGTTGTAAGGGTTCTTGAGGTTTTGTGCTTGTGTGGATACCGTCAGAGGCTTCATACGCTTTGGAGCTTGGAATCGTTTGAAGATTTTCAACTAAAGGCAATCAGGTAAGTTTATTTAATTTGTTAAATATATGTTCTTGGTTTGTATTCATGGTCCCATGCTTGTTATCGTATCTTGGATTGGTTTTGATGATGGATTCAAGTTTTTACAAAATTTTTGTTGTTCGTCTTTCATTGCGAGTCCATGTTCATCAATTCCTTTCACCTTGGTGCTATAATTTGACAATGGCATTATTTGGTGCCATTTGGGGTGCCAAATTTTGGCAACGACACCTCAAACGACACTTTTGCAATGGAGACGCTCTAACAAAGGAGTGCAAAGTGAAAATGTTTGAAACTATAATAGGTGCTTGTCGAATAAAAATAAAGTTAAGGAGTGAAAAGTAATTTCAAATGAAATCAATTTATAATTTAGGAAAAATTACAGTTTGATGATAATCAACTATCACCGATTTACACTTTCCACCCTTGTAGTTTTGATTTGAACATATTGATCCCTATAGTTTTAATTTATGATACTTTTTACATGAAGTATTTATCCTAAATTCTTGTTATATTTACATGAAGCATTTATCCTAAATTCTTAATGTATATACAAACATATCAATGCAGTTTCATAATTTTTTTCAATATATTTTAATTATTATAAATTATTTTTGCTTTAGAGTAAATAAAATTCACAACAAGTAAAATAAATTGAGAAGAATCTTGAAACTTCATCAGTATGTTTGTAGATACATTATCAATTTATAAAAATATAGTATGAAAAATAACAAGTTTAACACTATTTTTAATCAAATAATCAAACTGCTAATTGACAGAAGGGTGCAAAATGGCACAAATAAAAATTATAGAGTCAATGTATTTGAATTAAAAATTAAAATTAAAAGAATACAAAGTGTAATCACGGACAAACTATATTTTTTCCCATAATTTACCCTGTTCACACCCAAAATTGCCATTTGTATAATGCCCATGTGGCTATTTTTGGGAAAAAAATGTGTGGGTAGATGATGATTAATTGGGAGCCAATAGATAATAGCCACATAATTTATAGTAAAATTATTGTGTCTAATTAATTACCTATGGTAAATTGATGATGTGGCCTATTTAATTTGTTGTTAGTGGGTAGAGAGTGCATCGTTAATTAAATAAGAGTAGGACATGTGTCAAAAAGTGGTTATGGAGAATCTATTAGTGGGGCTTGATTTTCAGAAGAAATTAGGTTACTAACTATTATTTTCAGCACCTAATAGAAGAATTATGAACAAATTGGACAGAAAGGTCTTGCTGGGGATTCTACACGTGGTGAAGTCATATGTGGAGGAATTGTGTTTCAGGTATAACACAATAGCTAGTTGCATATGGTAGGGGAGTAGCTGAGGAAAAATTGGAAAATACAGGTGGCAACATCAAGAAAGAAACCAATATAGAGAAGAATTTTGCATGTGATTTAACATGTGACTAAAAGATGGAGATGACATATAGCAATGATTAGCTAAATTGAAGGAGTTTTAGTAGAACATGCAACTGATTAGTGGCTTAAATTATGGGAAGTGGTGTTGGGAGTGGAAATCCCATGAACTTGTGATAGTGTTTATGGATCATGTCACAAAAAAAAAAAAAAAAAAAATCTGAATCCTTTAACATAAATAGAAGAATCTGTACCTTTGAGATCTGTCTGGATTGATCTTAATGTATGACGAACTACAGAAGATTGCTCGAGCTCTTTAAGCCTTCTACCGTATTCCTCCTACGCCAGAACGTGAAGAGAGAGTGGCTCTCTTTTTGCTCTCCTTTGATGGACGGCTGCCTCTAGGGTTTAGAGAAAATATTTCGTCTTAACTTAGAGGCTGCCCAACATGGCATATATATAGGCTACAGTAGGGACCTAAAGGCAAATAAGTTTCAGGCTCCCAGTGTAAATATTAAAACCTATTTACATTAATTATAATTCATTCCACTAAAGAATTATAACTGCACTCCCTAGCTTATTCGAAAATAAATTTCGAGCTCTTTGTTATTAAATACTTATTAATCTCCCCACGTTAAGATTACAGATACTCGTTGATTAAATTAAATTACTGTCAATATTATTTAATCAACATCTATTAATCTTCTTGAGATCTTCCACTTAACTTATTTGATATGTCGGATACAAAATCCACCTGCAGGGTTTGACATAATCAAAACTTATAAGTATCCTCAAGGGGGTATCATCAATCCCTATACCAGGATGTGGATTCCGTCAATAATAAATATTCATCATACAATTAATGCAGTTATCCAACTCAATGAGATTATTGACCTATAAAGATCTCACTCTTTATGAATCAAAATAACTAACAATAAATACATGTGTCCATTAATTATTTCGGGATTAAGAGTATACGTATTCATAATAACCATGAGGTATTAATTATTTTATGTGTCAGTATAAAATAATTACCTAAATACAGTCCCGTTCAATACACACAAGTGTACTAGCACAAGAAGTTGGAACTAAACCATTCCCCGTAGTCAAGACAAACTTACTGAAATCATGTGCTACAATCTTACCGATGGTGTGTCCAACTCCATCTCAGATTGTGAACAATAAACTTATATTCTACAAGAACTGATGATCTGATCTTCTGTGTGTAAGCCGAACTCTACACACCAGATCATCTACTATGTAGAATAAAAGCCACACATGCAAAACATTAGAAAATAACATAATGCAAACATAGCTCATACAGATTCTTATTTAAAATGCAATATCAGAATTCATTAATAAATAAATACTAAGATCTATTACATAAAAACATGGCTTTTAGTATATAGCACTAACAATTTCATTAATAAATAAATACTAAGATCTATTACATAAAAACATGGCTTTTAGTATATAGCCCTAACAAGTGGAGCAATATACTGCAATATTAAAGGAACACGTTCAGAAACTATTATCAATATTATTGGGGAACGTGTCCATTCTAGCAACAATCAGGCCATGATCAGAACATGGAGTAGCACACCAGATGTGGAAGAAATGGGAGTTATCGGTCTATAAAATGAGAAGAAGGTAGCAAGAGTAGAGCACGCAATGTCAATCTAGACGCAATATCACCCAACTCAAAGATGTAACGTCAATATTTCAAATAGCCAAAACGCAATGCTTTTCAAATCAGTTTTCCAGTTTCAATCTTTCATTGTCAATACAACTTTTAATTTCTAGTCTTTTGTAATCATTCAAGCTTTCAATTTGTTTCAATTTTAAGTCAAGGATCCAATTCAATTCAGTTGTAAATAATTTACATTCCAGCAATTTTAATTTCAATTGATGCAATTTCAATTCAAGTCAAGCAATTTCGTTCCCAAGCAATGTCTACTTTTAATTCGAGCACTATGAGTTTTACATTTGATGCAATTTTTATTTATTTTCAAGTATGAAGTCAATTTCAATTCTGATGTGCAATTTCCATTATTGTTACTTTTGATTTTATTTAATATAATTGCTTTTAGGCATTCTAGCAAGAATCCAAGAGGGACGAATCCTCAATTTTTGTTAATCGCATGATCCATAATTTTTATAGTGACCGACATAGCACTAAGGTCTTCTAACTTTAATTTCCATCAAAAAAATACTGAAATCATATTTTAATGATCTTTAATTGGACTTTAGCAAGTCTTCGCAGGGTGCCCGGGCCATAAGTTACACAATTTGTGTAAAGATTTTTGGAGTAAACATATCCAAAATAAAATGAACAAAACTGATTCGGAGTCTGACCGGCACGTGTATCCAGTAAGTGGCAGAGTTTCAACTTTCAAGTGTAATTCAGAGGAAAATTTGTTTTTCTAATTTTTTATTTATTTATTTAATTATTTTTAGCCGATCCCCAAGAGAAAGGAAGAAGGTAGGATCTGTCCGTAACACAAATTAAAAAATTGGTTCGAGTCACGAAACCAAAAGGAAAACAAATGAAGGGAGGGAAGAAGAAAAGCGGGGGAGAAGACAATGAGGGCTTACAGCCATTACCAAACGACGATGACCCAAATGCCCACAATACCCAAGCTATGAGTATCCACATCAATGGCGGTTCAGCAACAGCAACAGCAACAGCAACATCGACAGAGACAGAAACAGCAGCCGCTGATCATGAACAGGACGAAGAGGAAGCTGCTGGAGATGGAGAGGTAGAAGAAGAGGAAGACGAAGAGGCCGTGGAGGGTGACGAAGAAGACGGACATCTCTACGAAGATCAACCCGATGCCGACGCTGAGCGTCCCAAACTCGATGATGGGTATTACGAAATTGAAGCCGTTCGTAGTAGAAGGCGTCGCAAGGTACTCCACTTCCACTTCCATTTTTCTAATCTTTTGATTTCTCTCTCTTTCGTTTGTTTATTTATCTTCTTTATTTTTTATTTTTTGGGTCTTTTTTTTAAATTTCTGTTTTCTGATTTGGGGGATTTGTCTTTAAATGTTTCTGTGTTTTTATGTCTGTGGATGAAATCTGAATGCTGCAACAAAAGGGTCAGCTCCAATATCTCATCAAATGGTGCGTGCCCCCTTCTATTACTCTGCTTTCCTTTATATTTTGTTATGTGGCAAGTTGCATGCATCCAAGAGGGAGATCAAATCCACTATATGAAAATATAAGAACTTTTAACCTAAACCTACCCGAAAATTCATATATTCACCCAAAAAATTCCGCCTTGAGGCATTGCTGCAGAACCACCCCTCGTGAGTTGTGGGTAGCTTGCCAGAGCCTTTCTTCCGGGCTCCAGGACTAACGTCCGTATGCCCTCCAGAAAGACCCCATTGTAGTGCCTCTTTTGAGTCCAGTAATAATAGAATGCAAGATACCTCAACATATATTTGTGTGTGTGTGTGTGTGTGTGTGTGTGTATAGATTGGTTCAAGAACACAAGGTTGTGTAAAACAAGTTTGCGTGACTATGAATGTCCACGAGATGATACTTTTTCTTAATACTGACATAGTGACATGGAAAAGGTACTTTATTTCCATCAAATAATGAGATATTATTGCAATTGGGATGGAAATATAATAAAAATAGCTCACTCCAATGGTCACCTGCTTCAGTTTGAATGAAGAATGAAGAAATAAAAAAATAAAAAAAAGTGATATCTGAACCTGCTATCCATGATAGGCGGTACCCATGAAACTGCTATCATGGATAGAGGCTTCATGGATTCCTTTTTTATTTACTATTTTTTGAATTCTTATTCATTCCTTAACTTTGATTTTCTTCATTCCTTATACACACACACACAATAACCAACCACCCTCCCCCCCCCCCCCCCCCCCCCCCCACGGGGACACAATGATTCAGGGATATATGATAATGGAAGAGCCAAAGCTGCTCTTTTGTTTTTTCTCTCCTTTTATTTATTTTTTTCTAACAAAAAATAAATATGAAAATAAAAAATAATGCGGATTATATTATCTGGTATGGGGATGACCTACTCGAGAGGTTATTTTTTCTTCCTTTTTTTTTACTTTAGGTTTTAAGAGCTTTGGGTTTTATGGTTTAGGGTTAGGGCTCGGTGTTTAAGGTTAGGGATTAGGGATTAGGGATTAGGGTTTAGTTTTTAGCTATTATGGTTTAGGGTTTAGGGTTTAGTGTTTCACCATTAGGCTTTAGGGCTTAGGATTTAGGTTTTAGTTAGGGGTGTGCATGGGCCGGGTGGGGGTGGGGGTGGGGGCAGGTGTAGGGTAAAGTCACCAATCAACCCACCCTTGGCAGGTGGCTAATCCTCCCACCCGCCAACCTCAATAACCGGCAGATTGGTTGAATACATGGTGGGTTTCAACCGGCGGATTGAGCGGGTGAAGCATTACTAATTTATTTTTATAAATACCTAAAGTTCCTAAAATCTTTTTAACAAGCAAAGACACTTTAAATTCGTATCTAACAATGCAATATCATGTTCTTTAGTAATTAAACTATAATCCAAACAATTCTTCCAACACTAATAAACTAAAGTGCCAAAATAAATTACCCTACAACAATAAAAGCCACTAACTAGATACTTAATACTAAAGGTTCTTTGTTATTAAAAAATCTTACAAACTAACATATGGTTTCACATTCAAAATTGAAAGCATATCCAACAAAATAAGTGCATCTTCAAATTATCACAATAAATTTCTTTAAAGAAATATAAAATACTTAACTTGCAAGCTTATCCAATTAAGGGAAAATATAAGATAGTAATGAAATTTATTTTATATAAATATATTATTTTATTTATATATAATTAGTTGGCGGGTGGGGTCGGGTCTAGGGCGGGCTATCACCTCTATACCTTCCAACCAAACCAACCCGCCAAAAATTCATCAAATCCATCCAACCCAACCTGACTGACCATTGTAACTGCGGGTTGCGGGTGGGGTTGGGGTCGGGGTCGGGGTCGGTGGGGTTGGGTCCGGCGGTTTGGGTGGGTTTTTGAACACCCCTAGTTTTAGTGTTTTGGTTTAGGTTTTAGGATTTAGTGTTTAGGGATTAAGTTTTAGTATTATGCTATTATGGTTTAGGGTTTAGGGTTTAGTGTTTCACCATTAGGGTTTAGGGTTTAGTGTATAGTGTTTAGGGTTTGTTCATTAGGGTTTAGTCCTTAGTGTTTAGCTATTATGGTTTAGGGTTTAGTGTTTTTGGTTAGGTTTTAGGGTGTAATGTTTTGTATTCAGTGTTTAGGGTTTAGAGTTTATTAAATTTTGGTGCATCTTATTCACTCTTGATTGCATCCATAATCGGCATGAGATTTCCAATTATGCATGGACTTTGAATTGGTAATCTTTAATCAATTAGAAATAAAATTAAAAATCATTATAAAGTTAATTAGAACTTGTATACTGATTTTCTATAAATAAAGGTTGGTTCATACTCTTAATCATAAGTTACAATGTTTCTATGAGATTGAGCAAATAAGGAAAGAAGGTGATAGGATATTAGGATAGGCTCCAGCTATGTGCATTATATTTACATGTGCAAATAATGTTGAGCAAGGAAAAAATATTTAAAAGAATGGATCCCTCTATCCTTGATAGTGGGTCTCTCTCTTTCTCTCTCAAATTATTTCAATCAATCTACCTATTTTTTTTTTTTATTTTTTTTTATTTTCTTTCCAACCATAGTTGAAGTGTATGTGTGTCTTCCTTTTTTCTTTCTTATTTGATTATTTTTGTTAAATTCTTTTAAAAATACCATACATTGCCCCTGTCAGAATGTAAAAAAATTTGGATTACTTTTATATGTGTGTTCCACCATTGGATTCCATTCAATGGTTTACATTCATAGGTCGTGCAAAGTGCAAACTCCATATGCATGACCTCTCATACTTGAACCAGACTGTATACACAAAACACATGTTGGCCTTTTTATTTTTATTTTTATTTATTTTTATTTTTATTTATTTTTATTTTATTTTCTAAATTTTTGTTTCTCGTCTTATTTATTCTTACCTAGCTTACCTAAACAATATCTTCAATATCTCAAAAATTTTCAACTGAAATTAATTGCCGTTCTATCAATCCCATGTTAATTTCTTCACTATGAAGGCGGGGTTGGCCGGAGACAGCCAACACCTGGGAACCCCTTGAGAATCTCCAATCATGTTCCGATGTCATCGATGCATTCGAAGAGAGGTATTTCCCCCCATTACAACATGTTTTTTTAACTTTGATTTATGAATTACCCATGGAATATTTGAAATACTGTTTCTGTACTTATTTAATCCAAACTTTCTATTTGTCTTCTATTGTTGAAGCTTGCAATCAGGAAAACACCGGTCTTCTAGGAAGCGTAAGCGCAAGTATGGGGGCCCTCATACTCAACTTAAGAAGAAGCAGCAGCATTTGGCTCCTGCTACTGATAATGTAAGGCCTGTGAAGCTCAAGAATATTGATGAACCTCTTCCTGTTGCTCCTCTCAACGACTCAAGCTTTACTGATGTTCCCACACCTCCTCAAAATGTCGAACCAAGAAAGCAAGCTAATGAGCATGGGTCGGCAAATGCTAATTCAGAAACACAAGCAAGGAAAGAGGATAATGAATTGGATGCTACTCTTAATGAGCTTAAAGGGACAGTGTCTACTGAAGGGGTCAACGCTGATAAGTTTGCTATACATTTTCAAGAAGCCAAGGGTTCCGAAGGAGATAGCCCTGCAGATGGGCTTGCCAAGGTTGATGGTGCGGAACCAACTCAATCCAGTCGCTGCACGGGGGCTAAAAGAAGGAAGTCTGGTTCTGTGAAGAGGTTTAAGCAAGATTCAACTTCGTGTGAACCAAATGACGCTCAAAATGCAATGGCAAGGACCACCATTGGCTCTTGTGGTAGAGTTGAACCACTGGGAGTTGAAAATTCTGGTTTCATGGGGGACGATTTTGGTCACAAGAATAAGTTTGATGACTCCAAAAATACATCTTTTATTACCGAGATCGTCAAGCCTATTAGCTATTCAGCTTCTGTATCAAACAGCGTTCAGGATGTCTTGGTAACTTTTATGGCCATGAGGTTTGTCATCTGACCCCAACTTTATGTCCTTTGTCATTATTTGACTAACTTTATGCTTATATTTTTTAGTATCACCACACAAGTTTACCTCACGAGTCATCACTGAAATGGTGCGGTGGTAGTTCTGTGACCTTTGATCTGTCATTATCGTACTATTTTACCAGCGCCCGGCCCGCCATCCATTTTCTCAAGTTATGCTCTATTGGATTTTGTCTATCAAAAACTGAAAAAATACTCTTTAGTGGACTTTTCATAGTTTTTTCCACAATATAATTGGACGAGATTAACCTTAGTTTTACATCGGGATTTCAAGTTTTTGTTAACTTCAAATCTTGTATTTAGTAATGTTTTAAAAACTGGACTGAACCCCGAATCAATAACTAATTACTTTTCCAGTTTGAAACCCCAAAGCTACTTTATGGTAAAAACTATATATATATAGATATAGATATTGAAACTGGGCAGTTGAACCATTGAGCCACTCAAGCAGTTCATGGGTTCATGCAATCATGGTTCAAAGTCTCGGTCGTGGACGTTGTCGCGTCTCGGTCGCGGATATCTCGTCGTGTCTCGGGTGAGACGCAACTTTAGGCATGAAATAATGTTTAGAAGAATCCAAAAAAATCATAAAAAATAAGGCAAACACATAGGGACCATCAAATAAGAAAAATAAATAATATAGGATACATGATAGGATAAAAAAAATATCAAAATAGGCGCTAGCGCGCTTCTGTACCATTAAAATATACAATATTTAAATATTATACATGCATGTAAAAAAATATATTAGATAGATGCATGATATTTTTTATTCATTTTTTAGTATAATTTTATTTCTGTAATTTTTTTTATGAATTTAGTTGAGTAAATGTATCATGTATGAAAATGCTAAATGTCTGGGAAAAAGTGCGTCCTTGATGTGTTTCTAATGATGTGACAAATGATCTAACCATTTAATGTGGAATAGTTTGGATTGACTGTTGTAGTTTGTTTCTTGTAAATGATGACTTCTTACTACCCCAACGGCTGGTTTTTGAAAAATGTCATTGTGAATAAGTATAATAATTTGAAACATCGCAGTTTTTTATTGTGAGATTTTTAATAATCTAACCATTGGATCAATGTGATTTTTGGCATATATAACATATATAAGAAAGGTATCTAATCCAATGGTTGGTTTATTAAAATATTTGACCCACATAGGTGTCTTGAGAACGAGCGGTAAAAATAATAGTAAAACGAGTGGTATTAAATTTTCACTATAAAAAAGTAAATATAATAAAAAAAAGGGCCTTTTTATAATAATAATAATAAAATAGAAGAGCTGATTTGTAAATTTCATATAATTTCACTTTTGTACAAGTGTATAACCCATTTTCCAGAAGTTTCGTGCACCTGGAACAGAAGCAGCTATCAGCCTATACCCAACCGAGAGAGAGAAGTAGAAGAAAGAAGAACATCACAGCACAGCGGCAGGCCAGCAGCCCTATTCTCGTCGCAAAAAGAAAAAAAAAAGGGAAGAAGAAGAAAAAGAAGAAAGAGGGAAAAGCTAAAAAACCTAACTTGCGTTCTGCGGCTCTTCCATTGCCTACTGTTGCTTCTTCCTTCTCCTTTCTTTTTTTTTTTTTCTTGACGGGTTCCTCTAGCCTGCTGCTTATGGCTGCTGCTGCTCTCCTTTCTTCTCTTCCCTTATGTTATTTTATTTTTATTTTTATTTTTTTTTTTAAATTTCTCAATTGAGGCATCATCTCGTTCATCTGGGCCGAGATCTTGGCCGAGGTGAGACGAGAAGCCGAGATCTTGGCGTGGCGTCTCGTCTTTGGCCGAGATGATGCAAACTCGCCTAGTTACTTGACTCGGGCCAATATCTCGTTCAGGTCCTTGACGATACCTGGTTGATTCGGCTGAGATGACTCGGAATCGTCCAAGACTTTGAACCCTGCATGCAATTGCTCAATTTTTGAGTCAATTAAAATATCCCCTTCGAGGCTCTCGTTTTATTTTCCTTTTCTAATGCAGGCTGTGAGGCTGTAAAAATTAGTGTTGCTGCATCTTCTTCCTTTGTCAAAAAGGGTTTCAAATCTCAAAAATCTACTCCAATAGAATGATCTTATGATGTGATGACTTATGTACATTAAAACTCCATTTTGTGCGATTCATTTCCTACTGTTTCAACTTTCACTCTGATTTGGTTTCTTTATTTTTAAACCTTAATGTTCCATGCAAATGCTGGAATGATATTTAAATCTTGAGTTTAAAGATGAAAGCTAAATTTTTTGCAAGCCTAAACTCGCATTTTTGTAGTCATCAAGTTAGGTTGGCCTTTTTCGTTTGTATATTTATTTTCTGTCATGCAATCAAGGCATGTCTGTTGTCATCTCTTCTACTTAAATAATAATCCTATCCATACTGCAGTCTCTCCCTCTCCCTTTGTTTTATTTCTTCTTCTTTGTCCTCCCCCAACCCCTCTTTTGTTTTTCTTTTTGTTATATATATATATATATATATATATATATATATATCTTCCCTTTGTTATATTTCTTCTTCTTTTACATATATATATATATATATCTTCTACTTTTACATTGATGATGTATGACAGCATTAGAATAATGCGGCCTACAATCGGTTATGTTGGGCTAAGGCTCATGGCAACTTGTGCTTTTAGGTTTTTGTAAGGGTGGAAGAAGGGTACTAGGTTCTGTGGATGGATTAGGATTGGAATAGGTTAAGGTTTAAAGCAAATGGTGGCTAGAATTTGAGAAAATTAATAAGTTGTTGAAATTTCTGGACAACAATATTTTAGGGTTTGGATTATTAAGGTAGAGTTTTAAGGGTTAGATATTTTATAAAGTGGGGTTTAAGAGCTTTAATTGGCGGGTTCAAACGCAAACATAATAGTGCAAAGAAAGTAAGGAGGTGGAGAGATAATTTATGATTCACTCTTAGAGCTTAGGCATCACAGTATCACACAATCTTTCACAAACCTTCTGACAGGGCACTCCCACCTAGCATCATGTGAGAAAGTGGCTTGCATTAGGCCTAGTCAAAACTCAAGCTATTCAGCTACTTGAAAAATTCTGTTGACTGCTCTCTATTGAATTGAAAGAATACTTGGATACATATAGGCCGGTGGTAACTCGTTATTCTAATTAGAGTAGCACTCAAATTAGAAACTTTAACTAATAAGACTAAACTAAAAACACTAAGGGCCAATAACACGAGTAAGTCTATTTGCTAACAAAATCACTATTACAGCCGAGGCTCACAAGATATGAAATTCCCAAGATTCCATTGACTCCATAAAAACTTAAATAAAACGAAATTGGATCTAAAAGAAAAGACAAAATAAGATTTGATTCTCCAAGTGCGTCTAAAATCATTTGACACATTGCCAAATCAAGGTTTGGGCCTTGGAATCATTCTTTCTATGCCTTATATGCACCTTTATAAAGCATTTCGATTGATATCTGTTGCCCCAAGTATCGACCCTAGAGGAGGGATGAATAGAGTCTAGGCAAACTTTGAGCAAATATATAGAAATTAAAAACTAATTAATACAAATGCAATTTATATAAACAATAAACACAAGTAAACAAATATAAATTGCAAGAGTTAAGGGATAGAGAAATCAAACGCAATGATTTTAATGTGGTTCGGACTCTGCCTACAATCATACATCCACTCCTTAAGCACTAAGCTCAAGGATTCCCTAATCCACTATGGATCACTCCTTCAAGGTGGAGAAACCTTTACACTATCCTTCTTCTGGATCAAGATAGAAAAACCCAATCTCATGGACCTATAGAGATCAAACCTTACCCAAAGGAGAGCACTCCCACTCCTTACAGCAAGGGTTATAACCTAACCCTTTTGCCACAAGATATATAAATAGATTTGTGTACAAAGAATGCTTCTCAAAGAGTAGATGAGTACAATTAAAGCTTTCACTAATCTCTCTCAAAGATAAAACTAGTTGGCTCGAGAGAGAATGATGTATTTTTTGCTCATTCACACAAGAATGATGAAAACTAAATTGTAGTGTGTTTGTGTATGATTATCAGTCTAGTCAAGACTCAAAGAGTGAGTATAAATAGGCATAGGATCAGATATGACTGTTGGAGAGCAAAAACTAGCAGTTAATGACTTTTCTGTAGAATACCGTTCGAACGGCTCGAAACCCCGTTCGAATGGACTAGTCGTTACATCCTATTTTTACTCTCCGTTCGAACGGTCACTAAACCTGTTCGAACAACCATGCCAAAAGGTGCTATTCGTTTAAACGGTGAACTGAGCAAAAACAAGCTCTATGTTCCATTCAAACGAAGTAGCTCGTTCGAACGGCCTAGCAGTCCCATTCGAATGACCAAGCCAAATTTTGCCCATAAACAAATTTTAAATCAAGTTTGAGTGAAACCTAGGCAAAATGGCTTATACCATTCAACAAGGCATCCTTAGGGACTTAACGAAGAATGTCACTAATGAAGTTCAGAGGTCCTAAGGTCCAATTAAGTCAAGTTCATGAGCCAAGAGTTCAACCACTATAGAGAAATTTGTACAATTTAATCCTAACACTCTCACACAACGACAATTACAAAATCTTCACAATTGAATTTTCAATCCGTGTGCTTGACTTCATTCTTGAACTTCAACAATGCCATTGCTCCATGCTCCATGCTCCTTAGTGAATATGCAACTAATCCACTTGAGCTTAGCTTTAAAGATCTTTCCAATTCATTCTTGAGCTTGGCTTTCCTTGACTTGCCTCATTGTCATCTTGGTTCCTATCTTGCAAATTTACACTAAAATGCAAACCATTAGAAATACAAGACAATGTTTGTTATCATTAGAACCATACAACAAAATTGGATTAAAGCCTTAAGGCTAACAATATCGATACTTGAATTTCATCTAATTCTCTTTAATTATGTGCTCTCCACAAAATTAAATTTCGTGCTATTTTTTTCAAGATGTATGGAACTTTTTGTTTTAGCCCAAAATCAATATTAAACGTCCAAGGTGGAGAATAGGAAATAAATAAAGAAGGATTTTGTTTAATACAAACTTCATGATACAATGAACCCCATAAGAGGATTTATATTCGAGGTAGTGACACCCTGTCATAATGCTTTTGTTAGCGAGTGGCATATTTTGTATGCAGTGCTCATAGTGAATAAGTGCGTTGATTCAAGACTCGGAAATGTAACTCCAGGAATTATTTGTGAATTGAATATGAAGAAAGCTTATGACTATGTTAATTGGTTATTTTTTTTATTTAATTTTTTTTTTTGGGGGTTTGCATGCTTAGAAGGATGGGGTTTGGTCTAAAGTGGAGAAAGTAGATCAAGACTTGTTTATCTAAGCTTCCTTTGCTATGCTTATCAGTTGGAGTCGCCATGGTTTCTTTTGGAGCTCTAGGAGTCTTCCTTAAGTAGATCCTTTGTGCCTTGTGGTGTTCATCATCGTGATGGGAACTTTTTCTAGACTTCTTCAAAAGGCCTTTTAACACAAACTTTATTGATGGTTTTGTGGAAGAAGGGGGTTGGGGTTAGGAGGAGTTGTATTTTTCACTTCTTTTATGCAGATAATGCCATTATCTTTTGCAGTCCTAATAGGGACCAACTTCGCTTTCTAATAGTCGTACTTCTCTGCATTGATGTGATTGTAGGCCTGATCAACTTGAGTAAGAGTGAGTTGCTTCTGGTGGGTGAAGGGATCAATGTGAGAACTTTAGCTTCAAATCTTGGTTGTGGAGCGGGGTGCTTTTCCACTACCTACTTGGCTACTAGGGTTTACTGAGAGGTGCTCCTGTCAAGAGTAAGGTGAAGTGGGACTTTATAGTGGAGAGGCTTGAAAACAGGTTAAGTGGTTGGAAGAGGAGTTATGTTTCTAAAGAGGAAAACTTATTTTGATTAGAAGCATTTGATCAAGCTTACCTGCTTACTTTATGTCCCTTTTTAAAATTCCAATTGTAGTGGCAAAGAGTTTAAAAACAAATTGTATGGGGACTTTCTTTGTAATGGATGACAAGTATAAGTTCCATCTTTTTGATTAGCAAATGATTTGCTCCTTGAAGCATATAGGGGGTTTTGGTTATTAGGAAGTTATCCTTGATAAATAAAGTATGTTGGGTAAATGAATGTGGTGATTTGTGGTGGAGAGGGCCTCTTTCTGTAGGAAAGTAGTTCATTGAACCTCACTTCTTTTTTGAAGGAATCAAGCCTACTCATGTTAGCTTTCCAAAAGGCTAACCCCATATTAGATTTCGGGAAGATATCTGGTGTGGGGAGGAGGTGTTTGGGGACTTTCCTAATTTATTTGCTATTGCTATGCACAAAGAGGCTTGGTTAATGGATTATGTTTGTTGGGAGGGGAAGGTGATGTTCTGGAATGTAACTTTCTTTAGGAACGTCCATGATTGTGAGCTAGAAGGTGTGATGGAGTTTTTTGATAAGCTTTACACAGTTAAGATGGGTAGGGGTTTGGATAAAAAATTGGTTTGGAAGGGTGAGGCTAATGAGCATACTTCGGTGAAGTCTTCTTATAGTATGCTGCCTAATGTTGAGGGAGTTTGGTTCTCGGTACCTAGGATTTGGTTTCCTATGGTTCTTACTAAAGTGGTTTTCTTCACTTGGACAATGATGCGAGATAGGTGCTTGACTATTGATATTATGAGAACCTTTGTTTTGCCAAACTGGTGCATTATGTGCAAATGGGCAGTTGAGTTTGTGAACCATCTTCTTCTCCATTGTAGAATAGATCGTGATTTGTGGGTTTTTTGCTTTCTTCATTTTTGGCATGTCTTGGGTTGTGTCTTATTCTGTTCTATTTTTACAGTGGAAGGTTGGTGTAACTCCTCTTCTGTAGTGCTTGGTGTCTTATGCTAAGAATCGAGATCAATATAATTAGTGCCCATGCACCTAACTAGGATTAGATGGATTCATAAGCTACAAGGATATGGATGGAACAATTCAAGGGATACCTAATGAGGAGAATATCTTTATTGGAGGGGACTTAAATGGTCTTGTTGGGAAGAATAGTGAATGATATGAGAGGGTTTGTGGTTTTGGAGAAAGGAATGAGGGAGTAGATACTATCTTAGATTCCGCTGTCTTATGAGTTTGTAATCACTAAAACTTGTTTTTAAAAAGAGAGATCAACACTCCATAACATTTAAAATTGATTCTATATTATTTAGATATACTTTTTTTCTTATTGAGAGACTTATTAATATAGTAGGGGTATTCTTGTAATTTGATTTATTTTTTAAAATTATAAATAAAGGAGATGACCTAAACATGAGGTATCTCAATGTTATTCTCTTCTAGTTATTTTTATTTTCTAATTAACTTCATCTTGGTATCAGAGTTTAAACCTAACCGTAATCCGAACACTAATCAAACAAAACCTTACTTTCTCATCGTGGATGCTTCCATTACTTAGGTACACACCATATCCTACCATACAACCCACCCCACGCAAACTAAACTCTAAGTCATTTAGCAACCAAATCCATGTATGTAGTGTCTACTAATGAATGTCATTCGGTGTTTACTTCGGGGGATGAATGTTCCAAAGGGCTTGTTTGGCAAATCTAGGATTTGGAGCACGCCGGTTCAGAACCCATTAAGTTGTCTAGTTCACAACTTCACATTAAAATCAATTTAATTAGAACTGGTTTTTATTTATAATCTGTTTGTAAAAAATTCATTACAAAAACAAGGGATCGAGTAAAACAACAATGAAGCAACGTTTATTATACAGATCTCCAAATCTTCAATTCAAAACAAATCAAAACTTTTTTGATTTCAAAATACTATTATAAATTAAAACCCAAACCTCCAAATACTCATCAAATAAAAAATTTTCCTTTGAAAATTTTCAAATAAAACCCCTAATCCTTTCCAAATCAAACCCTAATTCTGCAACTCTTCAATTCCCTTAAAAATATAACCTTTTGAATTCAAAACCATAACCAATGTAATAATTTCAACTGTATTGTTTAAAAAAAAATTGTTTGCTTGAAATAAATATGATAGGAGGAGGAAGAGGAGGAGAAGAAGAATAAGAGAAGAATGAAGATGATGATGACATGATGCTAATGATGTTGGAAAGGCTTTCTCCATTCATCCTGCTTGAGAGCTGCAAAGGAGCCGATGATGACTTGTAAAGAGGATGCAGCTTTGCCTTGGTTTGCTGTAGAAATAGGACTGTATAGAGATGAGAAATAGCGAGATGGAGTGAAAATTCCATTGTAGCAGGAGACGAGAATACCTTTTTCTTATATGGGTTATATGAAAAACAAGGGGGAGTTGGAGCAGCTTTAATCGATTTTTAGGCCAAAATTAAAAAAGTAAAAAACGGATAGTGAACTTACCAATAAAAATTGGGCAAATCTTATACACAGTAAATGTGGTTTTTCAGATTCCTAAACAGCCCCTAAGGGTTTTTAGAGTATGGCTACCTTTACTACTAATTATCTTATTAATTGTATGCTTACTTGATCTCTTCGTGGCCAGGTTCCTTTGAGTCTTCTCAAATCCCATGCCCCTCTATTTCCCATTGAGCCTCAAGTTTTTGAGTCTACATGTTTTGTTCAAGATTAGCGTCCTAGTCATACCGAGTTTGGTGATAAATCTACTTAATGTCTTTTGATAGGTTATTCCTTTCAGTCCCAAGGGTTATCGTTGCTATGATCCCGTCTTTTGTCATATCTTTTATTTAATGGATGTCACTTTTTTTTTAGGATTTTCCTTTCTTTTTTTCCTCCTCTGCATCCTCTCCTCTTAGTTATCTATTGTTTGCAAAATTCTTTTGTAGTTCTACCTCTGCCACACTTTTCTCCATCAATTTCTCTCATTCCTACTGCTGTTTCCTCTTCCCCACGTTAGGATTTGCTAACTTATTCTCATCGACCGCTGCCTTCTGCTCCGCTTCCTGTGCCTTTACCTACCTCAGAATCATGTCATTTTCTCCTGACTTCGATCTACCTACCTATTGCTCTTCACAAAGGTATAAGGAGTTGTGTTACTACTCTTCCATTGCTTAATTTTTATCTTATCAGGTCATTTCTCCTAATTATGAATTAAGAGTTTCATTCCCTCCACTTCCTTCATCACTGGTCCTCGTACAGTGACTAAGGCTATGAGCGATCTAGCTTGATCCATTGCCATTCAAACGGATATGGCAGCCTTATAGAAAAATGGAATATGGGAAATTGTTGAACTTTCTTCCTGCAAATGATCTGCTGGTTGTAAATGGGTTTTTACTGCGAATGCCATGAGGATGTCATTGTTGATTGATATAAAATTGATTTAGTTGCTAAAGGTTTTACTAAGACTTCAGGATTGGATTTTGTTGCTACATTTGCCCCTATTGCCAAACTCACTGCTACGTTCTCAATCCGTAGATACTCCTATGGATTCTATTGTTAAACCTAATGGAGTATTGGGTGAATTGTTCGTTGATGTTGGTTGATATTGTTGGCTAGTTGAGAAGTTAATTTATCTTATTGTTACTCGTTATCTTATTTTTACTCGTCCTTTCATTGCTTATGCAGTTGGAGTAGTTAGTTTATGCATGCTCCTTGTCAACCTTACTTTGATGCTGTGTGTCGTATTTTGCATTACTTAAAGGGTGCACCTGGAAGTGGTTTATTGTGTAAGCCTTCTGTTTCTTTGTTTGTGATGGGGTTTGGTGATGCTGATTGGGTTGAATCTCATTCTGATCGGCTGTCCACCTTGGCTATTGTACATTTGTTGGATGTAATCTGGTTACTTGGTACAGCAAAAAGTAAAATGTTGTGTGGTCAAGTTTTGAGGTTAGAGTATAGAACTAGGGCTCATGTTTCTTTTGAAATTTTATGGGTTCGATTTCATCTTCAAGTCTTGGGTATTGATGTCACTAGTTCTATAAAAATATTTTGTGATAATTGAGCAGCCATCTTTATTGCTAATAATCCCGTTTTTCACGGGAAAACCGACCATATTGAGGTTGATTCTTACTTTATTCTTGTTCTCTTACTACGGGGAGAGCTTGTTACTCCCATTATTCGCTCAAAGAATCAACTTGGAGATATTTTTTCTAAACCATTAGCTCGTGTTTTATTTTAGCATTTGTGTTTCAAGCTAGACATTTTTGATTTGTATACGCTAGCTTGAGGGGGAGTGCTTGAGGTAGTCTTATTTTGCATATGGGTAGTATTGTAATTTCTCAATCTAAATAATAATAATACAATATGGTAAAGGGCTTTCGCTGAATACACACTGTACCTAAATCGATCTTTCTGTATTCCTTCTTCTCTCACTAAACCCTAATCACACACAAACCCTAAACTTACACTTCAATTGCGAGGAAAGATAAATAAGAGATGAATGCTTTCGTAAGAAATTAGGGGTGGCTCCAATTGAGGACAAGATGGAGGAAAATTATTGAAAGTTTGGTTGTGTATAATGAAAGCCTAGGAGTGCACAAGTGCAGAAGGATGGTTTGATTTAAGTCGAAGATCTCAAAAGGACAAAAGGTAGGCCCAAAATTATTTGGTTAGAGGTAGTGATAAAAGACATGTGTGCTAGGGATCTAATCGATAATCTGGCCCTTGATAAGCTGAATGGTGAAAGAGGATTCGTACAGCCTATCCCATGTAGTTGGGATTTGGGCTTTTTGGAGTTGAGTTGAGTAAGGTTGGTGGTGTAAGTCTGGAAATAAAGGCTCTCTCTCAGTGTGTTTGATGATTCCTCATGCAATTTTTGGGATGACTTTGAATTAGAGCCAGGATTAGAGGAACTGGAGAATTTTTTATGGAGTTAGGCATTGGGCATTTTTTTTTTGAAAAATTTAAAAAGAAGAGTAGTTAGTTGTCTTTTTGCGTTGTAGGGCCTGTATGTTTTTTGTGACTGAACCTTCTTTTTTTCTTTTGTTTTAATTTTTTAATTTTTACGTTTTGTTGATATTTTGAATTTGTAACTTGCTTCCTTCTTATGTCATTAGTTAGGTTTTCTGTATAATCTGTGTACTGTGCTTCCTGGCTCTTTATTTGATATTAGTAAAGCTTTTACTTGATAGAAAAATATTACAATGATCTTGTTTATAGTTGGAAATTTCAAAATGAATCAGTATGGCATGTTGTCATGACACGTGGCTTTTAATATTAAAAAAGCAAAAAAGCTGAAACCCTGGACATGCGTAGTATACAAACACACACAAAACCTACAAAAGTAAGGTCGTAAGAAAATGATGGAAGGTGATTAAGATTTCAAAAACATCTGGCCCTTTTCACAAAAATAGTGAATTGCCTACTTTATTCTTTAAAGGCTCTATAGGATACTCCGAGTTATAAAAAATCCTACTGTTTCTTTCTTTCCAAACATTCGAAATGAAGTGCATGTGGCACCAAAGCCCATATTATACTAGGACTTTTGATCTTCTTAATCCCGCCAACTTTCTGAAACACCTAAGAGATGAAAACGAAAAATCCAAAACTGTCTTGCCACATTATAGTGAAGGAGGAAGCTGATTGACCGACTTCACGTCCTCTTTACCCATACTACACCAGTTAGGAAGAACAAAATTCCTCCTAGCGAGATTATCAATGGTCAAACAATTTCCCTAAATCACTGTCCAAATGAGAAGAAAAAAAAAAAAAAAAACACACCTTAGATGGGGGCTCTGGTCCTCCTCACCCTATACATAGGAAAAGACACTTCCTTACTCTTGAACGCATGCATTTGAAAATAAGACCTCACAGGAAACTTCTAATCCCAAGCCTATTCTACATAATCATATCCTTGAACCTCCTCACTACCTTTGTGGACTGTAATCTGTCCAAGAATATTATCATCCTCTCCACTTCCCAGTCATGCAAGTTCCTTGAGAAGACATCCCAATACATCAAATCACCCCTCGAAGACAATCTTTTATTCTGGCCTCCTTACCAGCTGCTATACTAAATAGATCTGGAAACTCATCCTTAAGAGCCAATTCCCCACACCAAACATCCTCCTAAAACTAAACCCGGAACCCATCCCCAACCTTAAACTTAAAATTTTCTGAAATTCTTCTACTGCCCCCCTGATGACTCTCCAATGACCCAGTCCAAAACTTCCATGACCAACCTTGACCACCACTCTTCTTAGCTACACCCAAATTTTCAGACCATCACATTCGTCCAAAGGGAGTTTCTTTCCATTGCAAACCTCCATAGTCACTTCCCCAACAGAGCTTTATTCACCAAAACTAGCAGTCACACATATCTGGTCGCTCTACCTTTTAGGAGAGCAAACCATCATCTAATTTATGAGATGAAATGTGAAGATATCATCTTTCCTTGCCCATAGAATATCCGTTTGAAGTTTTTCTAACATCTTGACCACCGTGTCTGGAATCTTGAAGAGTGACGTAAAGTAAATAGTATAAATGGTATCACAATCATTCCATTTCCTTTGAGCATGACCACATCCATGTAAAGAGAAAGCCTCAGTTTCAATATTTAGAAAATGAATTGTAAAGGGAGTCACTCAAAAAAATAATATGTACGTGAATATAACTAGATTTGTGGTTGAAGTGATTTGGATGAGGGTATTGTATATTAAGATCAGAATGGAGGGATTATCTTTTCAATTCACTATATCTATTACTTGATAGTCTTTTCATTAAAGGAAATATTGATTGGCTCAACAAGTAGGGGTGCTAAAAGGTGGTTTGTGATTTAAATTCTCAAATGTCTTTAAGTTGCTATAATATCTGAACCCATTGAATGGGCTTTATTTAGACCTAATGTATTTTTTGTGCTGACATCTGGTCCAGTCATCAGGATTTTTCTTTTTTTTTTTTGGGGGATAATTTCGAACCATCTCGGCTCTTGCATTGATACATGGATTGGGTTGTCATTATGGTTTTTATGTTTCTTTAAGTTTAATTTGATTAATAACATTTTTTTTTATATGATTGCCTATTTTACAGGTCTGATGGAAAGGAAGTGATGGTGGACAACAAATTTCTTAAGGCAAATAATCCACTTCTGGTAATTGATCGACTTATTGTCCATTGTGATTTCTTTCTTTGTCATTAATATTGCATTGGCTTCAAGAACCAACATTTAGCAACTAGTCTGTTATTGATACTATTGTTGTTATCAACTAGTCTGTTATTGATATTATTGTTGTTATCAATTTTTTCTTTCATGGCAGTTGATCAACTTCTATGAGCAACATCTCCGGTACAGTCCTACACCATGAGTGGACCGAGGTATGGATGAGAAGTGTGGGTGAAGCTGGATCTGTGTCAGCTTCACTTTTCTCCATATACACAGTGTTGTAATTTTGTAGTGACAGGTGATAGTGCAGGATAACAAATGCTGCCATTCTTGGGCTATAAATAGTGCAAAACTACGTTACATAGCAGTAGTCCATTTCTCTCTCTGCATGCGTGTGACTACATATATACTTTACCTACCTTTATGGGTTTATGTTGATATTTTTAACATAGAGATGATGATAGTCTTGCTCACTAGTTCAGATAGAAGTATACATTCAACTTTCTTTTATGAAGAGACTGATTTCTACCCAGTGACTTATTTATTTTCTTCTTCTCTCTCAAACTGTGCACGTATGGGTCTGTTGGTGTAAATCTATGTTCTAATATGCTGCTTTTTCATGGCATTAGTTCATAATCTTAGTTCATATAAGTTTTTTTCTAGATTCTCTAGAGTTCTGGTAAAGAAATTCAGTTATATTCTGTTATTAGTTGTAGTATGATTTTTTGGTTTGGCAATTAACCGTAACTGGTTATGATTTTTTTCTAGATTCTCTAGATCCCTTGAAGAAAAGATCCCTTGAAGAAAACTTTTTCAAGACATTAATGTGTTTCTTTGACTAGAATTTTCAGTCCTTTAATGGCTTTAAGAAGGGTGATTTATGTATCTATCTTAATGTTTAAAGCTTTAAAAAATGAATAAAGAAAGCTATATTATCCTAGTATTTTAGCAGTTGTAACTTAAAAATCGACATTATTCTTCATTTAATCGAACTTCTTGTGATTTTTTGAAGTAAATTTTTGCTCCTCGATATTTTGGTCTCTACTCATTATATTCTTTATTGATTTATGTTCACTATTTGATCAGCAGTGCACACTTTTTGCAGCCTACACGCTACATATTTGTCATCTAGACATTTTTACAGCAGTATTTTGACTTCAAATCATACATTATTTTCTGTATCAATGCATTAGAAAGTTTAATTGAAAATTTTGGTATTTTGCTTGTAGTTTTGCTGTTTTTCCTAATATTGATTCCAATTGATTTAGATCTCTCATAATTAATATTCTTACTATGTATGACAGGCATGCCAAAAATCACAATGATCAGACCACCGGTGTAACGCCCCAAAAATCACTGTGATTTTTGGCATGCCTGTTATACATAGGAAGAATATTAAATCCAACGGTCAGTTTTTCAAAATACCCATTTTACATTGGCCAAAAGGCCAAGTCCTTGTATAAGGAAGTCTTCACAGGAACGGGACTATATATATATATATATAGAATGACGATTAGTTGCAGTCCGGACTGCAAGTGGACTGCACGGCCATTTGGCCGAGTTCCGGTGGTCGGTTCCAAATTTCGACCGTTGGATATGATGCTCACCCCCTGCACGCTACGCCTGCAAAAAATCATGCCGATCCGACGGTTGGAATTTTTAAAACCAGCCTTAAGCAGACTGAAATTGCTAAAGACTATATAAATTTCATTTGTGTTTAAGGCTGGTTTTACAAAATTCCAACTGTTGGATCGGCATGAATTTTTGCAGGCGTGGCATGCAGGGGGTGAGCATCATATCCAACGGTCGGAATTTGGAATCGACCACCGGAGCTCGACCAAATGGCCGTGCGTGCAGTCCACTTGCAGTTTGGACTGCAACTGATCGCCATTCTATATATACAGTCATTCTACTATAAGGTCGACCTTGCATAACCTTATGCAAGGTCGGCTCCATATCTCTAATTTTAGAAAACTGTTCGTAAAACTGACCATTGGATTAGATGCTCCCCCTCAGTATGTCATGCCTGCAAAAAATCACAGTGATCCGACGGTTGGTTTTTGAAATAACTGACTTTAAAAAGAATGGTGATTTTTTGAAGAACAAATAAGTTGCATATTTTCACAATGAGTTATTTCAAAAACCAACCGTTGGATCATTGTGATTTTTGGCAGACATGACATACATTATAGGAGTATTTAATCCAACGGTCAATTTTTAAAAATTTTCATCACAGGTGGCTGTAGAGGAGGGCACCTGATGCAAGATGCATCAGGTGCACCTTTGAACAACACCTCTGTGTATATATATATATATATAGAGGTTAGTTTTGAGAAAAGATTAAAAAGAAAAAGCAAAACAAAAGCATGTAACATCTATGGGATAGATTCTGTTGACTTGTATTTTTAAGTATATTTTCACAGATATTTTATAAAATTCAACATGCGAGTTGTATTTTGAGAAATCAATTATTGGATTAGATACCCTTATGCATATTATGGTAGTATAAAATCACATGAATCGAATATTAGTAGCAATTCAGATATGTAAAGTTACATTTCTAATCAATAAAAAATGTCAGTTTTTCAATTATGCAGGAACTCTTAATTTTCGACCGACTTGATATTTTATAAACATGATTTGTACTTAAGTAACATTTAATGCAACAGTGAATTTCTTAAACTATAACTCTCAAGTTAGATTCTGTAAATCATAGGTGAAAATAAGTCTTAACAGAATCTATTCCAACATCTTTTTGTAGTTTCCTTTTCAAATGTCCCTCAAATAAACACGGTAATTAAAAAGACATTAAAGAAAAAAAACAGAAAAAGGTTTTGTGGTCTGTTATTCTATTAGTGTTAGTGGTGGAAGTGTGTTAAATGGGTTTCAAATACTGAAAACACAACATTTTATATATTTTGTTTTTTGTCTCTTGATAGGTTGTGTTCCTGGTGAAATCGACGGTCTCGAGACCTTTGGTGTAAGGTCTTCGTGTGGGGGCGTGCCAGGGCTCAAAAAGCCCAAAGACCGTGTGAACACGACCTTTAGCACCTTTTAGGCCGAGAATCTAGGACGTCCTAGATGCCTAGTCAGTCACTTTGGAATTGGAATTGGAATTGGAATCAGGCGATTGGCGAGTATTAGATGTTAATCCTCTTGGGTTGTAGTGTTAAAAATCTAAAAGACTTTAAAAGATAATGACTTTAAAAGTAAGAAAACAGATTAAAAATAAAGAAATTCATTGACTGAAACTAAATTAACTAGAATTGAAAGACAAAAGAAATACTTACAGTGCTTAGATGAACAAAATGAGAAATGAACTCCATTGATAATTAAAACAAAAAATTAAACTATGAATTTAGAAACAAAAAGATGCGATTACAACCTACCTAAAACAGATGAACTACCGCTACTGGAGAAATTGAAGAACTGCTGCTACTGGAATTCAAATGAGATTTAAAGCATTAAAATTAATGAGAGAAATTTGCCATGGGCTGTTTGGATTGCCTCCTCTTTCCGTTGTTGCCTTTGCTTCTTTTATAGGGGATGGGCTATAACTGCTTCAGCTCACTTTCCCAACTTAATTCCCGGACCAGTCTTCCACTTAGAATATAATGGACTACTTGTTCTCCATTTTGAATTGTCCACTAACCACGATTTTAGCCCACTTTCACAACCCCAGATTTAGTTGCTACGTGTCTCTTTATTATTGTTTCCATGCTTTGTCATGTGTCAGCTCCCTTGCTTTTCAGCTTCAACTTCTAAAAGTCTCTTTTAATCTCCACGTGGCATTATCTTATTTATTCTCTTTTCTGCACACGTGGCAAAATCTCTACCATCTTATTTATTCTCTTTTCTGCATAAAGTTGCAACAATTTTCATGTAATTGTTATTTGTACCATATCTTAAAATTACACTAGTTTTTGGTGTATTTTATTTACTGAATCAGACCCTTATAAATGATGGATGTTATACTTTTGTTTTTTCCTCTCTTGATGCTAATTTAGGGAGTGGCTAAAGAATCACATTAGATTTACCTCAATGTCTCGGGACAAGTTTTTTTTGATAAAATTTTCGGGATAGAGATAGGGATGGGTTTAAAAAATTTGCCCTGCCGGGTTTTGGGGTGGAGACAGGTTTACAATACCACACCTCGCGGGGATTACCCATCCCTGTTTTTCCCAGTTATATAAATTTTTACTATTTTATATAAAAATTTGATTTCACTTGACATTCTTCTCACTGTGATATTTTAATTTTGTTAATAGTACAATCTACTTGATTTTCTCCCACTTGTTTAATATTTTTAATCATTTTATTGTTTAATAATACTAGTCACTTGATTTTCTCCAATCTGAGTGATTTCACTAACATTTCTAACCATTCTTATCTATTACTGTATAATAAGTCAAGCTCCCTTATTGTGCTGGTTGTCAAGCTCCCTTTTTTCTTTTCTTTTTTTTTTTTTTTTTTTTTTCTGTTTTTAATTTTTAATTTTATTTTCTATTCAATTATTCAAATCCTTTCCCTTTTCAAGATCGTCTATGTGTAAGGTGACCTCTATAGTCTGTAGGGGAAAATGCAGAATTGATTTTAAAAAACTAATTGTTAGATTAGATATACTTCTTATGAATTTCATATTTGTCAAAAATCACATTGATACGATGGTCGATTTTTTTGAAAAATTTTGATTGGATAAAAATTGTGATATTTTGAAGCATAGAAATGTCACAATTTTTTATTGTCATTTGTCATAAACTGACCATAGATCACTGTGATTTTTGTCAAACTTGAAATTCATAACAATTGTATTTAATCCAACAGTCATTTTTTTTTAAAATCTGTTCTACAATTAGCCCTACGTATGCCACCTTACTCATAGTTTGACACGTGATTTGCAAAACCGACATGAGTAAGTGATGTATTTTGTTTGAATGAGCTGGCTAGTTATACTATTTTTATTTTTGAACTTTAGTTGTTATATTTTAAATTTTATAATTCATGATTCTAATTATTGTATTCATCAACTTTATTAGCAATAACAAATACAAAAAAAAAAAAGAAAAGAAAAAGAATTAATGGTAGGATCTGGAGGCACCAGAGTTGCAACGGCTCCATTTTTGTCGGGGTCTGGAGGAGGACCAGCCTCTCTCTTCTCCCTCCCTTTCTCTCTCTTTCTCTCTCTCTCTCTCTCTCTCTCTCTCTCTCTCCTCTTTCTATTAGCTTTTATGATCTGCCACAATGCAGTGGTGTAAACTTGAAATTTTTTTTTTTTGCCTTCATTTGATTTTTTTTTTCTCTTTCTCATTGTTTGGTTGCTGAGAAAACTTTTGGAAAGGAAATGGATATTTTTCGGCATAGTGAAACATGTTTCTGGCATGGTGAAATATGTTTTCCGGCATGATGAAATATGTTTTCCGGCATAGTGAAATGCATTTTTGACGTAGTGAAACTCATTTTCGGCATAGTGAATTGGGGTTCCAGTGTTGTGAATTGCGTTTTCCAGCGTAGTGAACTGTAGGTTCAGCATTGTGAACTCGGGGTTTGGCATAGTGAACTCTAGGTTGGGAGTGAGAGTGCCATTGAAGGTTGTTTAGGGGAAAAGGGCATTTTTGTCCAATTCATGCCAAAAAGACTTTTGGCATGAAAAATCTTTTGAGAGGACTTTTGGCATGAAAATCTTTTAAATGAGGACCTTTCACCAATTCCCCCTTCAAAATATGGATCACGCAATAATCTATGGTCTTAATGTGGACATAAGCTTATATCAGCATATATGGACTAGATCATTACTGTATATATACAGTCTCGATCATGTAAGGACGTCCTTACCTATCTTATCGTCAACCCATTGGGATCGGTATTTTGAAAAACTGATCGTTAGATTAGATAATCTACTTATGTATGTAATGTCTGCCAAAAATCACAGTGATCCAACAGTTGGTTTTCAAAATATAAACTTTTAAACAATTGTTTCAACATCTAACTGTAAATATTATTAAAGTGTTTCATGGACTATATTTTAAAAACTGATTGTCGGATTACTATAATTTTTGACAGACATGACATACATAGCTAGATTGTCTAATCTAATGGTTGGTTTTTCAAAATACCTATCCTATGGCTCCTGGAGGGAGTGGGCTAACGCTAAGACAGGGTAAGACATCCTTACCTGATCATAATTCTTTACACACACACACACACACACACACACACACACACACACAAATGATATTGTTAGGATATGCGTACATAAGCTTATTCAAGCAAGAAGCTAATAGATAATTGTGGGACATTATTTTGAAAAACTGACCATTGAATTAGATACTATACTTATGCATGTCAGGCATGCCAAAAATCACAGTGATTCAACGGTCGGTTTCTCGGTAATGTCACTGAGAAAAAATGTGACAATTTTTAGTGGTCACAGTTTTTCACCGTTTATATTTTGAGATTTTGATGATCACAGTGATTTTTGGCATGCATGATATCCAAAGAAGAATATCTA
>JAESVK010000428.1:307299-323023 GCA_017140935.1 Hamamelis virginiana
GAAATGAAATGTTTGGAAATTATATTTGTTGGCTCGGTTAGTATTCAGGGGAATAAGGGCCTTGTGTCCTGGGTGGAGCCTTTGATGCGGACCCGAAGGAAATAGCCCATGCAAGTGGCTTACCATCGATGAAGAACCTGATATGGTTATGTTTTAGTTTGGCTGCACTAGGGGCTGGTTAGCCTGAAAGCAGCGACTGTTATACTTTCTGTCGAGCCAATGGGATTTTGTTTGAAATGGAAATGGTTTATGAATTATGACAGCCCACACATGTTTATAAATGATTTTGGAACTATTGAATATGATTGTTTCTGATTTAATCCTTGCATCGGTATTATTATTGTTAATTTGAGGATAATATTTCTACTGAGCTAGTGGAAGCTCATTCCTGCTTTTATGCAGCAGATTTTCAGGAGGATGACCATAGCTTGTATGGTGGAGTTTAATGCATTCTGTTTTTGAAGCAACAATTTTTGTGTATTCCTGCATTTTGTCCAGAGCAGGGATAGAGTTTTGACTTTATAAACTTTATATATATATTATGGTTTGTACCCATATGCCAGGGGTGTTGGCATTGTAATGTTATATATATAGGATTGTAAAGTTTGTATTTGTATGGTACGAAATTGGGACATATGTATGTTCATTACATTTCATATTTTAATATAAATGTTTTATTATCTCCTGTGTATGGAAATATAAATGAGCTTATCAGGTTGTATCTTCAATTTGACACGTGTCAACCTATCAATGATGGTAGGTAGCTAACGTCAGGTTGGGGCGTTACAGTCGGTTTCTAAGTAACAATTTTTAGCGGTCACAATTTTTCATAGCTATATTTTGAAAATTTGATATTGGATCACTATGATGTTTGGCATGCATGACATCCATAAGTACATTATCTAATCTAACAGTCAGTTTCTAAAATATGCATCCTACAATGATTTATGGTCATGTGGGCATATAACTTATATCCACATTTTTGGACTTGATGATTATTCTATACATATCTATACTACTTATAAAAGTCTAAATGATGGAAAAAATTTTGATTCACTAAAATACCCTTATAATAAATTGTAATGACACTTGTACCCTCCTATAATTTTAATTACTTAAAATCTCTTTAACTTCTTTATTATAAATTTTCTTTTTAATTATTTTTTTATTCTTAATAACTTTAGAACTACCCATTCTTTATCAAGTTTTCTTATTTGTGTATAATTTTTTTTAAATAAAATTTTATTATACTTTAGTTGTGCATTTTTTATATTATATATATACAGTCATTCTATTATGAGGCCCACCTTATGCAAGGTTGCGTAAGGTCCCCTCCATATGGCAAATTTTATATGACAGTTCGTAAAACTGACCGTTGGATTAGATGTCCATCTTCTGAATGTCATGCCTGTAAACAATCACAGTGATCCGACGGTTGGTTTCTAAGAAAAATGACTTTCAAAAAAACTGGAATTCAAAGAATAAAAAATGGCAGTTTTTTTCCAGTTTTTTTCAAAGTCATTTTTCTTAGAAACCAACTGTCGGATCACTGTGATTTTTTGCAGGCATGACATACAGAAGATGAGCATCTAATCCAACGGCCAGTTTTACTAACTGTCATATAAAATTGGCCATATGGAGGGGACCTTACGCAACCTTGCGTAAGGTGGGCCTCATAATAGAATGACTGTATATATATATATATATATATATATATATATATATATATATATATATATATATAGTGAAATGATCCGGTCAGGGATCTCTGACTTAGATCTAAGTTAACTAAGACTTATGACCGTTGGATCATCTCATGAATGGAGGCTTTTTTAAGTGATGAGATGATCCAACGCTTATAAGTGCTTAGTTGACTTAGATCTAAGTTAAAAATCCCTGACTAGATCATTACTCTCTATATATAAGTTTGAATATTAAAAACATTTTTGATTGGCCGTGTACAATGTCCTATATATAATTATAAAAGTAAATAAATAGTTATGGTTCCAAACAATTCCACCAATCAAAAATCATAATAGTAGGGTCTTTCCAATTAATTGAAGATTACTTATAAATAGTATGGAGTAATTCTTTTTGAACTGAACTCAATTTCTCAAACCCTATAAAATTTCATTAATCACAACAAAAGTGTTATAAATTAAATTGAAATTCTTTTATAAGCACGGCCCCATAAAACTCTATCAATCTTCTTAATTCAATTATTTATTATTATTATTTAAATACTAACACATTTATTGATCGAACTCAATTGCTGGAAAAAAATAAATATTATATGATTCACACTTGATTTATTATTTTCAAGAAAAAACAAATATAATTTGACTAATTGTTCTAGTATAGTTTTAATTTATAAATACTGATTCATCATTATATCATACTTAATTTCTCAAATAATTAAATATTATAAAATTCACAATTTATTTCTTAGTTTCAAGAAAAAAAGAAAAGTAAAATTTCTAAGCATTTTACTAAAATTTTGAATATTTTATCTTAATTGTATCGATCACTCTATCACTCAAAGTTGAAGTTTTTTTTATTTTTTATTTTTTATATAAAAAAGAATTATCACGTGCATCACACGTGGTGCAATGCTAGAAAATAAAAAAGTATGAATGTTGGAAAAACTTTTAATTGACTAAAATATCCCTAGATAATTGTAAAAGCACATAAATTGACACCATCCTATTAAATTCCACCCATCAAAATAAATAGACTTTCTAATTGAATTAAAATTACTTATGAACACTATTTTTTTTTTATAGCTCTAACTCGAGTTTTTAACACAGCCTCCCTATATTTCATCAATCACAATAAAAGTTTGCTAATATTCTTAATTAAATTAAATTCTTTCAAATGCTTACTTATTTCTAGATAAAATATAATTTTTCAAACAATTGGTTACTATAAATTACCAAATAAATTACTTTTTATTTCTTATTTCCAATACAAAAACTAGTTTTGCTAATATTTTTAGTATTCTTTTTTTAAACTTATAATATGAAAAATTTATTGCGTATGTTTTCATTTGATGTGATTTTTATACAATTTAGATTTCTCAAACTTTATTAGTGATAATTTTTTAATAACCTTAAATATTTCATCTTAATAATTATATTGCTCCCATTATTTTTTGAATTTTTTTTTCTAAAAAATTTTCACGTGCAAGGCACGTCTTGCATTTCTAGTATAAATGTATCTTACTATTATATAAAGAGCAGTTTACTAATGTGGCGGTCCTAGAATTAATTCTATTCTTCATGCTATTATTTCCTTAATTCTCTCCCTTCTTTCATTTTTTTTTGTTTTAGTCCCACTTTAAAATGATCTAGCATTATATCATTGGTCTAATTAATTAAATGAAATTTAAACTTTCAATGTTCTTTATTGAAGTGGGTCTTGTTAGCCCTATGGCTTTAATCCATATGTGTTTATTGATTTTGATGATAACAAACATTGTATCTTGGTTATACATATTCATACTTTAATTGAACATTATGATATATGACAATCCTTATTGGCCAAAGTTTATATTGGCTAATCTTTGTTGATCATTTAATTATCCTATGTTTCTTGTATATCCTTCATATTATATTCATGCTTATAAGTAACAGGATTTGAGCAACAATGACCTTGCTTGAAGCAATCTATGAAGCTTATGCAATCCTAGTGCGCCCTATGTGAATATGGATAGTCATATATTCACTAAGACCCATGAAGAGAATCTTTCAAGATGAAGAGGTGGATTGAGGATACGACAAAGGTAAGCAAGGGAAGAAGAAAAGCAAGTGCTCCTCCTCAACAACAAGAAGAAGAGCCTCAAGACCCCTATGGGAGTTTATTGCATCGGTTCGATACCTTTTCAGTGGGGTTCATTAACGAATTGATTCTATTGACAACGCATGATCAATGAGTTTCGTGATATTTGAGGGAGGCTTCATATGGAAGATTATGTGGAGGAAGCACCGGTTGATGATGAATCCGTTGACCCTCATCTTGATCCTCATCTTGAACCTCACATTAATCCGGCTTTCGACCCTAACAACTATGTTTAGTTGTTCTTGTTTCTCTTATTTACTTGCTTTGAACATATATTACTTACTTTAGTTTATTTCTTTTGATACTTTTGGTTAACTTTTGGTTATGTTTCAATCCTTTAGATATTTTATCTTGATCATTTGTTAAACTCTTATCTTTTCCTTCCTAGTAGTTAAACGTTGATAAGCTTTTAGTTTAAATATTTTAGTTTAAACTTTGTGACTTGAACTCTTGCTTATGATAACTTGTTAATTGTTGGGAATGTTTATATACCTCTTATATATCATCTCTTGGATTGTGCATTATTTGTTATCATGACAAATCATCTTCCCTCATATATTTGATGGATACTTTATCATTTGATTGTTTGCTTTAGCCACTATTACTCTTATTGGCAAATAATTGAATCTCCTTGAATCCTTCATTGATATTTTGGAAAGATAACATTTTGATTATCCCTAAAAACCTTGTTGTGATGTGTTATAAACTTCTTAGTTTATTGTATGAAGTGCTATAATATGTCTAGCTTGGACATTCATTTGAGAATGATATCCTCATTTGTAAATCCTTTCAAAATAAGTCAAACCTACTTGAAAATCTGTTTTATCATATTAGTTTGACTTGCTTTTGGATATCTTGACTCCATTTTTTGATATTTGGTTGGCATTGCTAAAATCAATTTTCTTTACAAACTATTTTGAGGCTATAAAATGTTTTACGAATGATTGCTAATCACATATCACTTTTTGGGATAATCATGTGTAATGATTTGCATTTAGTTTCTTTCAAGATTCTTTTGTGATTTAAATTGCTCTATGTATCTTGAACTAATGTGCTATCTAAATCCTTCTTTGAAAAACCATCCTTAGCTTAATTTTTACCATCATCTTTTCAAAACTTGGCTATTTGTCCTAATTTGAGGGGGAGCTTATGCTTTTAAGTTTATTTACCCTCTAAATTAGTGTGTTTTTTTAAATCTCAAAACAGATGATAAGTTATTTTAAAAACCTTACTTTTCTAAGGGGAGATATATGCCTATTCTCCTTTTTAAATCTTTTGGCACCTTTTTGTGAATGCCAAAGGGGGAGATATATGCATAATGTTCAATCTTTTGGTATATAAATGCATAATATGAGTAAAATTTGCACAATGAAATGAATATGACTCACTTGTGGATTTGTTACCTAATATATGCAAATGGTTAAATGGTTTTTGTATCCTTACATATGCAGATTGTTAGGGGGAGCTACAAATCCTAGTTAGTATATTCATTGTCATATGCAAAGTTTACTTAATGTTTGTCATCAACAAAAATGGGGAGATTGTTAGCCCTATGGCTTCAATCCATATGTGTTTATTGATTTTGATGATAACAAACATTGTATCTTGGTTATACATATTCATACTTTAATTGAACATTATGATATAAGTCAATCCTTATTGGCCAAAGTTTATATTGGCTAATCTTTGTTGATCATTTAATTATCCTATATTTCTTGTATATCCTTCATATTATATTCATGCTTATAAGTAACAGAATTTGAGCAACAATGACCTTGCTTGAAGCAACCATGAAGCTTATGCAATCCTAATGCGCCCTATGTGAATATGGATAGTCATATATTCACTAAAGCCCATGAAGAGAACCTTTCAAGATGAAGACTTGCTCAAGCCAAAGATGAAGCCATTCACAAGCCTTTTAAGCCTAGCACAAGATTTGAAGAACCTTATTGAAGACCTTATTTCATCTTGTGTAAGCCTTTTAGGAAAATTTGTGTAAATCTCTCATAGGATTAAAACTATATTGGCTTAATTTGACCGTAACCTCTTAAACCTCGTTTTATCTTGGGAAAATCATTTTGATTGGTCAAAATTGTTTTAAAATCTTAGTGGGCAATTTTTATATCAAAGTGTAGCTTAAAGTTTATGAAAATTGACTTATGGTTTACCTTAGTCGACTAACCCTCCATGACTAGTCGACTAACTGCAAGACAGTAAGCATGTTTCATGAACACCTAAGTTAGTCGACTAAACCTTGGTCATTAGTCGACTAAATGTTTCCTAGTCGACTAACCCTTAGTCTCTAGTCGACTAATCGAGCCCGGATTTTCAAACACTATGTTTTTCACTACTCTAGTTAACGAATCTCTTGTTGCTAGTCGACTAATTGATCCCCAGTCGACTAAGCCCTTGGTGCCAGTCGACTAATCGATGCCTGACTTTTATCAAAGTGTATTTACATACTCTAGTCGACTAACCTCTTGGTGTCAGTCGACTAAGGATTGCTCTGCAACAAATAACGGCTAGTTTTTGCAAACCAAACGACTATATTGTTCTCCCTAACAGCCATATTTGATTGAGAGTATATAAATACCTTTTGATTGAGTCTTGGATGAGCAGAGAAATACATTGAATCATATTAAATCACACTCTTACTCAAATCTATTATTGTTAATCTTTTGTGTGATTCAACTCAAGAATTCCATTCTCTCTCTTAAGCCAATATTAGTTATTGTTCTTGAGAGATATTAGTGAGTGCTCAAATTTGTATTCATCTACTCTTGAAGGAGTTATTTCTGTTAGAGGTATGCCCTAAAACCAATTCTAAAGGGCATATCAATTTCATATTATATTAATTTGAAGGTACAACTTGTCGTGTATATATATATATATATAAAATAAGATACATGAATAAATGATAAGATAAATATGTATATCAAGTTGTTGAGATATAGAGACTCATATTTCTCATACACATTTATTCTAAATAAGTTTCTGCTCATAGGTTTATTAAAGTGGACATTTAATAAACCGTCAAGAGTAGCACATATTTAAACTAGCTCCAATGGGAGGATAGGTAGTCTTTCCTATCGGTGTAGTGACACTATAGTTAATCTACGGGTGCATATTAGAGAATATGTACACTGAATATGATTTGCAAGAATATTCTTATGAAGTTTAAGTCAAAAGAATATTCTTATATTATGTCCATTAATTTGGTAATCCTAAGACCTGAGACACCATAGCTGTCTTATGCTTGAGTTGTCAGGGTTTGATAGTGTCTTGTACAGCCTTAACTTTAAGGATGTCATCGATACTCATTGACTCTAATAAGTTATGCATGAAGATAGATGAGTAGATAATAAAGAATCGTCACTCTCATTAATATGAGAGAGAATGTCAGGGTTCGTTCACAAAGATAATTCTCAGTTTGAATTCTATGGCCATGGTGATAGATGAACTATGAAAAAGTTTCATAAGGTTCATCTTATTGAGAATTATATTTTGTAGAACATATAACAAGTTGTTAAGATAGGGTTTGACTTAATAACCATGCCCAATTATCTTAACAGTGACATTAGCGGATGAAGGATTAAGTAATATGAAGGGTTCACATAGTTCTACTATTTACCCACACCTAGGGCACGTCATGACACATTGCTAGACGTCACTCATGATTAGTGAAAGCCTAATGATAAGTGTTATCAATGAGGGCAAAATTGGAATTGTTTCAATTGAGCCATAAATAGAAAGTTTCTATTTTGGGAACATGAGATGTCCAGGTCCACTACTAGGTTGGGGTGAACCCAATGGGTCACACACAATAGGACTCAAGAGAGCTCTTTCATTTATGAGAGGGGTAAGTTTCTAATATAAAGTAACTTATAACGTCTCTTTAATTAATAGTTAATTAGAGAGGACCAAGTTGCAAAATATTAGAAACCCTAGTATTTGTTATAAATACAAGGGGATGAGAGCATGCTAGCACTAAGCCTACTTAACCCAAAAATAGAAGAGGAGGCTGTCATCACTTTCACCCACCCATGTGGCCGTGATCTAGGGAGGCTCCCTAGGGCCGTGATTTGCCTTCTCTCCCTCTTTAGCTTGGTTTTGATCAAGTGTTGATCAATCGCAAGAAAGTTCAAGAGTCTTGGGTTCGTGTGGATACCGTTGGAGGCTTAATACTTTTGGAGCTCAGATTCGATTGGAGTTTCACAAAGGCAATCATCAAGTAAGTATGTTTTAAATTTGTTTAATTCATGTTCTTGATATATATTCATGGTTCGATGTTTGTGTTTGAATCTTGGTATGATTGTGATTGTGAATCAATTTTATAAAAAGTTTTATATGATGTATTCCTTCCGCTGTGATTCTTTGATCACAACCTTTCAATTTCTTGTACTCAAATTTTCATTTAGTAATCTTGTGAGTTGTAAGGGTTTGGTGTAACCCTTGTAGGTGAGAATCTACCACCTTGAAAGTAGATTGTGGGTGAGTTGTCTTCCACCTTTGAAAGAAGGCAAATTGTAAAAGTTTCTCCACCTTGAAGGAGTGATCTATAGTGGATTGTGGAATCCTCAAGACGGAGCTCTTGAGGCATGGATGTAGACGGAGATCGAACCACGTTAAAATCTTTGTGTTTGAATCTCTCTAACTCAATCTCTTGCATTTAAGTTTGTTTATTTGCTATTTAAATTGTTTAATTGTGATTCATACTCTTATTCTATTCATCTTCAATTAAAATTTTTAACTTATCTATTTTCCACTAAATTTTATTGAATCAAAATTTTAATTTGGAAATTATTTTATAAAGTTTGCTATACTCTATTCACCCTCCTCTAGAGTATATTTTGGGCCAACAGGTCCCATTTAAGTTTCCTTTCATTTTCCATAATTAATTTTTGAGTAATGCTATTTCACCATATTTTTCCAATCATCTCACATGGACCAATGATATTTATGGTCTTGAAAAAAAATGAAAATATTACATTTATTGATGAAAACCATACATCAAATGCCAACTAAGGTGGGTGAAGTAGCAGTTTTCTTAATTTGTTTCTTTTTATTTGTTGTGGATCTCATCTACTTCTCACTCTCTCTCTTCTTAATTATATTTTACTTTTATTTAAAAAATTGGTTCAACCTCACTTTTTACTTTTTCGTACTATTTTAAAATTTTCAATTTTTGAATAATACATCCAAATTAACAATTTTAATCATTCTTTTTTTTTTTAATTAAAATATATATTCTAATCCTATAAATATAATTAAGATCAAACGATTAAAATCATCTAAACAAAATACTTATTTTATACAATTATAGTTTATTAGATAAAACCTTATTGATAAATCCCGAGCATTGCACGGGTTTGCGCTCGTGTGTATATATATATATATATAATTTTGATCATGTAAGGATATCCTTACCTATCTTAACATTAGCCCACCTCTTCCGAGAGCCATATGATAGATATTTTGAAAAATCAACTGTTGGATTAAACAATCATATTATGTATGCCATGTTTGTCAAAAATTACTGTGATCCGACAATTGATTTTCAAAATACAGTTCGTGAAATAATCTTATAATATTTACCATTAGATGCTGTAATGATTGTTTAATAGCCTATAAATTGAAAACTGATTGTTGGATCATTGTGATTATTGGCAGACATGACATACATAAGCAGATTATCTAAGCCAACAGTTAGTTTTTCAAAATACCTGTACGAGTGAAAGTGGGCTGACAATAAGATAGGTAAGGTGTCCTTACATAATCGGGACTGATACACACACACACACACACACACACACACACATACAGTGTAACGCCCCAAACTCGGATAGCCAAACTCGAAGGCGTGATCTCAAAAAATCCAAATCCATAGTCAAATACCGAATAAATCAATCCACCCAAAACCATAATAAATCATAATAAATCTGAAATTCATAAATCAAAATACTAACATTCCCTCCAAATTCAATAAACAATGTTTGTCCATAGTAACTAAAATAATCAAAATATATTTCTCAAATTTCTTGCCTCAATACCCACTAAAGAAACCTAAAAAAAGAAAAAAAAAGTCTTTCTCATAATCATTGTCCCTACTAAATAAAATAAAATAAAATAAAATAGTTCCTAATCCATTCGATAAAAGCTATCATAACTCTTTGCCAGACTGCACCTCAGGACAATGAGCACTTCGAACCAGTTCCTTAAACTCAAATACTCATCTGAAAAATATGGTGTAAGTGTTAGCCTTGTGGCTTCAATCCAACTTTGTTGTATGATTTTGATAATAACAAACATTGTGTTATGTTTATTCAATTGTGCATATGAATACTTTGTTATACACTCATGTTTATTGTCAAACCATTTTGAATGAATGTTTATCATTTGACAATGTCATATTTGTTCTTGATTAACATTGTCATATTTATTAAATGTTTGTTTGGCTAACCTTCTTGATTGATTGACAGTATCCTATAGTTCTTGTTTATCCATTTTGGTATATGTATTTATAGGAATAGGATTCAAGTTGTCAATGAATAAGGCTCAAGCCATCTTGAAGATGAAGCTCATGCACTACATTGAACCTTATGTGGATATGTATATATTGTATATTCACTAAGGACCATGAAGAGAGCCATTGCATTAATGCAATCCAAATGAAGCCAAGCTCAAGCCTAGCACAAGCCAAGCACAAGTGTTGAAGATCTTTTATGAAGATCTACCTTTTATTCTTGTGTAAGAGTGCTTCGGATTTATATTGTAAATCTCTCTATAGGATGAACTAATTGGCTCAATTGACTATGACTTAAAGACCATAGGTTTTAACTTTGGAAAATCATTTTTTGGTCAAAAATTGATTTAAACTCATAGAGGGCTTTATGGACTCAAAAGACAATGTTTTATAAAATGCTGTTTTTTTTGCTGACGAAAACTTCCAACTTAAAATGGGCATATCTCCCTCATCCGGACTCCGTTTTCGATGATCTTGGTGTCCACGAAAAGCTTGAGAAGTCTAATTCTTGAATACGTAACTTTCAAATCAAAATTGTTTTGGGGTTAGTCGACTAACCCTTGATGATTAGTCGACTAATAGCAGTGCAGTAGCATGTTTTGGAAAAATAAGTACCTAGTCGACTAACACACCCTTCCTAGTCGACTAACCGTGCCCGGAAACATTTTCAAAGGTATTTTAAACCTTTTAGTCGACTAATCAAGTGTGCCTAGTCAACTAATCGACCCCCTGCTCAATAACGGCTACTTTTTAACACTCCAAACGGATCTATTTTGACCCCAAACGGCCATATTTGTTTTGGAACCTATTTATACTCATTCTATGAGTCTTGAATCAACTAATGATCATACACTAACATTCTTAAACTTAGTTTACAACATTTTGGGGGATTTAATCACATTGATTCATCATTCTCTCTTGAAACCAATATTAGTTCTTAATCTTTGAGAGATATTAGTGAGATCTTCATTATTTGTACATCATCTACTCTTGAAGGAGCTATTCTTGTACACTCTATATTCATCTTGTAATCTTGTGAGAGTTAAGGGTTTAGTGTAACCCTTGTAGGTGAGAATCTACCACCTAGAAAGTAGATTGTGGGTGAGTTGTCTTCCACCTTTGAAAAAAGATAAAGTGTAAAGGTTTCTCCACCTTGAAGGAGTGATCCATAGTGGATTGTGGAATCCTCAAGATGGGGCTCTTGAGGCGTGGACATAGGCGGAGACCAAACCGCGTTAACTTTTTGTGTTTGAATCTCTATAACTCTTCTCTTGCATTTCAATTCATACACTTGCTATATTAATTGTTGTTTATTTCATATAGTTGTTGTATCAATTGTTATATTGTGATTCAAAATTTGTCTTTTGCTAAATTTAATCGATCCATAATTTTTATTTGGTAATTGTTTTTAAAGTTTGCAAAACCTCTATTCACCCCCCTCTTAAGGTATATACTTGGGCCAACAATTGGTATAAGAGCATGTGCTCTTCTTTTGACTATCTTATTGAGCTAAAGATTTTTGCAAACTTGTTTATTTGTTATTTGAAAAGAATGGATTTTGAAAATTATTGTCTTGGTGTTCATGTTTATGAATTTGATGAATCCACCTCTCCAAGATGTGTAAATGATTTTGAAAATAATTTTGATGATGATTTTGTTAATAAACTATCTTATGGGGATCTTCTAAAGTTATGTGAATTTACTTTAAAGAAAAATGATGAGTTGAATAAAATTATCAAAACTTTGAAAAATGACTTGTCATCAATTTCAAAAGAGAAAATGGCTCTTCAAGAGATAAACTCAACCTTTGTTAAAAATGTTGAATCTTTGAGTAACTCAACATCTACATCAATTTCATCAAATGATTTTGAAGATTTGAAAAATGAAAATACTATTTTAGAAATCAAAATTGAGAGTCTTGAATAAAGTTTGAAAACTTATGAAAATGAAAAGATTTCTTTGATAAAAGAAATAGACTCTTTAAAGAATGAAAAATGTATTTCAAAAATAGCTCATGTTTCAAAACCTAAAGAGAAAGCTCATGTGATCAAGGCAAGACCCAAATATATTCATACTTGTCATAATTGTGGTGGTAAGTGACACATTCGTCCCAAATGCTCTAGACCAAAAGCCAAGACTTTTGTAGATAAAAGTCGAAGATATGGCTCAAAAAACATAGCTAGGAAAATTGTGCGTGAACCTTTACACACACATCACACTCCTAGATTTATTTCCACATGCCATCATTGTGGTAAAAAGGGTTATATTAGACCAAATTACTATCATCTCTTGAGAGACTATAGAAGGATCCCATATGATTATGGACCTTGTGATACTCATGGGTATTGGAATAGGTCTATGCCTCCTAAGGTTGCAATAGAGTAGCCAAAGGTGAAAACTATATTGGTTAGGAATATATGGGTTAGGAAGGATGATCCTACCTCACATAGTGTTTGATTCTTTTTAGTCCGAAATGACTATAAACTACCATCTGTCCGAAAATGACATTAAACTACTTTGCATTGATTTATATGTGTTAATGCTTATTTATATTTGCATATATTCTCTTTATGATATTTTGAGCATATATTTATTTATGATGATTAATATCTTGAATATGACACTTTGGATGAGAAATGTTTGTGTGCATAGATGAAGAAAGAACCTATCTTTGTGTGGCAAAGAAATGATGAAGTCTTGCACTCAATCATTGATGATGGAGGATATTCAATATTCCAATCATGAGGTGATGAAGATCACTAGCCAAGGAAATCCACCTTCAACTCTTTAAAGATGAAGGAATTGAACATCAACATTTGGTATCAACTTTGGTTGGTAATTTGTAAGAATTTTTTTTTTTTAAAATTCTTGTTCATAATTCCTTCTATGTCATGTGCTTATGTTGATAAATCATATGCTTGAAACTTGCTATTCTTTGATTGCAAGATGAAGAGATTTGTTATGTAATGATTTAGGAGCTATAACATCTTTCATTGATTGATTTGTTGCTCAACATGATTTTTGGATGATTCCTATTAACTTTCTTTTGTCTTAGCATGATGATTGAATGCAAATGGCATAAATGTATTGTTTATCTCTCAATATGATGTATTAATGTTTACTGATGATATACATTTGCCTAATCTCTTGCTATGTATGAATGAATGAATTTTTGAAGCTAAATCTTTTTGAAAATATTTTGTTGCAAAAGGGGAGATTTATTTTCAAATAAAGCATTGTCTTAGCAATAACATTTTTTTAAAAAACTCTTGATTATTCTAAAATGATTATCTTTGTTTATTGCTAAAGATAATATTTTAATTGAATATTATTTGAAACAATTGGTACATTCTTGTTTAAACCATTTCTAGTTGGATGTCTTGTTGCTTAAAACTTGACTCTTCTTAATTGTTTTAATCAATGTGTATTAATCTTATTGTTTGCAAACCTCCTTAATCTTGGATATTTTAAGTTTTTAAATTGGTTTTAATTGGTATCTTCATCATTTGGTATTTTTTTTTGTTTCTTCTAAATTGATATTTCTTTGTGTGAAAAGAAGAAAAATCATTTTTTCAAAACCATGTATTCTTTTTGGGGGAGATAAGGACTATTTCTTGAACTTTTGTTATCTTCTTTGTTGCCTCTAATTGATATCTTTTTGTTAATGCCAAGGGGGGAGAAATATGCATAATCTTTGATATAATATTTGATATTATTCGTTATGCATAGTATTGGTAAAATATGCATGATGAAATGAATATGAATCATATATGGATTTGATACCTACAATATGCTCATACTTAAATATTATAGCTATCATTTTATTTATGCATATTGATAGGAGGAGCTACAAATCCTTAGTTGATATATTCACTCTCATATGCAATATTTTACTCAATGATTGTCATCATCAAAAAGGGAGAGATTGTTAGCCTTATGGCTTCCACCCTTGTTGGTTGATTTTGATGATAATAATCATTATCTTGTGATTCTATTTGATTATCATATTGTGTTTATTTGCAAGTATGAATTGCAGTTTCATGATCTTTGCATCATGGACTTATTATTGCATCATTGATTTGTTTTACCTAAAATATGCTATATGATTCTTTAGTAATGTTTTGCATATATGCATATTGTTAGGGGAAGCCACAAATCTTTGATTAATTTATTTGTTTAATTGATTGATTGATTTATTTTATATGCAAATTGTGTTCAATGTTTGTCATCAACAAAAAGGGGGAGATTGTTAGCATTGTGGCTTCAATCCAACTTTGAGTCTTGAATCAACTAATGATCATACACCAACATACTTAAACTTAGTTTACAACATTTTGGGTGATTTAATCACATTGATTCATCATTCTCTATTGAAACCAATATTAGTTCTTAATCTTTGGGAGATATTAGTGAGAGCTTCATTGTTTGTACATCATCTACTCTTGAAGGAGCTATTCTTGTACACTCTATATTCATCTTGTAATCTTGTGAGAGTTAAGGGTTTAGTGTAACCCTTGTAGGTGAGAATCTACCACCTAGAAAGTAGATTGTGGGTGACTTGTCTTCTACATTTGAAAGAAGACAAAGTGTAAAGGTTTCTCCACCTTGAAGGAGTGATCCATAATGGATTGTGGAATCCTCAAGACGAGGCTCTTGAGGCGCGGACGTAGGCGGAGACCGAACCATGCTAACTTCTTGTGTTTGAATCTCTCTAACTCTTATCTTGTATTTCAATTCATATACTATCTATACTTGTTGTGACACCAAATTGTGTTCATTTTATAGTCTTTTCGTTCATTTTTAATCATCTTTTACTTATATAAATGTTAGGATTAGGTGTTTTTATGTTTTCCTCTGTTTTTGTCTCTTGCATGTTAAGAGACCTCTTTTTCTCGTCCTTTCTGAGTTGTTTGATGCCAAATGAAGCCATGAGATCCGCTCTCGTGACTTAAAACTCTCAAATCAACCTTCATTGGTGGAAGGATCGTTGGATGTATGCGTTTTCTGCATGTGGAAGCTAAAAAGAAAGATTTTTCAAGTTGTAAAATCTATTACCGGTAATGGAAATTCATTACCGGTAATAGATTGCAGATTTCAGCAATTCAGGAGGCAGTGCAGTTTATTACCGGTAATGGATTTTTATTACCGGTAATAGAATTCGCGAATCTCATTTTGGCCGTGTTTTTGCAGCTCAAGCTAGGGGCTTTTTGGGGATTTCGTTTCTCATGTCTTGTAACCCTAAGAGGGGGTATTTAAGCCTAAGTTTGAAGATGAGTAAGGGTTCCTCAAGTTGTTCTTAGAATAGTTCTTAGTTAGTTCTTAGTTTAACCTAGGTTTTCTTGTGTTTTTGATGTTTTCTTTGTA
>JAESVK010000428.1:398023-409946 GCA_017140935.1 Hamamelis virginiana
AAAAGTTTCTCTCCCTCTCTCAAGCTTGATTCTTCCATTGTTGAGAAGCTTCAAGGATTCAAGCGGTTTTGTGTTCGTGTGGACTTCGTTGGAGACTTCATCCATTTGAAGTTCGTTGGAGACTTCATCCGTTTGAAGTTCGAGATCAACAATTGCAAATCGAAAGGCGTATCAAGTAAGATTTATTTATGTTTGATAAATATATTTGCTTATATGTAAATCATATGTCCCTATGCTTGTACGATCATGGTTAGGATATTCGATGATGGAATCATCTTTTATAAAATTTTTATTTTGTCTTCCGCTGTGATTCCATGATTTCGAACGATTCCTTTCTGTTAGGTTATGAGATGGGAAGGTTCCAAGACTCATCTTGTAGGCACCCATCTCATCCTAATTACAGGTCTCTTAATTATTTTTGGGCTTTATCAAAATCTTATAAAAACAACCTATCATATCTAATCAACCAAGAAAATAGGAATAATATTACATATATAATAATAGATAATAATAAAAAAAATTATCACAATCCTAAAGACCTTAGGAGACAAAAGTCAACCTAAGATTGGACTTGGACCCTATTGGCGGCCTACGTACCTTGTCAGTTGCCTAACAAGAATCAAAGTCCACGTAGTTCGATCACCCTAGGACTTTCCAATTGTAATGAAATACTTCATTTAAAAGTGTTCGACTTTATCTAAAGATACTATCTTCGAGATTTTTTATCCATTCAAAATTACTTTTCAAAATTATTTGATAATTAAAAGATTTTCAATGCATTTAGAATTTTTAAAAGATAGAACTTATCTTCTAGAAGTAAACCTCAATTTAAACTTCCTTTTTTAAAATCATTATCCATGGAATTTCATTCCAAAAATCATTTCTTTTTCAAAGAAATTATTTTCAATATAAACTCTTTTAAAAGATTCCTATTTCATGAGATAACTATTTACAAATCAATTATTTTTAACAAAAATCATTTTTAAAACCTCTCTCGAAGATAGACTCTTAGACTCGATCAACTACTTGAATTTGAATGCAACTCTTACAACAAAGAAAAGTCCTAGGGAAGGTCAAGTGACCTTCCTAAACCTAGGGTCTCTACCTAATCCTAAGTTAATCTAATGTCCTATCATACTAATTTAATGCATGCTAAAATTTAAATAAACAAACATAATATTAATCCTACAATGCATGAAAAATGCCCTAAATGCATACTAATTTAACTATGTGAACCTTGACATATTTCTAAGTTAGATTTGGCCTTAAAAATGATTTTTAGAAGTGATTTTTAGAGGTATAAATAAATCTGGATAGATTTAAATATAATCTTTAGACCATTCTAAAAACCATAAAAAAAATAATAAAAAAAGTGACAATGACCTAGCATGCATCCTACATGAATATACTAAAAACATATGAAGAGATTATGTAAAAATGGGCTTAAAATGATAATTAAGCCACTTTAAAGTATACATTCAAATCTGGATAGAGACTCACCTTTGCAAGTTCCCTCGAACACATTTCATATACTCAAACGATCAAAATCAAGATTAAGAATCATGCTATAAACAAAACAAAACACAAAACTACCCTAAAAATATTAAAAACATAGACACTCATCCTATATATGAAAAATAATTCAATTTTAACTAACATGCATTACTAACCTTAAAATAGAAAATATCATATCTTAAACTATTTCCTATCATGCATACTAAATATAAATGAACTCCTAAACATGTTCCTATTAACCAATAATAACTAGCATACCTAAATACATATACCTAAACTTAAACTTCCTAAATTAACCATACAAAACTCATAAGTGTAGAAATTTGTACATTAATACCCACATACAATAAACAAATAATCCTTTTACTTCTAGCCTATGAATATCCAACCTAAGCATTAATTCCTAACATGACATAGACATAGAAAAAGAGAAGAAGAAGAGAAAAAGAATACTAAATATATAACTATGCAGAAATCTCTAAAATCAAACTATGTTATGCAAAACTCCATTCTAAGCATCATGGTATATTCAGACATACCTTTAGCCTTCTTCTTCCTTGCTCCAAGCCTCTTTCTTCAAGCTCTAATGGTCTCCAATTTCATGGCTAAGGTATAGAGGGCTGCTACAAAAGTCTCCAAGTCTCCAATGTTCAAGAACTCTCTTCCAACCTAACTCCTAAGTGATGTATATATAGGAAAGGCTTCAAATCAATCAATGGTCCACATTAAAACCCTTAGGAATTATCCAAGGGCCCTAAATGTGTCTTCCTAGGTCTCCAAAGTCGAACCAAGTTATCCAAACTGACCCAACTTGGCTGTGAGAGAGTCCCAAGTACACAAAATACTCAAAGGATCAAATTTGGGCAAATCTGGAGACTTGGCTCTGTTGACCGTCCACCCATGGACGGTTGGCCGTCCCTAGGTGGATGGTTATCGAGCCATCAGCCCATTTTTGCCCTATGTGGGCCTGTTTCAGCCCATTTTGACCCGGTTTCAGCTTTTTTCGGCTTTTCGGGCCATTTTAAGTCCAAATTCGACGATTCAAGAATCAAAACGACCGTGATTCGATTCTCCATGTTTTAAGAAGTTTTTGAAGTGAAAATATATTGACAAAATTCAAAGGTTTAAGAAACAATCACCTGATCAGCTATTTTGGGCCTACCGGGCCCCAATTAGGGTTTTGGAATTTATTGATCATTTGATCTCGAAATCATTTCTTCTTCTCAAAAAAAGTTTTAAAACATTTTAGGAAAGTATTTTGAAGCTTGTTAAGGCTTCAGTTTGACAAAAAGATCGAATCTTGGTTGTTCCCGGTCGAAACCCTAATTTGAGCTTGAAAGGGCCCTGTGAGCCTTAAAAGCCAATCACGAGCCAGAAAACTCTACAGACCTTGCCACTGACCAACTTAGCTACCAAAAACACCCTAATTACCTATGCCAAAACTTTGGGACAATCTGAAACCAATTCGACAGCTCTTAGGAACTTTGTGATCAAAAGGGCAATTCTGTCCTTTAGGTCACAAAAGGCCTAATTACTTATCGAGTCTGACTCGGAATACAATGAAACTTGACAGGGACATCTATGGACTCTCTAAAAAGCAAATGCAAAAAGAACTGACTCAATTCGGCCTAAAAACCTACATGTGATAATGACCTCTACTTAACTGCTCACAAGGGTAAAACTGGCAACTTAGGGTTTTAACATCCTATTTCACCTCAAAACTTAGGCAACCATTCATGACCTTTCTCATGGTCAAAAATGGATGTCTACAGAAGCCCCTCGTTGATGTTCATGGCTTCGCCAGTGAATATCAACGAAACAAAATGACATCCCATTTTTGCCTCAACAAATAGGGATAATCAAATCAACAACTCATAAACATTTAATCTAATCACCATTCTTGGAAGTCGCATGCATACTTCCAATTATCTTAGGGGAAATCACACATATATTTCCAAACATCTCAAATGCTCCTATCTTAGAGGAAATCACAACACACATTTCCAATTATCACAACACACATTTCTAATCACCTTAATATTCTTATCTTAGAGGAAATCTCACACACATTTCCAATTACCATCTTATCTTTAGAGGAAATTTCATACACATTTCCAATTATTTATTCTTATCACCATCTCATCTTTAGAGGAAATCTCACATATATTTCCAATCACTTATTCTTATCACCATCTTATCTTTAGAGGAAATCTCACATACATTTCCAATTACCATCCTATCTTTTAGAGGAAATCTCACACACATTTCCAATTACCATCTTACCTTTAGAGGAAATCTCACACATATTTCCAATTACTTATTCTTATCTTTAGAGAAAATCTCACACACATTTCCAATTACCATTTTTTTTATGCAATCCACACAATCTCATTGATTTGGGCCTCCAAAATGGGCCTTTCTAATCCACTATCCCCTAATGTGCTAACTTATTTCCATAATCCATCCATGGGCTCTGTTGTGACACCAATTTATGTTTATTTTATAGTCTTTTCTTTCCTTTTTAATTGTCTTTTACTTATATAAATGTTAGGATTAGGTGTTTTTATGTTTTTCTTTGTTTTTGTCTCTTGCAGGATAAGCGGCCTCTTTTCCTCGTCTTTTCGAAGTCATTTTATGCCAAAAGAAGCCATGAGATCCACTCGTGCGGCTTAAATCTCTCAAATCAACCTTCATTGGTGGAAGGATCGAGTGGATGTGTGCATTTTCTGCAATGGGAAGCTAAAAAGAAGGAATTTTCAGTTTTGAGAATCTATTACCTGTAATGGAAATTGATTACCGGTAATAGATGGCAGATTTCAGCATTTCGGGAGGCAGTGCAGTTTATTACCGGTAATGGATTTTCATTACCGGTAATAGAAATCGCGAATCCCATTTTGGCCGTGTTTTTGCAGCTCAAGCTAGGGGCTTTTTAGGGATTTCGTCCCTCATGTCTTGTAACCCTAAGAGGGGGTATTTAAGCCTAAGTTTTGAGCTAAGTAAGGGTCCTCTAGTTGTTCTTAGAATAGTTCTTAGTTAGCTCTTAGTTTAACCTAAGTTTTCTTGTGTTTTTGATGTTTTCTTTGTAGTTTAGGTTAGTTTTCCTTTATTCTCTTGTTGTTCATCCTTTGTAAGCTTAGTCTAAGTCATTTGTACTCTTTTTAACTCAAGTTGTAAGCTACCTTTAAGTTTATTAATCTAGTGATAACATTTATTGCTTGCTCTTGGCATTTATTTCTCTTGTTTTGTGTTATTACTTGCATTTCATGGCTAGCTGAGCATTAAAGGTGGATTCTATGGTGGAATCCCTCTCCAAACCCTAAGTAAGTGTACTTCTCTCATTTTGAAAGCTTCAATGCCAAACGAGATGTTGTTCTCTCACTTTCTCATCTTATGAATCCTTGTAGAATCATATTCATGACCTAAATACAACCAGTAAGTTGTTGTGTTTGAGTTAATGAGCACATATGCATTCTACTCGTTTGTTAAAATGCCCAAGAGAGTGGAGAACTACATTCCATCATTTGTCTCTTGTTTATGAACTCTTATTGCTAAATCCTTCACTCAAGACCATAGGTCAAATGGAATCTTGAGTGTGTATTGAGAGAGAAAGCATTTGCTATAGGTTTGGAAAGGATGAAACTATGGGATCCACCTTCTTCTTTACAAGGTTTTTCATTTTCTCATTGCCATTAACTTGGCACAAAAATCATCTTCAACAACCAACCCATATTTTTCACTTTTGTTTATATTCATTGGATAGCATGACCTAAAAATCGCTAGAACCTATTCCACTCCCTGTGGATATGACCTAGGACCTCCCTAGTTTATTGCTTGACGACCTTAGGACTCCTACGCTTGGGAATCTTTTGCGCACTTCACTTTTCACGTACAAGCAGGCTCCACAATCTCATCATATCAATGTCATTTATAATCACTTCATGATTTTAAACGTATTCACACATTATCCATTTTCAAATCTCATGATTTTCTTTCAAAAATTCATCATTTCATGTGAACTTTCGTATTCAAAATCACTCAATTCTCACTTTTACTTACATAAATCCTTCCTCATTTCTTATCCACACATCAAATCAATTTCAATCTTCATCAAATGATCATTCCCAAACCAAATTTTGAAAGAAAATTGGTCAAAATAGGGTCAAAATGGGCTTAATGGGCCTCAAAAGCTCAAAAGAAGTCAAAAAATGGGCCAATATTGGTTGACCATCCACTTGAGGATGGTCAACCGTCCATGGTGGACGGACAGCCGTCCCTTAGTGGACGGCCACCCGAGCCTTGCTTGCTTAATTAGGCTATCAAGCCCCATTTTACACATTCATCTCTTCCCCCATCCAATTTTGAGACTTTATCTCTCTAGAATTCTCAATTTCTTCCAAAAATCCTTCAAATTCAATTTCATTTCATCCAAATCACTCTCCAAACACTTCAAGTATTGCTAATCACTTCCAATTTGTGAATTAAAACCTTGGATTTCATCCTCACATCTCAAATTGGGGATCTAAAACCCTAAATACACATCCACACGTACCCATTTTCTTAAGCTTTTTCTACTACACATTCTCATGGCAAATATGAACTCAAGGTATCCATTGAAAGGTTGTGTCAAAAAACATGGATTCGCAGCGGAAGTGTAAAACAAAAATTTTCATTTTATAAAAACAATCCATATACACAACCTTCAAGAATCGATTCAAGCATAGGGTTATGTATTAAAAATACAAGAACATATATTTAAAAAACAATAAATATACTTGTAAATCCTTGCGAAGTATCTTTCCTTCCAGTTTCAAAACGATGAAACCTCCAAAAGTATCCACACAAGTGCAAGACTCCTTGAACCTTCTAGTCCTCCACAACACCTTGTGAAAAACTAGCTTGGAGAGGGAGAGAGGAGAGAGAGACGGCTAGAGAGAGAGAGTGTGCCCTAGAAAGTGATGCTTGTAATTTAGGGTTCCCTCTCTTCTTATTTATAGACTTTCTCCTCTTTAAGGAGTGTTTGGTTACTAGTGCTAGCATGACCAAACATCCTTGTATAGAGTAATCATATTCTTGGTTATGATTGACTTTTAATTAATTAACCATTAATAATTAAAGTCAAACATATTTCAAAGATAGAATTCCCCTCCCACAAGGTCAAGAAACTCACTTACACTCTATTGTGTGTGACCTTTTGGGTTCACCCTAACCTAGCAGTGGACAGGGACATCTCTATGTCTCCTAAAAATAGAAACTTTATATTTTAAGGTTCAATTGGAACGATTCCAATTTTGCCCTCATTGATAACACTTTATCAATAGGCTTTCACTGGTCATGAGTGACATCTAGCAACATATCATGACGTACCCTAGGTTTAGGTGAATAGCAGAACTATGTGAACCCTTCATGTTATTTAATCCTTCATCTCCTAATGTCACAGTTAAGATAATAGGTATGGTTTTAGTCAAACCCTATCTTAATAACTTGATATCTGTTCCACAAAATATAATCTCAATAAGGTAGTCACAGTGAAACTCTTTTCACTGTTTACCTATCACTCTGGCCAGAGGTTCCCTTTGAGAATTATCTTTGTGAACTAATCCTGACATTCTCTCTCTCATTAACTGAGAGTGATGATTCCTTATTGCACACTCATCCATCTTCATGCATAACTCATTAGAGCCAATAAGCACCGATTACAACCTTATGGATAAGGCTGTACAAGATACTATCAAACTCTAGCAACCTATGCATAAGACAACTATGGTGTCTCAGGTCTAAGGACTACCAAATAAATGGACATAACACTAGAATATTCCTTTAACAGAAATACCATAGGAACATTCTTTGTAGATCATGTTCAGTGTACATATTCTCTAATATGCACCCACAGATTAACCTTAGTGTCACTACACTGATAGGAAAGACTACCTATCCTCCATAGGAGTTAGTTTAAATATGTGCTACTCTTTAAACGGTTAATTAAATATCCACTTTACTAAACCTTTCAGTAGAAACTTTTTTAGAATAAATGTGTATGACAAATATTAGTCTCTCTATCTCAACACCTCGAGATGCATATTTCTCTTATCATTTATTCATGGACCTTATCATATATGTTTGAACATATTAGATAAGTTATACCTTCTATATATTATAATATGAAATTAATATACCCTTTAGGATTGGTTTTAGGGCATACTTCTAACATCCATATATGGTGATGAAGAAGTATAAAGCTCCATCTCATGATCCTAACACTACAAGCTTACTCTTGGAGCCCCATTCTCATCTTTCCCATATCCATACAAATCAAGAGGTAAGCACACTTTCCATGCATTTTTCTTGAATCCTTTATGTCTAGATGCTTCAATATTGATTATTGGATGTTGTTTGATGATTCTTATTCATGAAATTTTTATTTGGCAAGGCTTGGGAGCCCCATTTCACTAGCTTTGCAAGCTTGAAATGTTGCCCACCAAGTGTTTGTTAAAATTCCCAAGAGACTATACTTTTGATTTTTCAATTCAAATTCCTTATGTCATGCATCAAATATGTTTTTAAACATCATTTGACTATTTTCAAAGCATCAGGACAAGTTTTCAAAGCTTATTTTAAACATATGCACACTATGTGTTTGATAAAATGCCCAAAAGGGGGCAATTTTCAATTCTCAAAGCAATTCATCATGCCATGCTTTTTCCAATGTTTCCAATTTGATTTTTCTCATGCCATGACAAGTTTTCAAAAACATTTCAAGTGTGTACACATTCAAAATTTTCACGAATTAGGACTTAGCTCATTTTTTCACTTAAATCACTATTCACTTAAATGCCATTCTTATGACTTTTAAGTGTTTTATTTCAAACTTTATTCATGCTAAGTACCTAATTCAAGGTTTTTCATTCAAAAATTTATTCTCTTGAGACTTTCATTTCAATTCAATTTTCATGAAAAAGGGTCACATAGAATGAATTATGCTAATAAGATAAAATCATAAGCACAAAAATTAATCCTTAAGACAAATCATGGTAATTTTTTTGAAAATAGTAATACACAATTAAAGTATGAACACTTTTTGAAACTTTGTCATTTTGTGGATTAATTTTTGTGCTTTTTGAATTAATAAGTTAGAATAACTCATTTTACACATTTCTAATCCATTAATCTCTATCTTTACAGCCAGACTTTGACATCAGGACTCGGTCTTCTTTGCAAGGCATAGTCACATGGTGGGCTAAAATGGACACTATTCAACCTCAGGCTAAAGCAATAATTAGGGGAGTAGGCTTCGGGGACTTCATTGATTCCCTTTGGATTGAATCCATGGATAGGCAGGCCCTCATGGCCTTATCCGAGCTATGGTGGGACACCACCAATACATTTCATTTTGAGTTTGGGGAGATGACTGTAACCCCGCTCGATTTTACTATGATCACAGGAATTTCCATCGGAGGTCATTTTTTGGATTTTTATGAGGATGCGAGAAAAAACTCGGCTTACTTGGATACTTCTCTTGGAGCAGTTGATATTGAGATTATAAAGAAATTAGTTCGCCGAAATACTCTCTATACTACATTTAGTAAACTGTCTGAAGGGGAGGGGATGATCCTGATTAGATTGTACGGGCTTTCCTCTTGTACTTGCTATTTTGTACTCTCTTTGCTGGTACTACTGATTTGGCTCCTCTAGGCTTCCTTGCAAGCTTAGAGGACATTGATACTATCTCTCAGTATGACTGGGGTGGTGCTGCTTTGGCCACGATGTATAGGACTATGAGCTATCGGTCTTGAGGTATCTGCTCCGACTTTGGACGCATGGGATTCATTTGGGAGGTATACACACTTGCTTCTAATATTTCAAATTTTTCTTTTCTTACTTCTAATAATACATTTATTCCACATGTATGGGATTATGAGTACCTCGGCTCGAATCGCCCCACATTTGTTACAATTGACTTGACTTGCCAATCCTTGCTCGATATGCTCCAAATCGGCGAGATAATGCTGGCGCTCACAGGCATGATTATGCCTATAGTCGCTCCTTCCTTGCGGGGCTGCATTCCAACAAGGTAACTACCTTTGTTTCTACCACTTTCCTATAATGCTCAAACCCTCTATAACATGCTCTGTCCTCGGGTTAAATGGAACCCTTGGTGCCATTGGAGGGGTCCTGGTCCTATGTATATTTGGCTTGGTCCCATGATGGAGATGTCGCATAAGAGGATTTTGCTTGAGGGGCCTTCTGGCAGATATTGGTACCTTAGAGAGAGGGTACGTGCTCAGGTCTGCGGATCCTATTCAGTTGCTCGTGTGCCTCATGCACCTCCTATATTTCTGAGGCATGCCAACAGTCTGACAGGCTATGATTTAGCGGATGCTCTGACTAGTGAGACGGCAGAATCTTTTTACCATCAGTACGAGGATTACCGCGCATTCTGCCAACAATATCTAATGCGTCATTTGGTATCGGGGTTTCTTCCCACTGAGGTATTGAGCTTTTTCAAGATGTTTCATTCATTTTCTATCAAAGTATTTCTCACATTTTTCCTTTCTGTAGGGTTGTCGATCCCGTGGACATACCTCTAGTAGCACAGCCACTGCAGCTCAAGGCGATGAAGAGGCCTCCTCCTCTATCCCTCCTTTACCAACTCTTCCTTGGCAGGTGCAAGTCATCGATCATGGCAACTTTGTCTAAAGACCCATTTCTCGTATGCCGTACAACGAGTACCCTCACTTGGATCCTTATTATTCTACGGTAATCTTTACAACCCTGACCTTTGTCACACTTTGCTCTATCTTACCTAATCCTTGAATCTTCTATCATCTACAGGTGCCTGCAGCATACACTGAGGAATGGTTGGAGTATACTGCGGCATTGACTAGAGAAATTCAGAGGATGAGTCTCGATGCACACAATGCAAGCATAGCGGCACAGGTAACTTTATTTCACTTTTCTCTCTTCAACAATCTCTTTCCTCACTAATCCTAACCTTTCTTTGGGTTTGCAGGCTTCAAACCAACCTTCACAGGAGCGCCAAAGATCAAGACATGACCATGGAGCATTGGGCTCACGGGGAACAAGGTAATCAACACGGCGGAGATGATCATGCACTATTGGGCCTAAAGGAGGCCCACTTAGGATTTTATAGTACCCTTTCTCTAATGTATGCACTAGAAACCCTGAACGATGTCTAATTATATCCTAGTGAGAATATAAATATGTTTCAACTACCTTTTTGTTCAATTTTAACCCGAAAATAAGTCGAAACTGAAGAAAAATAGAGCAAAAAGTTAAATCGGGTGTCGAAAAGTCACGAAAAGTCAAAATTGGGCAAAATTTGAAGTTGGGATCAGATGACCATCCCCCCATGGACGGTTGGCCGTCCCTGGTGGGATGGTCAACGACCCCACTTGCTAATTTTGCCATATTTTGACGTTTTTTGATTTTTCGGGAGTCCTACTTCGCTTCTAACTCAATTTTCTTGCCAAAACGCTATAAAAACACATCCATATGCTCACTTTCATCATACTAAACACAATGGAAGCTCTCAAGTTGATTCTCAACCTATTCATAGTGAGAATGCGAGTAGAAGACAAGAAAGTGTTTGAACAATTCAGCTTAACTTCATGGTTCTTTATCTGTCATGTGAAGCTTGAAGACAAGCTTTTCAATTATGTGATTCATTTCTGGGATCCTACTTCATTACCTATTTCATTACCTTTACTGATGATCACTCACGGTTAGGGACTGTGTATCTTATGAAACACAAGTCTGAATCTTTTGAAAAGTTTAAAGAGTTCAGAGCTGAAGTAAAGAAACAAACTGGCAAGAGTATTAAAGCTCTTCGATCAGATCGAGGAGGAGAATACTTAACCACTGAGTTTTTGGATCATCTTACTGAGGCTGGTATATTATCACAGTGGACTCCTCCTAGTACACCTCAGCTGAATGGTGTATCTGAAAGGAGAAATCATACTTTGATGGACATGGTACGGTCGATGCTGAGTTACACTGATATGCCAATATCCTTTTGGGGATATGCATTACAGACAGCCGCTTACTTGTTGAATAAGGTTCCTTCAAATCTATCCCTAAGACACCCTATGAGATATGGTATGGGAAAAAACCAAACCTGAAGTATCTAAGGATTTGGGGTTGCGTTGCATATGTTAAGAACCAAAATGCAACAAAATTGGAAGCTAGTGTTAGATATGTGCCCTAATACCAATTGTTAAGTTGTGTTTAGGGTTTTATATTTCATTATATTATCTTGTATGAAACTTTATTCATTTATGATATTGCTATTTTTATCATGTAAACTTGTATTTAATTACTGTTCATGATAAAGTCCTTGGATAGTATGATAGAGAGTTATATCTCAAGTGTTGAGATAGAGAGACTTATAACT
>JAESVK010000428.1:489124-500263 GCA_017140935.1 Hamamelis virginiana
CTCTCTCTCTCTCTCTCTCTCTCTCTCGGGTTCTCTTCTCACCACACTTCTCTTAAAAGTTTTAAAACCAAAAAGAAAAAAAAAGGGGTGGGTTATATGTTTATCAGCCCACGGTTTTGAATGGGAGACCATGGGACCAACTTGCAAATTTTTAAATCAATTTATAAACCAACTTCCTCAAATTTGCAGAAATACCCCAACCTTAATACCAAACTTCTTTATTTAAAAAAAAAAATCCCACCAACAGTTGTAGATTTTCAACATATGTAATTTCCTTAATTTGCAAAATACCTCAACTTTAATGAAATTTTTTTATAAAATATAACTTTAAAATTTTGGGTTATCACAACTCTCTTCTTCTACAACTATCCTGGAGAGGTGGTCTGCAACAACATTTTCAGACCCTTTTTTATCTCTAATCTCAAAGTCAAACTCTAGAAGTAAGAGAATCCACCTAATCAGCTTAGGTTTAGTCTATTTTTTAGAGAGCAGATACCATAAGGCGGCATGGTCTGAGTATACATTGGTCTTCGATCCCCACAGATAGGATCAGAATTTGTCTAGAGCAAATACTACAGCAAGCATTTCCTTTTCAGTTGCAGTGTAATTTAACTGAGCATCATTAAGAGTTTTACTTGTATAGTATATGACATAGGGGGCCTTGTCTACCCTCTGACCTAACACAGCCCCCAAAGCATAATCGGAGGCATCGCACATGAGCTCGAAAGGAAGTGACCAATCAGGAGCTCGCATGATGGGTGCTGAAGTTAACATTAAGTGCAGTTTATGAAATGACTCCAAACAAGCTTTATCAAAATTAAAATCTACATCCTTAGCAAGAAGATTGCACAAGGGTTTCCCATAATCTACTTGTAATGGACGGAAGTGGCTCAACCCTAGGTTTCCAAGGAATCCTTCCCATAGTGGAGGTAGAATCTATGAAAAAATTTATCTCCACGAATGATTGCTCAATGTCATAATCCTCAAACTGAAAGTAATTAAGACATATTTCCAATGGGTCTTTAGACAGAAGATAAGGTATAGCTTCCTCTATCACCTTGTCTATGATATCTACAAAAGAACATTCCTCAAAGTTATGAGGTTGATTGGCTGCATGGTAAACTTGCAGCTTGGCTTTCATATTTCCAAATGATACCTTCATGATGCCAATCCTACAATGGAGGACAGCATTAGCAATTGCTAAGAGAGGTCTTCCTATAATGACGGGGATTTGTGGCCTATTGATGTCAACGGGCTCCATATCCAAGACTATAAAATCTGTAGGAAAAACAAAAAAATCTATCTTTACCAGAACATCCTGCAGAATCCCTCTAGGTAACTTAGTAAAACTATCAGCAAATTAAAGAATAGTAGGTGTGGCCTGAAGTGACCCAAGCTCTATTTTAGCGTAAACAACATACGAGATTATATTTACGCTAGCACCAAAATCTACCAACGCTCTATCAACATAATGGCTTCCTAAGAAGCAAGGTATGGTTGGTGTTCCAGGATCTTTCCTTTTTATGGGAGCTTGGTATTGGCACACAGCACTAGCTATGTCCACAGGAGCTAAAAATTTGGACAAGTGCACTCGCTCCTTTCTTTGTTGTGTGCACATTTCCTTCAAAAATTTTGCATAAGAATGAATTTGTTTGATGGCATCTAATAGAGGTAAATTAATGTGTACACTTTTGAAAACCTTTAACGTATAAGACATGTTAGCCCTCTTCTTAGTTTTCCTTTCAGGAGCTATGAGTGCAGACGGGAAAGGGGCTTTTGGCACATAAGATGCCACTGGATTTTCAATTACAGAGGGAAAGTTCTCCCTCTCTTCCTCTCTCTCTTTCTCTTTTTCTTTATTTTTTTTTTCTTTTTTACTCTCTCCTGCTTTGTTATCCACTATCTTTCCACTCCTTAAGACTGTAACAGCCTTCACATCTTCATTGAATTGAGGGTCCTGAGAAGTAGAACCCTCAGCCACATAAGCCCATTTAGGGTTATTGACAGCTTGACTCAGAAATTTACCCTCTTCACGGCGACTAAAAGATGCCGCTAATTGACCCATTTGGGTTTCTAATTTCGAAATTGATTGAGAATGAGAATAGGTGAGTTGAGCAATAGCCTCAAGGCTTTTCAAGGTAGCTAAGACTTGTTCCTCAAAACCTAGCGTTCTTTAGGGTTGTGGTGGTGGTTGAGTCAAAGCTGGACTCTGATATTGAAGTGGAGGTGCTTGGGGAGCACCATAACTCTGGTAATGGGGTTATACATTTAGTGGTCTATATGGCTGAACACTGCTAGGATTGCCACCATAAGTGGGTCGCACAGGTTGACTAGGATTGGACCCTTTAGGCTGGTTTGACCACTAAAAATTTGGATGATTCTTCCACCCAGGATTATAGGAATTAGAGTATAGATCATTCCTCGGTGGGGTATATCCTTAAGCATAATTTACTTGTTCTTAAATGAACTCAGGGTATTGGCCTGCCATGGGACAATATGGGGTTTCATGAATGGGGTTAGTGCAAATGTTGCACACTAAGTAGATAGGTTTAACAATGGCTTTAGAAGATTGCCCTTGTGCAGTTATTATCTTATCAAGCTTTTGAGATAATGACTCTACTTGCTTGTTTGTCACTGCTTGGTGATCTAACTCATAGATACCACCCTTCTTGGGAGGATTTTTCTTAGGCAAGGGTTCATCTCGATTATCAAGGGACATCGATGCCATATGAAAAGAATCCTCACTTAACGCTTCAAATAATGCCCACATCTCTTCCTCACCTTTACTCAATATCGCTCCCCCACACGCAGATTTAATAGTTTACATATCTCCCTCAGTCAGACCTCTAACAAAAGACTCTATGATTTGCTATCTAAGTACATCGTGATGTGGGCATAACCTTAGTAGTTCTTTCATTCTCTCCCATGCTTCATGAAATGGCTCTTGCTCTTGTTGGACAAAATTTGTTATACCTCGTTTCATTTGATGAGTCTTTCCAACGGAATAAAATCGAGACAAGAACAGTCTCTGAAGATGGTCCCATATAGTAATGGGAGTGGAAGATTGAAGAGTGCTAATCCAATGTTTCGCCTTATCCTTAAGGGAAAATGAAAACAAAAAAAGTTCCAGGGATTCTGGATGGAAACCCTGAATTCGAATGGTGGAACAAATCCCTAAGAATTCATTCAAATGATCATATGGGTTTTCTCTATCTAACCCATAAAAAGTAGGGAGCATTTGAATAGTGGCATGCTCAATCTCATAGAGGAGATTCTCTATGGTTGGAATCTGAATATAGGACGGTGGATTGAAACTGTTGGGCATAAAATTATCCCTAAGTGTCTTTGGTGGGGCTTGTGTAATTTTAGTAGACACCCTAACAATTCGTGCAGGTAAATCAGCCATGATTAGATCCTGCAAAGGTACCGACTCTCTGGATTGTCTAAGAGAAGCTTTAGCAGCTCTCAAAGTTCTTCTAAATCAGGATCAGAAGGTAATACGCTCAAGGACAAAGTCCTCCTACCTTGCATCCACTAATGACTCCACAAAATGCACAAATATTTCAAGAAAAACTGGTGAAACAATTTAGCTTTAGCTTGGTATTTTTGCCTTTAAGCGCGCGGAAGTACAACTCCCAATTCCCCGTTTAGGCAACCTACGAATGAAGAGAGAGAAATAACAGAATAAAAGAAAATATACTATATAATAGCAACATCTTTATTATAAAAAACTAAAATCAAGTCCAATGATTTTTTTCATAAATCATCAAAAGTTCCCCGACAACGGCACCAAAATTTGATCAATTGTAAATAGGGGAGGTTATTCCCTGTTAGTAATCAAGATTTAATCATTTGTGAAAATCGTGTGTGTTAACCTCAATTCAGTTGTGAGATGGTCAGCACGGGTGTCGATCCACTGGGAACTGGTGATTGATTACAGAAATAATAATTGGATTTAATTCTAGTGAAAGAATAATCTCAAGATTGATTTTGGTTGATTAGAACTAATTGCAAGAAATAAGAAAAACAATTTAAATGGAATTTAATTGGTTGAATGAGGACAACTTGGGTGAAAAATCCATTTGGATATCAAAATACGCATTTTAGTTATAAACTTACATTTATAGTGTTTATGCATGGTGGATCATCCAACTACAAGAAGGAATCACCAAGAAGATGATGAATAGTAGATTCGATATATTTATTCTTGAAAAGGAATGGATTGTCATGATCCACCTTAATTGGGAATAAAGTATTCTAACCTTCTATTTATCTCAATAAAACTATTGCATAATTATATAATTGCAATCACAGAAATACAATTATATTTTACTTGATTTTACCATAGCAAGCGGATTATCTTGATTTAGCCATTGTGAATGGATTTATCAAGATAATCTCCCCTAATTATGCAATCGCATAAACACATAATAAATGTTATTTATAAAGCTAAAAAATGCGTAAAGAATCCAAACTTCATCCAACCCAAGCTTGGTAATTTAGTTACATATCAATGGAGGAGAAACTCCTTTATCCATGACAAGCTTCCAAGGGGTCATCGGATGAGAAATATTAAAGCACAAAGAAAAAGAACTCTAATTAATAAAGTAAAATGCTTAAGTAAATAAAGAAAATACTTAAGTAAATAAAGAAATTAAGTGCTTAAACTAAAATATTGAAGAACAAGACTTAATCGGAAATCATAACATGCATAAAATGAAGAACACTCAGCATAAATGAAGAACACTAAGCATAAAAGAATTGGAAAACTATTTGTATTGAAAGTGAAAGAGGATTGATTCAAATGTCAATCTTTGAACCCTCTTAAAGTCTGCCATAGTTACATACATATAGGTTAGCATTTTGTATGACCAAAATGCCCCTGAGAAGTCTAAGGAAATACAATTCAATTTTTGACCCGAACGACCTCCTCTATCGATAGCGTAACATAGCTATCGATAGAACTTCTATCGATAGCGATACTTGGCTATCGATAGAGGTCTTGATTCATGCTCCTTTAATTGCTGATTTTCTTCCACTTTTGCTTTCCATTCTTCATCAATTATCTTCTTTATTGAATGCTCGAATTCTGCACGTTCTTGTTCAATTTTTCTATAAAAGAGAAAATTAGCATTTCAAAGAATAATACGAATACATGCCTTTATTATTCAATTAAATACATAAAAAAACATAGCAATACCATTAATTTAGGGTATGATTGTGTTCCAATCACCTGTACCTCTATATTGTGACAACAATGGGGCTATTGCTCAAGCCAAGGAACCAAGGTCTTATCAGAAGTCCAAGCACATTGAAAAACGTTTCCACATGATTTGAGAAATCATTGAGTGAGGAGACATCAGTATGCAAAGAGTAACATCTGAGGATAACACCGCAGACCCACTTACCAAGGCTCTTACCCAAAAATTCTTGGATCAACATCTTGAGAAGATGGGGATGAAGTACGTCACTAATTGGATTTAGTGCAAGTGGGAGATTGTTAGAAGTATGCCCTAAAAACAATTGTTAGGTTGTATTTAGGGAACTTATATTTCATTATATTCATGTATGAACTTAATTAATTTACGAAGTGGCTTTTATTATCATGTAAACTTGTGTTTAAATTATTGTTCATGATAAAGTCCTTGGATAGTATGATAAAGAGTTATATCTCAAGTGTTGAGATAGATAGACTTATAACTTTCAAGTACATCTTTCCTAGACTTGTTCCTAATCATAGATTTATATATTTGGGCGATTATAAACCGTTAAGATTAGCACAGGTTATACTAGCTCCAGTGGGAGGATGGTGAGTCTCAATCCATATGTGTAGAAACACTATAGTAAACCTGTGGGTACTTGTTAGAGAATAAATACAACAAACGTGACCAATATGAGTACAGCTTATGGAATTCTATTTGTATGTCAAAAAGTAGCTCATGTGTATAGTCACACTTGTAGTCCTCTGACCTGAGACACCACTAGCTATCTTATACATGAGTTACTAGAGTTTGATATTATCTTGTACACCCTTAACCATAAGGATGTAATCGATACTCATTGGCTCTAGTGAGTTATGTATGAAAATAGGTGAGTGTGCAATAGGGGATCACCCCCTTAATAAGAAAGGGCAAATGTCATAATTAGTTCACAGATACTATCTCAATGAAGTCTTTAGCCAAAGCAGAAGGTAACCAAGGAAAAGTGTTTTCGAGGGTTTGCCTAATTGAGATTATACTCTGATGAATTTGTAACAAAGGATTAAGTTAGGGTTTGACATGAATCCATACCCAGCTAACTTAATCATGACATTGTTTGGTGAAGGATTATCTATAGCACGAAGGGTTCATTTACACGTTCGTATATTCACCCACACCTAGGGTACGTCTTGATATGTTGCTAGATGCCATTAATGACTAGTGAAAGCCTAATGATAAAAGTTATCATTGAAGGGCAAAATTGGAATTATTTAAAAATAGAAAGTTTCTATTTTGGGAGACATGCGATGTCCCCTTTCACTACTAGGTTGGGATGAACCCAATGGGTCACACACATAAGGGCATAAGTGAGGTTCTTGAACTTGAGAAAGGGGAATACTCTAATCCAATAGTGTTATTAATTAAACGAGGATGAATGGTCAAGCTAGCACTTGCAACCAAACACCCCAAAAGGAGGAGATGACATTAAAAAGAAAGATGAAACCCTAATGGCCGTGTGGAACACTCATCCAAAGGAGCCTCGCTCTCTCTAGCCATCACTCTCTCTCTCCATCTCCATGCTTGGTCTTTCCAAGAGCTGTGAAGATTGAGAGGGTTCTTGAAATCTTGTGTTCGTGTGGACTAGCATTGGAGGCTACCATAGTTTTGGAGCTTGAAGTTTCGCGAGGACAATCATCAAAGATAATCAAGTAAGCTTTAATTTAATGTTTTAAATTATTGTTATGATTCGTTTAATCATTTGAGTTCGATTCTTGGATGAACACCGTGGAAATTTTTTAAACTATACTTTCCGTTGCGTTTTCATGTAGTAGTATTCTTTCACTCGAGGCGGTTAGGCATTTTGGAAGCCTTGGCCTTCCAGCGGGTGATGAAGACAGAGAAAGTTTCTTTTGGTTCCTATTTAGTAGTCTCCAGATCCCTTCTAGTGACATCAACCCCCGTATTATACCTGTAATGTTTGCTGAACTCAGTGCACACATCGTCCCAGGTCTTCATTCTAGACTCATCCAAGGACAGAAACCATTTCAGAGCGGATCCTGCTAGTGTCTCATGGAACATTTGGGCTAACAGGTCATCATCAGCCCCTTGAGGGTGCATGGCCCTCACATACATCTTCAAATGGGTCTTGGGGCAACCTATCCCATCAAATTTCTCAAACTCAAGCATCCTAAAATGAGTAGGCATACGGGCCTTAGGAAACAGAAATAATGACGACATGTCCACCAAATCATCAGACTTCCTGATATCTCTTAGGGCTTTTTCGAGGGCTTCCACTTTACTACTTAGCAACATATACTCAGCGAAAAAAAGGCGGGGGTTTTGAGTTTGGGCTTCTTATCCAGATCAATGGGCTGAAAGAATTCTGTACCGGACTTGGCGATCTCAGCAACCACCTTAGGCTTAAGGAAACATTCCTCCTCATCAACATTATCGAACAAGGGATTGATATGGGCTCGCACCTTATCTTCATCTCCTTTCTTATGGACCAATTATTGGACTACTTTCAAGAGTGCATCAATCTTCTCATCAACTGTCCTCTCACTAGCCCCAGCAACAGTAGGGGTATGATCCTCGTGACTAAACATCTTTGAAAACAGATGAATCCTTTAAACTAAATAGTCGACCACTAGAATCATGACGCCAAGCCAGAGTGCTGGGAAAAGAAACGAGAAAAGATTTGAATCAACTGAGAGCCTCCAATAAGAAAAAGGGATGAAAAGGACAACAGACTACATGTTTGCAAAAGTATGGGCCCAAGGCCCACACATCGATCTCACTTCCTCACATTCTTATCCTATGAATATGAGCCTAAAGCCTATATCTCAAACTCACTGCAAACCTATACCCTCTATCCAAAAGATATGGGCCTAAAGCCCACACCTCAAAACTTCTTCTAAGTCCTAAAGACAGACATCGCTATTCAGGCAGCATAACACTACCACTTGCCTAAGTCCAAGAACATGTAGGGTACTAAGCCTTCATCAAGTACATTAACTCTTTGAGGGCACTTCTTTTAAGAGTTTAGGGTATTTCATAAAGGTCTATACCTACAAACTTAAGTCCTAGTGGTTCTACACACTTCACAATCAAGGCTCAAACAAAACCGGGGGGTCAATCCGGCAGCATAACATTACAATAGGGTGTGAAAAGTGATGTAGGGTATATGTCCTATAGAGACAGTCTACATGGACTAATGCAAATGGTAGGCTGAGTTTCCCTTACTTGCTTGGTTTAATCGATATACCTAACCACATGTGACATCAGGAATGCCGCGTGGGTCCAGCAGTACGTGATTGGTCTGTTTGATATACCCGAGGGTACATGGCAAGAAGAGTGATGACTTTCGCATACATAGAACCCGAGAGTCAAAGACATCGGGCCCAGGGCTAGGCTCATCGTTGGCAAGGATACAACGTCCTAAACATTTAAAGTCAATACACACACAATGCAGAAATCAAAGTCAAACATTCAGGCAAATGCAAGTGGTTGATTTTATTAATTAAGAAATTGAAAAGCCTAAAAATAATCAATTGGAGTTTAGCCCTCGGCATCCCCAGTGAAGTCGCCAATCTGTGAACCCACCAAACCTGTCGGCTCTTTTGTTTTAGAATTGGATTCACTATCATCATGGATTGTAGAAAATTCATTATCCTTCTCTATTTATCCTTCTCTTTTATCTACATGTTTATCCTTCTCTATTATCCATTCAAGATCATCAAATCCTAAACATCATTCTCTATTGTGGGAGTCCACTTAGATTGGGTTTTCAAAAAGGAAAGGAGTTTTATAAAAACTGGGAGTCGCCACCTTATTTTTAAGGAATAAGGAAACCATAAAAAAGATTTTTATTTTCAATAAAACAGTGACCCCATATCTTAAGGAAAGACAAGCCTTCGAACCAAAAATTGGATTTGGGGGCTAGGTTATGAGATAGGAAGGTTCCAGAACGCATCCTGTAGGCACCTATCTCACCCTCCTAATTACTTTTGGGCTTTATCAAAATCTTATAAAAAACAACCATAATTATCTTATCAACCAAGAAAATAAGAATAATAATAATAATAATAATAATAAATAAAAGCAAACACAATCCTAAAGACCTTAGGAGACTCACAGTCAACCTAAGACTGGACTTGTGCCCTATTGGCTGCCTACGTACATTATCAGTGTCCTGACAGAGATCAAAGTCCATCGTAGTTCGAATACCTAGGATTCTCCTATTGTAATGAACTACATCATCAGAGGCGTTCTACCTTATCTAAGACTCTATCTTCGAGAGTTTATATTTGTTTAAAACACTTCAATATTCAAAGTGGGAGTTTCATCCCGAACTAACATCTCTAATTCTAATTTAATTGGGAAATCTTCTCAAAGATAAACTCCTAGACTTAATAGAACTCTTCTTTTGATGCAGTTCCTACAACTGAGGAGAATCCTAAGTGGAGCCAAGTGGTTCCCCTAACCTAGAATCCCTAACTACAACCTAAGTTAGTCTAAACAACCTAGAATATTAAAATAATACATGCTGGAAATTCTGGAAAATATATAAAAAATGTAACACACAATGCATGAAAATGTCCTAAATGCAATTTAATCATTCTATATGAACCTAGACATGTTTCTAAGTTAAATTTGGTCCTAAAAGTGACTTTTAACCCACTTTAAAGTCACTTTTAAATTCTGGACAAAATTAAAAGTGATTCTAAAAATGGATTAAAACCCAAAATAATGAATAAAAATATGGTGAAAATGCAATAAATTCAACCTATCATGATGTTAAAATAATATGCTAAACATTATGCAAGACAATCAAGAAGTTACATCATAATCATGCTTAAATTAATAAAAACTTATCACAAGGGAAAGAACTTACCATAGCATGCTCCTTCGAACACAACTCATGTATCAATCCAAAAACTCAAGCATTCCATGTGATAAATCTTAGTAACCAAGAATAATAATAATGCTATTTATGAAGGAACAATGCATGACCCTACTTCTAACATCCTTGTTAGTGATATGCCCTAATAGCCAATCTCACTGGTGTAATTTAGGACATAAAGTTGATTCATGTATTATTATTATTCATTAATAAAATGGTCTTTTGATTATCATGTATTCTTCTGTTATTATATTCATGATAAGTCCTTAGAAGGAATGTCAATATAAGATCTCAAGAGTTGAGATTAGGAGACTTATATTGTTAAAGATTTCTTTCTTAGATATTCCTAGTCATAGGATTATTTATTGGGCATTAATAATCCGGATAGACTAGCACAGGTTATGTCTGCTTAATATGGAGAATGACTAGTCTCAAGTCATTTGTGTAATGACACTAGGACAAACCTGTGGGTGCTTGTTTGAGAACAAGTACACTGAATGTGATCATTGATTGAGTTTGTTGAATGGAGTTTTACTTACATGTCAAACAACAACTCAGGGTTACAATGATGCAAGTGATCCTTAGACCTGAGGCACCAAAGATGTCCTGTGTTAGGGATATTAGGGTTTGATAGTACAATGTACATATCCTAACCATGGAATTTGTGTATGTACTCATTGGCCCTAGTATACCTGTCATGGGGACATATGAGTGTACAACAAGGAATCTATCACTCTCAGTAAAGAGAGGGAATGCCTCGTATTATTCTCAAAGATATAATTCATATAAGTCTTTAGCCAAAGCAGTTGGGAATAAGAAAACTGTTTCTTGAGTATCCCAAGGTTGAATTTATATTTTGAGAATCACATACAAAATGTTAAATTAGGGTTTGACATATTATCCAATACCCAAGTAATTTAACTAAGACATTGTTTGATGGAATGATTGAATTGCATCTTAATTGTAACTGAAGGGTTCACTGTGTTATGATTTGTTAGATATGTGCCCTAAAACCAATTGTTCTTTTGAGTTTAGGGT
>JAESVK010000428.1:500273-511551 GCA_017140935.1 Hamamelis virginiana
GACATGAATCCATACCCAACTAACTTAATCGAGACATTGTTTGGTGAGGGATTATTTATAGCACGAAGGGTTCATTTACACATTCGTATATTCACCCACACCTAGGGTACGTCATGACATATTGCTAGATGTCACTCATGACTAGTGAAGGCCTAATGATAAGGGTTATCATTGAGGGCAAAATTGGAATTGTTCCAATCGAACCTAAAAATAGAAAGTTTCTATTTTGGGCGACATTGAGATGTCCCCTGCAACTACTAGGTTGGGATGAACCCAATGGGTCACACACATAAGAACATAAGTGAGGTTGTTAAACTTGTGAGAGGGTTGCATTCTTATTAATATGTGTTTGGCTTTAATTAATTAAGGGTTAATTAATTAATAGCCAAAAGGATATCTAATTCAAGAATGTGAATAACCAAAATAGGGTTAATGGTCATGCCAGCACTAGTAACCAAACACCCTAAGAAGAGGAGAGGCTTATTTAAAGAGAGTGAACCCTAATAGCCACAAGCAAGCATCATCCAAGAGCTCTCTCTCTCTATTGCCGCCCCTCCCTCTCTCCCTCTCCATGCTTGCCTTTTTTCAAGTGTTGAAAAATTCAAGAAGGTTTAATCGACTCTTGTGTTCGTGTGGACTTTCATTGGAGGCCACCATTCTTTTGGGGCTCGAGGATTGAGCGAGGACGATCATCAAAGGAAGAGAACATCGCAAAGGAACAAATCAAAGTAAGCTTTACTTTAATGTATTTAATTTAAAGTTGATTCGATTCATCGATTAAGAGGATTCATGGTTGAATACATGGGAAAAAATTTTATTTTACCTTTCCGCTGCGTTTCCATGGTGCATTCTTTCATGATTAACCTTCTTCACACAACCTAGGGTGTGTCTTAACATATTGCTAGATGTCACTCAGGACTAGTAGAGGCCAAAGAGAAATTGATTTCTCAAAAGGAAATTAGAAGAGTTCTAATTTTAACCTTAAATAAAAGTAGTTTTATTTGAAGGATAATTTATTATCCTAATTCCTACTACTAGGTTGTTGTGAACCTAAGAAGTCACACACATATTGTTGGTAGCTTCATTTAAAGAAGAAGAGAGAATAATATGCAAATATTAATTAACTAGAATTTCAAGTTTTTGAAATTTGAATTTTGAATTTTGAATTTTGAATTTTGAATTTTGAATTTTTTTTTTGAAATTTGAAATTTTGAATTTTGAATTTTGAAATTTGAAATTTGAAATTTGAAATTTGAAATTTTCATGAGATGGCAAGATAATTAAAGATTTCAAAATAGTTAATTGAATTTCAAGTTAGTTGAAATTTAAATTTGAAATGGTTTCAAATTATAGATAAGATGACACATTATCTATCATTGCATTTATATTTTGAATTTGATTTATTTCAAATTTGAAATATGGTTATCATCTATCTAAGAGAGCTAGCACTCATCTATAGATAGACACATGAGGGGGCCGGCCTTATGAAGGGGTGAGGATCAAAAGTGTTTTGGTGAAATCCCTAGCCATCTTCTCTCTCTCTCTCTCATCTCTTGGAGCTTGCAACTAGTGTGGATCAATCTTGGAGGCCTTCATCTACTTAGGGCTGATCTACAATCATTTAATCCTACTCTTAAGGCTATCAATGTAAGTTGTTTACATTATTTAAGTATTAATTACATAGCTTATACAATCATCATGTGATCTTGGTTCATATTCCATGGAGAAAAATTTTATTCCGCACATTTCCATGGGATTCTTTCAGTGGTATCAGAGCCGGTCATGATTTGGTATTGTATAAGCTATTCTATGGTGGATTTAATATTGTTTAAACCTTAGTGGCTGGGATTTTAATCCCAAGACCCTAACCATAGGTTCGGCCATGTTGGTGGTTGCTATGGTTTTGGTTTCTTCATCTATATTCTTTTTATTTTCTATTGTTTTAATCAAGAGTTGATTACATGTTTGATTATAATGGTTTAAATACTGATTTAGCATTATAATACATGTTTTTAAGAAACAAAATAATCAAAATAAAAGAGGAGGCCGAAAATCCCAAATGGTGAGGATATGATGGCTACATGGGTTTTGCAGAAAATGGGTTTTCAGGTTTTGTTAAATCTGAAACAATAGGGGCTTGTTTTGGATGATCCATGACCATATATGTTTAGTACATTGTATAAGCATCTTGCATATTTAATTTCATGAATTTTGGAGATGATTTGATGGCTCAAATAATTTTTTAAAAGTTGATACAAGTTGCTGTCCAGAATTTTCCAGCAACACTGTGTTTTCAAAATAAATATTGAAAAACGTTTTCGAATGATTTTCTTTGAGCCATCATGCTTCAATTCATTAATATATTGATTGTTAATCATGTTAGAATAGTTCTTTCATGAAAAATCGATCATATATGTTCACACTAAGTTTTTTGGGATTAACTAGCCTATTATCACATGTGCTGGAATTTTTCAATATGTTGAAAAATTGTAATCTTTTTAATACTTAGTGTTTTGAATTAATTAGCTCCATGTTACCACTGTTTTAGGGACTTAATAAGGTTGTTATTAAAATCCAAAAATGGTCATGAAAGCCTCTCTAAGGGCTGTTCATAAAACCCAAAGTTTTGGTAACCCAGAAATTGTTTTAGGCAAAAGTTTAGAACTTGTTTCCTATTTCAATTTTGTCAAATATTAATTTTGATATTCCCATGATTTTATTATTGATAAAAACATGTTTTAAAGAGTTTAAAACAGTAGGGGATGATTAAAAATTAATTTTGATGATTTAATCAAGTTAGGTTTCTATTTTAGTCTCTTGACTATAATAGTTTTCTATTTTGATTTTTCAAAGTTGTTTGAATTTTAAATAAGATTTAAAATGATGATGCCACTATTTTAATGTGATTAAAACAATATAATATTCATGAGATGAATATTTAAAGGTTTATTGATTAATATTAATTACCAAATATATCTTGCTTATGCCTTATATTCTTGCAATATGATTATTTATCAATGTGATTGTTAAAATGGGTTGATTATGGACTTAAGACCAAACTAATTGGATGTGATTGGCAGCATTTGGACGTGATTTAGGGGCTGTTATTTATTTATTTAAATGGGTTGTAATTTAATTGGGGCCTGCATGCCTCTTTGGTAATTGTAATTTAATTGGGGCTTGCATACCTCTTCCCTCTATGTATTCTTTTTATTTAAATGTAATTATCAAGAATGGAGGCTTGGAGCATGGAGAGGCACAAAAGGAGCATGGAGGACTATGGAGCTTATGGAAGACTTCATAGATGCATGTTTAGGGCTTTTCCATTTATTTTGCGATCACCATAATACCTCCCTATAGCCTTAAATAAAGTCCATAATCAATTCAAGAGCCTATTTATGTGATGAATGTTAAAGGCTCACTATGTTAATTATTATTTTATGTCTATGGATTAAATGTAATACATGAGACTCCTCACTACTCATGACTTTAAAAGTTAAATGTTTTTAAAAGGAGATAGTGGGAGCTTCTACTATTACATTTATAAGACTAAAAATAGTAATAACATATTTATGTATGTGATGCATGTTATATGTATGTGATGCATGTTTAATTTAATATGATGAGACATTAAATCCCCTCAAAGATTAATATTAAGTTGTTATGAAGGAATATTAAGAATATTCTATCATAGCCTTCCATCATTGTAGATTAATTAGAACTCCTTGTTTGGATATGATGGCTGCAGATATGTAGGGGACTATTCACACATTTGGATTCTAATTAACCTATTTAAATATGAGATATTATGAGATGGCAGACTAATATAGACCAAGAAACTATTATGTGAGGTTTATATTAGTTTAACCATACTTATAAGGAATGATGGGTATGACTTAATTAGTTTGAATAAGTCAAGAAACTATTATGTGAGATTTATTAAAACTAAAGGCAAAAGGATGATTGGGACTTGCTTAAGAAGCATTAGATGAAGAGTCATCTACTCATTAGGAATTAATGGACCAAGAAACTATTATGTGAGGTACCATTAATTCACAATGGGACTCCAATCCCCACTAGGAATTTATTAGATAAATTCCCAAATCCTATTATGAGGGAGTATGGGATTTGATGAAATAGTGGGAGGTACCATTATACTTAAGACCCAATAATAATGGTCATATATTTGAATCAACTGATTTTCTGTTTTTATTTGTAGATCACCAATGGCTCACCTTAATCCCTTAACCAGAATTCTTGATAGCAACAGATTGACTGGACCTAATTTTATGGATTGGCTGAGGAATTTGAGAATAGTTCTCAATTCCGATAAGATTGCCTATATGCTTGATGAACCTATGCCAGCATTCCTTCCTGATGGTGCATCAGAGGAAGAAAGAGACACTTTTAGAAAGTGGCGGGAGGATGACATGCAGGTTAGATGCTACATGCTAGCATCAATGACCAATGAGCTTCAGAAGCAGCATGACACAATGGATAGTGCTAAAGCAATTCTGATTCATCTGCAAGAGTTGTATGGTGAATAGAGTCGTTTGGCAAAGTATCAAGCCGCCAAAGATCTCTTTCGTTCCAAGATGCAAGATGGGACTTCTGTTAATGATCATGTGCTTAAGATGATTGGTCATATTGAGCAGCTTGCGAAGCTGGATATCATTTTAGATGCAGATTTCTCAACTGATATTATATTGCAATCTCTTCCTGACTTCTTTGGTAATGTAGTTATGAACTACCATATGAATAACTTAGAGAACTCTCTCTCTGATTTATTAAAATTACTCATTACTGCTGAGTGAACCATGAAGAAAGGCAAAGGAACCATCATGGCTATAGATGGGGCTTCTACTTCTTCTAAATCTAAGCCTATGGGCAAGGATAAAAAGAAGAAGGGGAAGAAGAACAATTTAAAAGCTAAGGGAGGGGTTCAGAAAGGCAAGGGCAAATCTGATAAGACCAATTCAAAAGGAAAATGCTTTCATTGTGGCAAGACTGGGCATTGGAAGAGGAACTGCAGGGAATACCTGGCTTCCATAAAGAACCAACCTTCAGAAGGTATAGCTGATGCTCTATTTATTAAAACTAACTTATCTATTAGTTCTGCCTCTACTTGGGTTTTACATTCTGGTGCAAGTTCACACATTTGTAACTCTATGCATGATCTAAAGAGAAGCAGAAGGCTAAGTAAAGGAGAAGTTACCCTTCGAGTGGGAAATGGAGCAAGAGTTGCTGCATTAGCTATGGGGACTTGCTTCTTGACATTACCATCCGGAGATATTTTAGAATTAGCTGATTGTTTATTTATGCCAAAGATAATAAGGAACATTATTTCTATTTCTGCACTATGTAGAACTGGTTATAGTATTGTTTTTGGGAAAAGCATTTGTTCCATTTCTCTAAATAATGATTTAGTAGCTACTGGCATTTATACTTCTTAAATATTAATGGTAATGTTAATTACATAGAGCAAAATGATAAGAATGTAAGAAATCTTAAGAGACCAAGAGATGATGAAATTCCAACATATATGTGGCATTTGAGACTAGGTCATATTAGTGAAGATAGGATTAACAAGTTGGTTAAGGATGGACAATTGGGTTCATTAGTATTCATACCCTATCCAACTTGTGAATCTTGTCTCATGGGTAAAATGACTAAGTCACCCTTTACTGGTCACAGTGAAAGGGCTGCAGATATACTGGGTTTAATACATAGTGATGTATGTGGACCAATGAGCAAAGTAGCTAGAGGAGGTTTTTCTTATTTCATTACCTTTACTGATGATCATTCACGTAAAGGATAAGTGTACTTAATGAAGTACAAATCTGAAGCTTTTGAAAAGTTCAAAGAATTCAGATATGAAGTAAAAAAACAAACTGGCAAGAGTATTAAAGCTCTTCGATCAGATCGAGGAGGTGAATACTTAACTACTGAGTTCTTGGATCATCTCAAGCTGGCTGGCATTCTATCACAGTTAACTCCTCTTAGAATACCACAGTTAAATGGTGTATCTGAGAGAAGGAATCGAACTTTATTAGATATGGTTCGATCCATGATGAGTTACACTGACTTACCTATCTCCTTTTGGGGATATGCCCTTGAAACTGCTGCATATTTATTAAATAGGGTTCCTACCAAGTCTGTCCCCAAAACCCCATATGAGATATGGCATGGGAAGAAACCAAGCCTTAATCATCTTAAGGTTTGGGGTTGTCCAGCATATGTTAAGAAACATAATGTGGATAAACTTGAATCAAGATCAGAAAAATGTTTGTTTGTGGGTTATCCCAAAGAATCATTGGGATATTACTTCTACCAACCTAATGAACAGAAAGTGTTTGTTAGTAAATTTGCTACTTTTTTTGAAAAAGAGTTTATTCAAGAAGGAGGCAAAGGTAGAAAGATAGAACTTGAAGAGATTTCAGAAATTTCTGACGAGCCACAAACATATCCTGACTCACCACCTGTCCCTGTCGAGACAAACCCTGTCCCTGTTGAGACAGTACCTGAAGATACACAACCTGTTCGTAGATCCACTAGGATATCTGCACCACCTCAAAGATATGGCTATCTTCATGAGGAGGATAATGAATTGTTCCTAGGTGATAATGAACACCCAGATGATCCTAATAACTATGAAGAGGCGATGTTAGACATCGATTCTAGAAGATGGCAAGAAGCCATGAAATCCGAAATGGATTCTATGTATTCCAATCAAGTCTGGACTTTAGTAGATCCACCACAAGGTATAGTACCTATTGGCTGCAAATGGATCTACAAAAGGAAGATAGGCTCGGATGGAAAGGTAGAGACCTACAAGGCAAGACTAGTGGCAAAAGGTTACAAACAAAGACAAGGTGTTGACTATGAAGAAACCTTTTCGCCAGTAGCTATGCTAAAATCCATTCGGATCTTGTTATCTATAGCTGCACACCATGACTATGAAATATGGCAGATGGATGTAAAGACTGCTTTCCTTAATGGAAACATTGAGGAAGACATTTATATGGAGCAGCCTGAAGGCTATACATCTAGTGGTGATGACCACAAAGTGTGCAAGCTACAGAGGTCCATTTATGGACTTAAACAAGCTTCTAGAAGTTGGAACATCCGGTTTAATGAAGCAATCAAATCGTTTGGATTTCTTCAAAACATGGATGAACCTTGTGTGTACAAGAAGGTTAGTGGGAGTGCAATTTCTTTTCTTATTTTATATGTTGATGATATTCTACTCATTGGGAATGATGTAGGAATGTTATCAACAGTCAAGCTTTGGCTTTCACAAAACTTTTCCATGAAGGATTTGGGAGAAGCATCCTATATACTAGGTATAAAGGTCTATAGAGATAGATCTAGAAGGTTGCTTGGACTCACCCAATCCATGTACATAGATAAAGTGCTGAAGAGGTTCAACATGGAGAATTCCAAGAGAGGTTTAATTCCTTTCAGACATGGAATTCATCTTTCGAGGGGCATGAGCCCCAAGACACCACAGGAAAGAGATAGCATGAGTAAGATTCCATATGCTTCGGCTATTGGAAGTCTTATGTATGCTATGCTATGTACACGACCTGATATCAGTCATGCTGTGAGTGTGACTAGTAGATATCAATCTAATCCAGGTTCAGAACACTGGATTGCAGTCAAGAATATCCTTAAGTACTTAAGAAGAACTAAGGATTTAATTCTTGTCTATGGAGGAGGAGAGCTAACAGTTGATGGTTATACTGATTCAGATTTTCAATCAGATATTGATGATAGAAAATCTAATTCTGGATATATCTTCACCTTAAATGGTGGAGTAGTTAGTTGGAAGAGCTGTAAGCAAAGTACTACAGCGGATTCCACTACTGAGGCTAAGTACATTGCAGCATCTGAAGCTGCCAAGGAAGCTGTTTGGATTAGGAAGTTCGTCTCTAAACTTGGAGTTGTTCCTACCATTGAGTCACCTATATCTTTATATTATGACAACAATGGAGTTATTGCGCAAGCAAAGGAACCAAGGTCTCATCAGAAGTCCAAACACATCGAGCGACGATATCACATAATCAGAGAGATTATTGTTAGATGTGACATCTGCATTCAGAAGATCGTATCTGCGGAAAACGTAGCAGACCCATTCACTAAGGCACTGACTCTTCAGAGTCTTGATCGACATCTTGAGAAGATGGGTATGAGATACATGGGCGATTAGCTTTAGTGCAAGTGGGAGATTGTTAGTGATATGCCCTAAAAGCCAATCTCACTGGTGTAATTTAGGACATAAAGTTGATTCATGTATTATTATTATTCATTAATAAAATGGGCTTTTGATTATCATGTATTCTTCTATTATTATATTCATGATAAGTCCTTAGAAGGAATGTCAATATAAGATCTCAAGAGTTGAGATTAGCACAGGTTATGTCTTCTCAATATGGAGAATGACTAGTCTCAAGTCATTTGTGTAATGACACTAGGACAAACCTGTGGGTGCTTGTTTGAGAACAAGTACACTGAATGTGATCATTGATTGAGTTTGTTGAATGGAGTTTTACTTACATGTCAAACAACAACTCAGGGTTACAATGATGCAAGTGATCCTTAGACCTGAGGCACCATAGATGTCCTGTGTTAGGGATATTAGGGTTTGATAGTACAATGTACATATCCTAACCATGGAATTTGTGTATGTACTCATTGGCCCTAGTATACCTGTCATGGGGACATATGAGTGTACAACAAGGAATCTATCACTCTTAGTAAAGAGAGGGAATGCCTCGTATTATTCTCAAAGATATAATTCATATAAGTCTTTAGCCAAAGCAGTTGGGAATAAGATGTTTCTTGAGTATCCCAAGGTTGAATTTATATTTTGAGAATCACAGACAAAATGTTAAATTAGGGTTTGACATATTATCCAATACCCAAGTAATTTAACTAAGGCATTGTTTGATGGAAGGATTGAATTGCATCTTAATTGTAACTGAAGGGTTCACTGTGTTATGATTAACCTTCACACAACCTAGGGTGTGTCTTAACATATTGCTAGATGTCACTCAGGACTAGTAGAGGCCAAAGAGAAATTGATTTCTCAAAAGGAAATTAGAAGAGTTCTAATTTAAACCTTAAATAAAAGTAGTTTTATTTGAAGGATAATTTATTATCCTAATTCCTACTACTAGGTTGTTGTGAACCTAAGAGGTCACACACATATAGTTGGTAGCTTTATTTAAAGAAGAAGAGAGAATAATATGCAAATATTAATTAACTAGAATTTCAAGTTTTTGAAATTTGAAATTTGAAATTTGAAATTTGAATTTTGAATTTTTTTTGAAATTTGAAATTGTCATGAGATGGCAAGATAATTAAAGATTTCAAAATAGTTAATTGAATTTCAAGTTAGTTGAAATTTAAATTTGAAATGGTTTCAAATTATAGATAAGATGACACATTATCTATCATTGCATTTATATTTTGAATTTGATTTATTTCAAATTTGAAATATGGTTATCATCTATCTAAGAGAGCTAGCACTCATCTATAGATAGACACATAAGGGGGCCGGCCTTATGAAGGGGTGAGGATCAAAAGTGTTTTGGTGAAATCCCTAGCCATCTTCTCTCTCTCTCTCATCTCTTGGAGCTTGCAACTGTTAAAAGTGTGCCCTAAAACCAATTAGTAGGTTGTTATTAGGGAACTTTAATTTCATTTATGTTATTGTATGAATTTTATTCATCTATGAAATGGATTTTATATTATCATGTAAACTTGTGTTATTTATAACTGTTCATGATAATGCCCTTGAATAGCATGATAGAGAATTGTATCTCAAGTGTTGAGATAGAGAGACATATGATTCTCAAGAACATCTATTCTAGATATGTTCCTGATCATAGGTTTATTTATTTGGGCGATAATAAACCGTTAAGATTAGCTCAGGTTATACTAGCTCCAATGGGAGGATGGTGAGTCTCAAGCCATTTGTGTAGAGACACTATAGTAAACCTGTGGGTGCTTGTTAGAGAACAAGTACACTAAACGTGACCAATATGAGTACAGCTTATGGAGATGTATTTGAATGTCAAAAGCTGCTCATGTGTATAGTCACATTTGTAATCCTCATACCTGAGACACCACTGGTTATCTTATGTATGAATTACTAGAGTTTGATAGTATCTTGTACACCCTTAATCATGAGGATGTAATCGTTGCTCATTGGCTTTAGTAAGTTGTATATGAAGATAGGTGAGTGTGCAATAGGGGATTACCACCCTTAATATCAAAGGGAGAATGTCACAGTTAATTCACAAATAATAACTCAATGAAGTCTTTGGCCAAAGCAGAAGGTAACCAAGGAAAAGAGTTTTCATGGGTTAACCTAATTGAGTTTATATTTTGGTGAATGGCTAACACAGGATTAAGTTAGGGTTTGACATGAATCCATACCCGAATAACTTAATCGTGACATTGTTTGGTGAAGGATTATTTATTACACGAAGGGTTCATTTATATTCGTATATTCACCCACACCTAGGGCACATCATGATATGTTGCTAGATGTCACTCATGACTAGTGTAGGCCTAATGATAAGTGTTATCATTGAGGGCAAAATTGGAATAGTTTCAATTGAACCAAAAATAGAAAGTTTCTATTTTGGGAAACATGCGATGTTCCCGAGCCACTACTAGGTTGGGGTGAACCCAATGGGTCACACACATTAAAGCTTAAGTGATCTTCTTGAATTTGTGAGAGGGGATATTCTAATTTGTGTATGAGTTTAATCCTTATTATTAAGGGTTAATAATTAAAAGGATTAATGATACACTAAACTATGATAAACCTATTCTTATATGGTGTTTGGTCATGCTAGCACTAGTAACCAAACATCATTGAAAGAGGAGAGAGTCTATAAATAAGAGGGATAGGCCTAGGGTTTCATAATCCAACTAATCAAAGTGAGCCTCTCTCTCTCATTGCCGCCACTCTCTCTCTCTCCCTCTCCAGCTTGCATTCTCTTCAAGAGTTGTGGAGATCAAGGAGTTCAAGGAGTCTTAGGCTCGTGTGGACTTCATTGGAGGCTTCCATATTTTTGGAGCTCGAGGTTTCGCGAGGATTCACCGCAAGGATTGGAGGATAGCATCTACAAAGGAACAAAAGTAAGCTTTAATTAATGTTTGATTAATTGTTTTGATTCGTTTTTATAGTTTGAGTTCGATTCTTGGATGAATATCGATGGGAAATTTTTATTGTTTACATTCTGCTGCGTTCCCATGACGTATT
>JAESVK010000429.1:0-19014 GCA_017140935.1 Hamamelis virginiana
ATGAGCAGTACAGGTTGTACCTACATCTTGACCCGTGTCGACCTACCCGGGATGGTCGGTATAATGGTCAGGTTGGGGCGTTACAAAATGGTATCAGAGCTCATTAGTAGATCCATAATGGGAAATTCTTGCATTGCATGTAAAGTCTAGTGAAGGTTAGGAGGTTATGATAGTGCATGCATCATATTGAACAGGTTGGGTAGTACACGATAGGATGGTTTGGGGAAGAATCCGCTCTAACGGTTTATTTAACAGTTTGTGCTTTAATTTATAGAATGTCGAATCGAAGGACTGCACGGAGGGCTCGAGAAACTGGGGAACCTTCAAATCCTCCTCAACCTGCTCGAGAAACTGGGGAACCTTCAAATCCTCCTCAACCTGCTCCGGAAGAAGGTAGTGGAGACGTTCGGAGCTTACTCAGGGAGATGACTTCTTTATTACGAGGGTTTACTGGTCGCGGTCGCGGTCGTGGCCGTGGTGCTACAGCTCCAACAGAGGAGACCAGGTCTACCGCATGGAGGGATTACACGAGGATGAATCCCCCGAATTTCCACGGAGGACCTGATCCTATAATAGCTGAACGATGGCTAGATGAGATTCAACAGCTTTTCGAGATTATTGGTACTCCAGCTGAATGCAGAGTTCGATTTGCTGCTAGTGGTCTCCGTGAAAAAGCTAACGACTGGTGGACCGCTATCCGAAATGAACCAGATTCGAACATTGATGAGATGACTTGGGACATTTTCAAGAAGAAATTCAAGGACATGTATATTCTGGAAATCTACCAACAGGCCAAAGCAGATGAATTTATGAGGCTGGTTCAACGAGATATGTCTGTCCTTGAATATGAGGCAAAGTTCTTAGAATTATCTAAATATGTAAAGGGGGTAATGACCACTGAAGAAGAAAAAGCTCGAAGGTTTGAGAGAGGATTGAGACCAGAGATCAGGGAGCAGATTTATGTGTTGAGGCTTCCGACGTTGTCGGCAGTAGTGGAACGAGCCTTTGTAGTAGAGAGGGAGTTCCCAGAAATTCAGCGAGTATTTCAGAGAAGAGGCCAGGGAAACAGGAGTCAGAGACAGGGGCAGAGGTCTGGCAGAAATGCAGGGAAGAGTGTGAATCAAGGCCCAGGGCAATCTTCCAGTCAGTATCAGGGACATGCGGCTGATCCTAACACTGCTCAGGGCCAGGGATTTGGGCAGGCATCAGGATCCAGTCGAGGCGGTTATGGTCCGCAAAGGCGCAGTGGCAGCAGGGGTGGAAGTATCAGTAGTAGTGGTAGTGGAAGTACGGGTTCATCTGGAGGACGTGCTCGCGGTTCACCCTATCAGCGCCCAGGCCAGTCAGGAGGTAGAGGCGGAGGATTTGATGCCAGTGGGCGGTTAGTTTGTTTCTCCTGTGGTAATGAGGGACACATCCGTCGTGATTGTCCTCTCAATGCTGATAGTCAACCCCCTCCACAGGCACCTCAGTATCGACCATATCAGTCTTTTCAGCCCCAGTAGCAACAACAATCCTCACCATATCAACAGCCACAAAGACAACAACCCTTTCAACAGACTCAGTTCCGCCCTTTTGCTCCGACTTTCAGACCTATGCAGCCGCCGCAATCCTCACAGTCGTCACAGCAAGCATCGTCCAGCAGGCAACCACAGAACCGTCAGGGTCGGGGTGGAGGACGAGGTCCTACTCCAGGTCGTGTATATGCAATGGTACCTCCGAACACAGATTCGACGAATGATGTTGTTGATGGTACGCTTTCTTTATTTAATTATGGGATTCGAGTACTGTTTGACTCGGGATCCACGCATTCTTTTATAGACCTTGATTGTGCACTTCGCTTGGAGCTTTTGCTCGATTCCTTAGATTTTCCCGTGTACGTGGCTACACCTGTTGGGGAAAACGTAAAGGCAGAGATTGTGTGTAAATCCTGCGTTATCTGGATAGATGGTCGCGAATTGTATGCTGACCTTATTGTTATGCCTCTGTATGGGTATGACGTAATCTTGGGGATGGATTGGCTATCTTTCTACAGAGCAATGGTGGATTGTTTTAGGAAAAAGGTGACTTTATTTGTAGAAGACGGAAGTCAGGTTTGTTTTGTGGGTGAACGGGGTAGATCTGTGCCGTTCCCACGAACCCTGAAAGACCTCTGGCGAGCTCAGGCGAATGGACTAGTGAGTGCCTTGGCGGCACTGGATTTGGATGAAGGTGATTTCTCTTGTTTTGAGCAGTTGCCGGTGGTGAGAGATTTTCTTGATGTTTTTCCCGATGAATTACCTGGCCTGCCTCCTCATCGTGACGTGGACTTCTCTATAGAGGTCTACCCTGGCACTGATCCCATCCATCTTCCCTCCTATAAGATGGCACCTGCTGAATTGAAAGTGCTTGGGGAACAACTAAATGAATTACAGGCCAAGGGATTCATTCGGGCTAGCCATTCTCCATGGAGTTCCCCTGTTTTGTTCGTGAAAAAGAAAGATGGTTCGTTGAGATTGTGCATCGATTATCGGAAATTGAACAGGGTAACGGTGAAGAACCGCTATCCTTTGCCTCGTATCGATGAGTTGTTCGACCAGCTTAAAGGTTCTTGCTACTTCTCAATGATTGATCTTCGCTCAGGTTATTACCAGCTCCGAGTTAAAGAGGAAGATATTCCAAAGACCGCGTTCTGTACTCGTTATGGGTTGTATGAATTCTTGGTGATGCCCTTTGGCTTGACGAATGCTCCTGCCGCTTTCATGGACTTAATGAATAGAGTGTTTCGGCCTTATTTGGATAAGTTTGTTGTAGTCTTCATTGACGACATTATTATCTATTCTAAGACCAGGCGAGAGCATGCTTCTCACCTTCGTAGGGTATTACAACTCCTGCGAGATCATCAGCTTTATGCAAAGAAGGAGAAATGTGAATTCTGGTTAACTGAAGTAAAATTTTTGGGTCACATGATCTCTCAGCAAGGCATATCTGTCGACCCCTCAAAGGTGGAAACTGTGCTAAACTGGGAAAGACCCAAAAATGCCACCGATATTCGTAGCTTCCTTGGACTTGCTGGATATTATCGTCGCTTCATTGCGAACTTCTCTAGGACAGCAGCTTCTTTAACGAGGCTTACCCGAAAGGGAGTGGCATTTGTTTGGGATGATAATTGTGAGGCAGCTTTTCGTGAACTACAAACTCGATTGACTTCTGCACCGATTTTGGTGGGTCCTGTCAGTGGATTGGGGTATACAGTATATTGTGATGCATCTCGACAGGGTTTGGGTTGTGTCCTGATGCAGAATGGACAGGTTATTGCTTATGGCTCTCGTCAGCTAAAACCTCATGAACTCAATTACCCCACTCATGACTTGGAATTAGCTGCTGTGGTTCACGCCCTAAAGACTTGGAGGTCGTATCTTTATGGAGAAAACTTTGAAGTTTATACTGATCATAAGAGCTTAAAATATATATTTTCTCAGAAGGACCTAAATTTGAGGCAGCGCCGATGGATGGAGTATATGGAAGACTATGACTTTGAACTCAAATATCATCCAGGAAAGGAAAATGTTGTTGCAGATGCCTTGAGCAGGAAGTCTCACCCCCGTGTATACAGCTTGGCTTTGGACAGATGGGCAATGTGGAATGTTCTTGAAGACTACGAGATTTATGATATTGGTGAAGGTATTCAAGGGCGTTTGTATAACTTCGCGGTACAACCTATGTTGAATACTCGTGTAATTGAAGCTCAGACCCAAGACGAGGAAGTGATGAGACTCATTGCTCAGATTGGTCAGGGTGAGGAGCCCGAAGGGTGGAAAATTTCTAGCACAGATGGTGGGCTGCGTTTTCGCAATAGATTATTTGTCCCTAGTGGGCAAATTCGATTTGATGTTCTCAGTGAAGCTCACCGTTCGCGTTTCTCTATCCATCCTGGTGCGACAAAGATGTATCGAGACCTAAAGAGAAATTTCTGGTGGAGAGGTTTTAAAAAGGATGTAGCCGAGTTTGTGGCTCATTGTGAAGTTTGTAGGCAAGTAAAAGCCGAACATCAGAGGCCATCTGGTCTGCTCCAACCTTTGCCTATTCCAGAATGGAAGTGGGAGCACATAGCAATGGACTTTGTAACTGGATTACCTAGAGCTGAGAATGGGTGTGATGCTGTGTGGGTAATCGTGGACAGATTGACAAAATCTGCTCATTTCCTGCCGATCAGAGAGTCCAATAAATTGAGTACGTTGTGCAGGCTGTACATCAATGAAATTATCAGACTTCACGGTGTGCCTGTATCCATAGTTTCAGACAGAGACACAAGGTTTACTGCGCGTTTTTGGGGAGCTTTGAATCGAGCTTTGGGAACTCAGCTAACTATGAGTACAGCGCACCATCCACAAACCGATGGACAGTCTGAACGTACCATTCTAATCCTGGAGGATATGCTTCGTGCCTGTGCTTTAGATTTTAAGGGTAGCTGGATCAAGTATGTGAAACTTGCAAAGTTCGCTTATAATAACAGCTATCAGGCTAGTATTGGCATGGCACCTTTTGAGGCTCTCTATGGGCGTCCTTGTAGGTCGCCAGTTTGTTGGGCAGAAGTTGGAGAGAAGCATCTATTTGGAGAACCTAGAGAAAGTCAGGAGGCTAATGAGAAGATCAAGGAGACCACCGAAAAGATTCAGATCATTCACGATCGTTTGAAGACAGCCCAAAGCAGACAGAAGAACTATTATGATGCGCGTCACAAGGACTTGAAGTTTGAAGTGGGTGAGTATGTTTATCTGAAAGCTTCGCCACGTAAGGGTGTTGTACGTTTTGGAAAGAGGAGCAAATTAGCACCGAGATTTATTGGTCCCTTTCAAATTGTGAGAGAAGTTGGGAACGTGGCGTACCAGTTGGACTTACCCCCGAGTATGTCAAAAGTGCATAATGTGTTTCATGTTTCCATGCTTCGAAAGAGCTTGCATGATCCTTCTAAATTTCTTGCCCTGCCTGGTGAAAAACTCCATAGTGATTGCTCGTACAAAGAAGTGCCAGTGCAAATTCTAGATCGACAACAACGGGTCTTGAGAAATAAAGTTATACCACAAGTGAAGGTTTTATGGAGGAACCACGACGTCGAGGGAGCTACTTGGGAATCGGAAGAGTCTATGAGAGCACAGTACCCGTATTTATTTCATGGTTAGTTTGTCTTATAATTTCGAGGACGAAATTTTCGAAATGGGGTAATGTTGTAATACCCCCAAAAATTTCAATGTGCTATTTTTATTATTTTAATAAGTTTTGGGGTATTTTCTTTTTTTTATTATTATTATTATTATTTTTTTTTAAAAGCTCAAATTTTGACATTTTATGAAGTGTTGGGGAGTATTTCAAAAGTTATTTATGTTCTAGGGACCCACTTGCAAATTTTACAAATTGATTTTTCCAAATTGCACAGCAGTCCCCACCTTCTTCCTTTTAAACCCGAGGTTGGCTGCTCCCAGAACCCATCTTTTCTTCTTTTTTTCAGCTGGTTCCTTTCGGGCCTTTAGAGAGAGGGAGCTGAGAGTGTAGAGAAGGGAGAGAGAGAGAGAGTGTGTGCAATTAGAGTGGAGTGTTGGCCGGATTCCTTGCCGGAACCCCTTCTTCTCCCATTTAAGGTGAAATGGAGCTTCCCTGGATTTGATATTTTCATTTTCTTTCCCTCTCATCTCTGAAATTTTTTACTAGTTTCTGTTTGATCTGAGAAGATTTCATTTGCATGCAATGCTTCAAGGTTTTATTATTTTTTTTATGCATGCATGTAAGTTTTAAAATTCAGATTTGTATGAGCCAAGCACTGGTTATTTTCGTAATGGTGGGTTTTGTGGTAAAAACCAGTTTTCAATCAATGGATCTCATAGATTTTGGGTTGCATGTACTGGATCCATATCAGAGGTGGTATGGTTGTGGTGGATTCAAACATGCATGGCCGAATTTCCATTGCATTTTCGAAATTTTGATAGCTCTGCATGATGCTCTGTTTATGAGCTTTTATTTTCGGACTGTACAAATCTCGGATCTATGGTGGTTTTTCTTCATTTCCAAATTTGCAGGATATACTTGGTTTATTTTGAGCTTGCATGAAGTGATTTCTCAGCTGGGGTGGCTTGATTTGGAATTTTGGGTGACTGTGTGGATCATTGTAGAGGGAGCCGTGAGCAGCAGCAGCCATGGCTGCTCTGTTTGTGTTCCCACTTGAGTATTTTGCAAATCCCTTTTGTTTTTACCTTGCATGTGGCTAGTTAATTGCCCCAGAAAATTTTATTCATTTGCATGTGACTTGTGGGCAGCTATGAAGTTTCATTTTTAAAACTTTTAAAACTTATAAAGAGGATGATGCTCACATCTGCCATGGAAATATTTTGAATTCAAGTTTTGAAATTTTGTTTTGTTTCAAATATAAGTTTAACCTTGTTACATGTGAGATTATTTTGAGGCTATCAAAGTTTATTTAGAGGCTTAAAGAGGGGCTGGACTGAGGCCACTGTGAGCTCCGGCCATGGCAGCTCCGGCCATGGCAGCTCCAGCCGTGACAACTTATAGCTTTTCATTTTTTTTTTGAGTTTTAAAGTATATATATATATGTGTGTGAATAAAGGCTTTTAAACTAATTCATTTTGATGCTAACATAACTCTTTTAAACTTGTTTTTACTTTTGAAATAGTTTTGGAGTTTTTGAAATTGAGTAGCAGGTTGTTCTTCGTGAAGAAGACAACCTCAAATTTTTTTATCTTAAGGGCCAAATTACGAAAATGCCCCTACACTTACCAAATTAAACCATTTGATAATTTTTCGACTTCGAACTTCAAACCTCCATAACTTTTGCATTTGAACTCCGATTTTCGCGTACTTTATATGTACGAAAAGCTCTCGGAGTCTAGTTTTTAAATACTAGGTTTATTTTATTAGGCAGGGACTTATGCATGTCTTTTTTGGTCAATGTTTCAGATCAGGATAGTCCAGGTAATTATCCTTTTGCGAGTTAATTTGCATTACACCTAGACACTGCTAGGAGTTATTTGCCCAGTCCAGGTAGGATACTGAACCTCTCTAACGGTGATGATATATGATTTTATGTGGCATTTTATGCTGAACTGTTTTATGAAATAAACATGATACATGGAACATACTTGATGAACTATTGGTGTGGTGTGTTTTATAATTGTTTATGAACCTATATGATGGCATATGGATTTACTTATTTCATTCCTGCTTTCGGATGGTGTTATAACTGTTTTGAAATGATGCTTGATTATGCTTATATGCCACATATGAATTGCTTTACCTGCTGGCTTTGGAAATTGGTTTGGAATTATATAAACCCTTGCTGATATGCATGGTTTAGGCTCGGTTGGTATACAGGGAGACTATTTAAGGGCCCACGGTCCTGGGTGGAGCCTTAGCGCGGACCCGAAGTATATAGCCCCGTAGTGGCTCGACAGTTGGCCATGTGTTTTCGGCAACTGGTCGGTTATCCTCGAGAGGTCAGACCCCGTAGTGGTCGGTTTTGGCTGTCGTTGTGCCGGAGGCTTGTTAGCCTAGAACAACGTCCTGATATACGTTCTGTGAGCCTGGTCTTCGAAATTGATGGATATTTACCTGCGTTTATGACAGACCTAAACCCACACCATTTATGTTATTGAACCTTGAACTGAATATAAACTGTTTTATTTATCATGTTCCTTGTATCAATATTATTACTGTTGGTTGAGGTTGTACTCCTATTGGGCATCCCATGCTCATGCTGTGTTTCATGCAGCAGGTTTACAGGTTTCTAGTAGAGGTCCAATGCTAGGAAACTCTACTCAGGTTGCGTTGGGTTTTGCAGTGTTCTGGGCAGTCGTGCGTCGAGCAATCTAGCGTGCATTTAAGTTATCTGTATTTTCGAACTACCAGTTTATTTCCTTAGTAGCCTATATGCCAGGGATGTTGGCATTAAGCTTGGTACTTTTGACTCTTTACTTGTTGTACTACTCGTACTTGGGCATGTATGCACTAGAACATATCATTTCATGTTGTTATAAATTATCCTTTCTTTATCCTGTGTATAGAAATATGAATGAGCAGTACAGGTTGTACCTACATCTTGACCCGTGTCGACCTACCTGGGATGGTCGGTATAATGGTCAGGTTGGGGCGTTACAACTTCTACTTGACTAGCTTCATGTTCGGATCAGTGGGGATGAAGTGCTGCACAATGTCGGGATCAATGCCTGGCATATCTTGGTACGACCATGCGAAAGCTTCAATGTTCTCTTTCAAAACCTCTACCAATGATTCTCTTTCTTGCGGCGACAATGTTGATCCAATTTTAATTATTTTAGGTGATTCATTCGTCCCTAAATTGATTGAAATTAATTCATCCACGTTAGGTTGAGCGTGCCCCTTTCCATATTGCTCGTCGAGCTCAGGAGGAACATCCTCTCGCGGGTCTATATTCATGCCATACAAATCCAACGATGATAAAAAAGAGACACTGCAAGAGAGATGAAAAGAGAATGAATATTTCTTTTATTAATTTGAGGGTTGAATAACAGAACACAGAAGATGAAACAAACTGACACTCATACCTCTTCAAATGACGTTGAGGTTTTTATTGAAAACAAGGAAATCCTATACTACTACAAGGAAAGCAGGGAAATCCTATTCTACTGAAGACACCTACAAGTTATCATCAGATGGAAGTGACTCGATCTCCTCACAATCGCGGATGAAAGGACAATCTTCTAAGCCCCAGTTTGATAAGGGTGGAATTGTAGGTTCAATTGGATAGATCGCCTCGACTTCATAAGTATGCACTTTGAGACACTGAACCGCCTGCTCGGGCTCTCTTCCAATAACCTGTACGTACTCAAACCCTGACAATAACACTTCTGACGGTTCCTGATTTATTTCACAGATTGGCACTCGAACACTTCGATTCATCTCCATATCTCCCTTCAAGGTGACCACTGATCCCTGGTGTGGAAACTTGATTTTCTAGTGAAGCGATGACGGAACAGCCCCGGTCGAATGAATCCACGGTCTTCCCAAAAGCAGATTAAAACTGGCTGGCACATCTAGGATCTGAAAATCAACATTGAATTCAACTGGCCCAATAACAACTGGAAGAGTCACCATTCCCACAACTTCTCTGCGAGTGTTGTCATAAGCCCTGACAGTCTGTCCTGATGGCGAAAACTCAGATAGTTCAATCCCCAAAGTAGTAGTAGTACTGAGCGGACACACATTCAACGCTGACCCATTATCAATTAAAACTGAGGGAACTCTTTTCCCCAAAATATCCACAGTGATATACAGAGCTTGCAGATGATTACTCCCGCTCTCGGGTAAGTCAGATTCAGTAAATGAGATGAACGGTCCATGATGAACCGGATTTACTAAACCTACCAAACCCTCAAGGGACGTATCAATAGGAACCTGCACCTGATTCAACAACCGAAGCACTGTCTGTCTATGTTTCTGTGAAGCCATGAGCAATCCCCAAATGGTAATGTTAGCCTGTGTTCTCTTCAATTGTTTCAGTATCTCTTCCTCTTCTTCTATAACATCTGATCGCTGACCCTTCTCTAATTCCCCCAACGGATTACTGGCTTCCAAATGAGCTGGCTTGAAATGACGTCCGCCTCGAGTCAGATGGTCTACTTCCTCATCACTGGCCCACAGATTCTCTATGGTTTCAGGTGTGCTCATAAGATCCTCCCATTCAATCATACCGATCAAATCACTGTCTTCCCCGGTGATCTTCACGACAGAAGAGGTTCCATTCTCAAACTGTTTCTGCATAGTATCCTGACTCAACCCTTCGGGTGAAGAAGGAATATCTGGTTCAACTTCTGCAGGTAAATCATCCCACCCCGTTGGAATAATAGGTTCATCAGAAATCTTTCTCGATGAATAGAGCACATAATAATCAAACTTGCCACTCGATTCTCCTAACAATCCGACCTCTGGGTCTCCCGCTAGGTATCTCTCCTTCAACTGACGTTGAGAATTCCCACTTCTAGGAGCTTCTTCGAGAACTTCAGGTTGCTCAGGTTCTTCATACTGATACAATTCTCCATCGTCAAGTAAATCCTGAATCAGTTTCCCTAAAACTCTGCAATTCTCCGTGTCATGCCCGAAGATGTTGTGGTACTGGCAAAAAGGCTTATGGAAGCGGGGTATGAGTGGGGTAATGAGGCCTTGGGACCGGGCTTGGTAAAAGGCTTCGGTTAAGGTAGTTTTGAGTGGGACATATGGGCGGATTGGGTGACGAATTTTTGGGTCGTCGAGGCCCAGGGCGTTGATTTGAGCTGGTAGTGGTACAGCATGGGTTGGAAGAGGGTTACTGGTGACATTTGGTTGACTTGGTGGATTTGGTGGGGTAATGACTTTCTTGTCAATGAGGTCTTGGATTTCATGGCGAAGGCGCATGCATTGGTTGGTGTGATGGCCCTTAGATTGGTGGAACTGACAATACTCATTCTCCTTGAAGTTTCTGGGTAATGGATCTGGAAGAGGCCGGGGTTCCAAAGGGGTAAGGAGACCACGTGCCTTCAATTTCTCAAGGACACGTTCCAAGGACATGTATAGATTGGTGAATTGGCGGGCCGGCTCTCTAGCTTGGAATGGGCGGTTTGATTGGGTAACCTGAATAGGTTGGGCAATGGCATTGACTTCTGGGTTGGGTTTGCGGTTGAGAGGTGGTTAGCGGTTTCTGAAAGGTTCTTCGGCCTTGAGAGCCCCACTAGCCAGAGCATCTTCAACTTGAGTACCGGCAATAACAAGGGCTTTGAAGTTAGGGAAATACTGTGAGAACAAATACTTGTTGTAAATAGGCAAGAGACTCTTCAACACCATTTGCACCTGTTCATCATTGGTAGGCCTGTGGGTCATCTGCGAAGCTTTCGCCCTCCATCTGGAAATGAAGGCAGAGAAACTCTCCCTCGGTTCCTTTTTAGTAGTCTCAAGATCCCTACGAGTCACATCAATCTCAGTGTTGTACTTGTAGTGATTAGTGAACTCATTGCAAACATCCTCCCATGTCTTCAGCTTAGTCTCATCTAAGGATAAGAACCACTTCGAGGCTGACCCTTTCAGTGATTCATGAAACATCTGGGCCAACAGCTCATCATCTGCTCCACGAGGTTGCATCGCCCTCACATACATCTTCAAATGGGTTTTAGGGCAACCCATCCCATCAAACTTCTCTAATTCCGGCATCTTAAAACTGAACGGCATACGGGCCTTGGGGAACAGTGAAAAAGATGTCACATCAACCATGTCATCAGACCGACGCATCCCCTTCAGGGCTTTCTCTAAGGCTTCAACCTTACTCGACAACAGGATTGGATCCCCAGAGAGGAATCCAGATCCACTAGGCTCGCCATCCAGATTGATGGGCTTAGATTTGGCTCCTGCCTGGGCCTTGGCACTGTCATCAACTTGGGCCGGGATAGGTGGATCAGAGGTACTCTTCGGGTTCTCTAAATGGGCCTCCCTAACCTGATCTGTACTGGTCTGTTTATCTTGGGATATTTTCTTAATCTGTTCAGTCTCACGGGCCAGGGCATCAATTCGGTCCATGATAGCATTCAACACTGTAGCAGTGGTACTGGATTCTCCGTCAGCCATTGAGGATACACTCGGGGGTTCAACACTAAAAAGACGCCCTCTAGAATCACGACGCCAGGCCAGAATTCTACACCATGAAATGGGCTTTTTTAGAAAAAAGGGACAAGTCCATGATACTCAAAACCTATTGACAGACTATCAAAGAGGTGCTATCCAAATAGAAGAAAAGGAGAAAGGGGAAAACCGTCCTATCATAATTCCAACTCACTTCCCTATTTCACAAGGGCATTTCCTTAGAAATTAGGAAATAAATCGAAATCACCAATAGAGAAACAAAACATGATTGACCAAACAGGGCTCAAAGAGCGACACCAATGATTAGCCCTTCATTCTTAGGACACTTTCCTTTGAATCGAAGGTCTTAGTCAAAACAAGCCAAAACAACCTAATCACAGAAAAGGGTATGTACCTTTAGAATATTCTCTTCCATCCTCAAAATAGTCCTTTCATTCTAAGGACCAAAATCCTTAAAATAAAAGGCCTATATTAAAAATATCAAAATTTATCCAAGGGTACGTATCCCTAAGTTCTAGCATTCACAAACAAGGCTCACATCAAATTGGGACAATTTCGGCAGCATAACGACGCAACTATGTGCTAAAAGAAATTTGGCAGCATAACGGCGTAGGTATGTGTCAAGGGTAAATTTCGACAGCATAACGGTACAGTTAAATGCCAAAAGCATAACAGTACAATTGTGTGTCGAAATTTCGGCAGCATAACAGGTGTGTGCAAGCACTGTAGGGTAGAGTGTCTTACAGGCTGTCTACATGGACTAATGCAAAGGGTAGGTATAAAGGTTCCTATTGTAGACCAATCAATATACCTAACCACATGTGACACATGGCGTGCCGCGTGGGTCAAACAGTACTGATTGGCCATTGATATACCCCGAAGGGTACTTGACAATAGGTTGATGGCTTCGTCATGATTGCCCTAGTGTCGAGTGGAGACAGGGATCAGGACTAGACCATCGTTTGGCAAGGCAACATCGTCCTATCACACAATGACATGCAGCTAATATAACTAAAATGATATGCAATCACACAAATGCAAGTGGTTGATTTTAATTAATTTAAGAAATTAAATAGCCCAATTAAATTAATGAAGTTTAGCCCTCGACGTCCCCAGTGGAGTCGCCAGTTCTGTGGACCAGCCTCGTGGACGGGGCTTTGATGGTGTGAGTCCACATCATCACCGGGCGATGTGATTAGGGGGGGTTTAGAAATCAAACAAAGGAGTCGTCACCTTATTTTTAAGGAATAAGGAAACCATGAAAAATATTTTATTTTTTAAATCAAAACAAAACAAACTCCATTTTCAATGAAAAGACTGTCTACAAACCAGAGTTGGATCCGGGGGCTAGGTTACGACGTGGGAAGGTTCCAAGCTTTCACTTGTAGGCACCCACCTCGCCCTAATTAAAGGACTTCTAATTTATTTGGGCTATTTAAATTTCTTATTACAAACAATCCTAAATAATCTAAATCAACCAATAAAGTAGTGATATAAATGCATTATCTATATTAGTTATATTAATAAATAAATAAATAAAAATATATACAAACAAACCCTAAGAACCTAGGACACCCTACGGGCATCCTAGGGCGGACTTGAGCCCTATTAGCGCCTACGTAACTTACTAGTATCACCTAGCAAGTATCAAAGTCCACGTAGTTCGACTACCCTAGGACTCTCCTATTGTAATCGATCACATCATCAAAGGTATTTCAACCTAATTCAAGACTCTAACTTCGAGAGTTTTTTATTCTTTCAAAATCATTTATTCAAAATCATTTCAAATTAAAAGACATTCATAAAATCCAAATATTCCAAAATAATTCTTATCTTTAGAATTAAATTCAAATTGAAAATCTTTTTCAAAGATATTTCAAGAAAACAAATCATATTGAGAGGAATTTCATTCCAAAGTAAAAATCTTTTAAAACATTTCAAATCTTTTTGAAAATCAATTAATAATCAAATCTTTCATAAAAAATCATATTTATTTCATAAATATTGCATCAAAAATCTTTTTATAAAATATCTCGAAGGTTGACATCTCAAATCAAATAAAAACGCACAAATCTGATAGCAATCTTTACAACAAAGGAAATTCCTAGGGAAGGTCAACTGACCTTCCTAGCCTAGGGTCTCTAACTAGCCCTAAAGTATTTCTAAAAACCCTAACATACTAATGCAAATGCATGCTGTAATTTAACTAAATTAATCAAACATTCACAAAATCAATTCCAATCATGCATGAAAATGTTCCTAAATGCATACTAATCAAACTATGTGATCCTAAGCATATTCCTAAGTTGGATTTGGCCCTAAAATAATTTTTAGAATAATTTAAAGGCATAAACAAACCCGGACAGATTTGAATACGAACTTTAAACCACTCTAAAAATCATGAAAACAAATAATAAAAATGTGAAAATGTCCTAGCATGCTTTCTACATGAATATACTATGAAACTACTAATAAAATCATGCAAAATATGGCTTAAAAATGTTAATTAAACCACTTTAAACCATGTATTCAAATCTGGACATATTTGAATACATAATTAAAGTAACTTAAAAAACCATTTTTAATCCATAAAAACATCAAATAAACACCCTAGCATACAATCTAATATGCTTGACTAATTTACCATGCAACAAACATATCAAAAACTACATAAAAATATGCTTAAATAATTAGTTTAAACACAAGGGAGGATCTTACCTTCGCACGCTCCCTCGTACACATTTTATATATCCAAACAATCAAATTCATGCCAAGTGTTTAAATAATCATGAAAAGCATAAAAAAGATTCAAGACTCATCACATGTCAAAATAACATCCTAACACATTCATATCATCATTAATATCATCAATCAAATATTTAGAGACTCAAATAACAATATGAACGTATCAATATTTATTTTAAACATGCTTACACATAAAATAATGAAAAAACTTATCCTAAACATGATAACTAGCATAAAATAACAACAAAGATAATCCTAAACATGTTAACTAACACAAAATGATAACAAGACTAATCCTCAACACATCTAATCACATAAAATCATAATAAAACTAACCCTAATCATGCATTCTCACATAAAATCACAACAAAGCTAACTCTAATCATGCATACTTACATAAAATCATAATAAAACTAACCTAAACCTGATCATGCATTCTCACATAAAATCATAATAAAAGACAACCCTAATATGCATACTCACATAGAATAATAATAAAACTACTTAACCCTAGGCATGCATCCTAACATAAAATCATAATATAAACTAATGAACCCTAAACATGCATATTAACATGAAATAACAACAAAGCTAAACCTAATCATGCATACTCACACAAAATCAAAACAAGGCTAACCCTAATCATGCATACTAACATAAATAAAAGAAAGAGATAAACCTATTCGAACATGCATAGAGAAAACTCCTACAAAGTAAAACGAAAATCCATCAAAGAACAAGACCATGGTTGAGTGTTTACCCTTCGATTCCCTTCTTGGCTAGCCTCCTCCAAGCTCTTGGCCTTCAATCCTTCCCCCTTCAATGGTGTAGAGATGAAGAGCTTAAGAAAAATCTGTAGCCTCTTCTCTAAAACCCTAGAAATCTCTCCCCCTCTTTTGAACCTCTTCATAATGCAACATATATAGGGTTAGGGTTTAAAACATTGAATGGCTAGGATTAATCTCTCTAAAAAACGATCCTAGGGCTTAGAATGAATCTCTCTAGGGTTTGAAAGCTGAAACCCTTCGAATTTATGCCAAAAAATCAAATCAAATCGACCAAAATAAGTCAAGGTTTCAAAAATGGCAAAATTGGCTCGAGCCAGCTGATGGCCGTCCTAGGCATGGACGGTTGGCCGTCCTAGCTGGACGGTTGGCCGTCCTAGCTAAGACGGTCACCATGCTGACCTTCCCAATTTCGTTCCCAAATTTTAGGGTTTTCAAATTTTGGCCATATTTTGGTCAAATTTGATCCAAATCCGATGGTTCAGGGCTCAAAACGACCGTGTTTTGATCCTCCACATTTTTAGAATTTTTTTGGGTTAAAATCAGTTGACCATGGTCAAGGGTTTTACCAAAAAGCTAGCCAATTGACCCGGTTGTGCCAAAATTGGTCATGTGACCATTCTCTGTTTTGTAAAATTGATCAATTAGGCTTGCACCACTTCTAAAAACATGGTTTCAACATGAAATTGGTACTTAACAACATGTTTTGAAAATCTTTTGTTTTGGTGAAAACGACCAATTCACGGTCAATTTGATCAAAACCCTAATTCGGCTCATCCTTACCCGTGGGATCGATTTTGGGAGAATCCACCCCAACCATTCAAATGCTCAATTGACACACCAAATACACTCCCCACATCCATATAAACCTCATGAAACAATCCGTTTCGAATTCGGAGGTCATTCGGAAATTATACGAGAAAAAGGACGAAAATGCCCTTCAAATCGCAAAAACCCTAATTACCTATCGAGCTCTTATCAGAATGCCATGAAAATTTACAGGGATGTTCTAAAACACCTTAAAAGTCAAATGCAATACAAATGGGTTGATTCCAATCCAAATGTACACATGAAATAATGAATTGTCCTTTTCCTCAACAAATGGCAATTTGGTCAATTCGGTCTTTACAAGGCCAATTCCTCACCCAATGATCAGCTATTCTAGTTGATCATTTGCATGGACATATGGTAGAAATAATTGGTAAAAATGGGGTGTCCACACTTGGATAGTATATTATTAGTTAAGTCACACCCACCATTCGATGGTCGTAACATAAGAATATTCATTTGACTTAAACTCCATAAGAATATTCTTAAGATCATATTCAGTGTACATGTTCTCTAACATACACCCACAGATTAACTATAGTGTCACTACACAAATAGGAAAGACTACATATCCTCCCATTGGAGTTAGTTTAAATTTGTGCTACTATTAATGGTTTATAAACTTCCACTTTAATAAACCTATGAGTAGGAACTTCTTTAGAATAAATGTGTATGAGAAATATAAGTCTCCCTATCTCAACAACTTGAGATACATATTTCTCTTATCATTTATTCATAGACCTTATAGTATATATATATATAAGACAAGTTATACCTTCTAATTAATATAATATGAAATTGACATGCCCTTTAGGATTGGTTTTAGGGCATATCTCCAACAGAACGACGTGAATTAACGTGGAATACACCTACTTTGTCACATCTAGATCCACGTACTTCACAATGTGAAACTGAAATACAGAGAATATTACATTTACAAGAAATTGCTAATAGATTACCAGATGCATTTAATGATGCAGTGAAAGTGACAAAATCACATGTGCCAGCTATAAATGCACCTGCCCAAATTAATGTTCATGTAGGTCAAAATTTGAATATGGCAGCAAATGAATCTACGATACGTCAGAAGCATGGCAGACTTATAGGTTAAAAGGACTCAGCTCCTCGGAAGAGGAGAAATGAGCAATCACACTCTAAGAACACTCAAGATAAGGTTATGCAAAAATCCACTCTCTCTAAAACTTCAGAAGAAGTTATTGTCTTGAACAAGACACAAGTCCCTGATGAGACTTTGAAAGCCCCCAAAGATGAAAAGTTCAAGATATAAGTCCCTAATGAGACTTTGAAAGCCCCAGAAAAGGAAAATGTACCTAATAATGAAGAGATATCTACAAGTTACACTTATTCAAGAGAGATGTGGAACATAAAAGACACGGTCATCGATGACATATCTACATATGCAGTAGCTACAAAAATATCAAACAGTAATGATGATGATACAGAACCACATAATATAAATGAATGTTGACAAAGATTAGATTGGCCAAAATGGCAAGAAGCCATTAATGCAGAATTAAAGTCTCCTAATAAACGTCGTGTATTTAGACCTATATTACCAACTCCTAAAGGTGTTAACCTACAAGTGGGTTTTTGTGAGAAAACAAAATGAAAATAATGAAATCATTCGTTATAAGGCACGACTTATGGCACAAGGTTTCCTGCAGAAACCTTGTAATGATTACAAGGAAACATACTCCCCTGTCATGGATGCAATAACTTTAAGATATCTGATAAGTTTAGCAGTTTTTGAAAATTTAGATATGAGACTCATGGATGTTATAACTGCTTATTTATTTGGAGATTTAGACACAGATATTCATACACTACAAGAAAAATAGGTATTGATGACATTTGATTTTTGATAGTCATGATAGTTTTTAAAAACTGTCATATTTCAAAATAAGTACTGACGGTTTAATAAAAACTATCACCAAATGGGTTTAAAACGGGCAGTCAAAGGTGATAGTTTATAAAAATGTCATCTTTATGTTCATTTAGATGACGGATTAAAAGACGGACCATAATCTTTTCATTTTTGGCGCGAAACACGATCAGACTTCAGAGAACCCACGATATACGTCTCTCTTTCCCGCTCTCTCTCTTATCGTGCTCCATCTCTCTGTCTCCCTTATCGTGCGCTCTCTCTGAGCCCTCATAGTTCTCCCTCTCCCCTTCTCCCCCTTATTGTTATCCATCCCCTCCGAGCCTCTCACTCTGTCTCTTAAATGCTTCGCTTGACCCTTCGACGATCACGAGTTGAGGAGAGTTCTTTTATCTAGTCAAGTTCTTCATTGCATAGACCGTCTCTCTCTCTTTGAAGATCCATCTCACGGCCAAAATAATCTGTCTTTGAAGATTTCTCATCAGGTAAGTTATGTAATTTATATAATTTTTTCTTTCTATTTTATGGTTTGATAATCTGGATGATATAACTTTGAAATTTTTGTTAGGGCTTTGCTTTTCTAGGTTATTGGGGGTTGGATATTTAGATTTTTCTTCTCTATTTTCTCCATGACACGCCTCACCCCAAAATCTTCTTATTTGGTGAGTTTGTTGATTTTCTTTTCTATTTTCTCCATGGGTGACCCAATATTCAACCTCCATCAATCCACCATCATATTGATTCAACTACTATAGCTATTTTCCCATGTCTAAGGTTTGTTCCAATCTTTTCACTTCATTTTTTTTTCAAACATAGCATGTAATAGCTATATGACTAACTGATTCAGATTGTATATATATATATATATATATATTTTTTTTTTCTGATTTCAGTGAGTATATCACTTTAATAATAAGTTTGATTTATATGCAGTGTGGTGCACTGATTACTGGTCATGGAGATGAAATGTTCTGATTTTGACAAATATAGCTTGATAGTTCTTTGATTCTTTTTATTTGCTAAGCTAAATAACCTGTGTATATATGACAAAATTTGTTCATTTAAATGGAAATTGAAATCTTGGTGGGGATTTAGGATGTTTTGATAAGTTGCTGTAAAGAA
>JAESVK010000430.1:2911-48668 GCA_017140935.1 Hamamelis virginiana
GAGGAACCGAAGATAATAGTGTTGAAATTCATGAGACCACTCGAACTAGTATTAAAGAAATAAATCAAAACGAGGCAATCAAGGAAGAGATCAAGAGAATATCGAAATAAATCCAAAGTGATGAGACATATCAATTAAAGAAATTGAGAGAATATAGAAATAAACAAAGAGATAATAACATGGAAAAAAGTCAAGAGAATTTTGATTTTTTTTTTCATTTTCTTCCAATATTATGTATTTTCGTATTATTATTTTTAGCTCTCTATATAAACAAAATAACCAACTAATGTGTTAGCAGTAATTAAGTTAATTATCAATGAGATTCAGTATTTTTTTTTTATATAGCTAGAACATTAAAATGATAGATATCAATAAATTTCTAGGGACAAGTCAATAAACTAATACACAGGTACAAAACATATAAGGTCCACTTAAAACATAAGGAAGTTCACTGATATTGAAGTTATCTCTTTGGAAAACTGTAATATTATTGTCCCATAGTTTAATATAAAACATTCTCATAGACTGTAAGCTTCAAGGATAATTCAATATAGTTTCCAAAAGGACGGTGACTCACATCTGCCATCCAAATTTCTACAGCAGGATCTTCTCCAATACGCATGAGCTGCCACTGATCACTAAGCTCCTTTGTTGCCTGTAAGAAGTACCGTCCATCGGTCCACAACCGTGCTTCATTCTTTGTTATGAGTGCCAAACCTGAATGATAGAGACTTAAATTTATATAAAAGACATCCAGATAACTTAATGGGAATTTGAATATGCACAAGGAAATCACGATATAGCAATTACAGAAGTACGATGAGGATGGCATTGTATTTGATTATATTTAAATCAAGACAATCAAACCATATAAATAACACATTTTGATCATGCCCAAAATATATAGCAGTTCAGTACTGTGGTCAGAAAAGATATTGCCAAAAGGTATGACGTTAATTCTGTATAAGCAAAACTGTATAGTCACAAGAAAAAGGTTTCCTCAAAAAAAAAAAAAATCCCTTTAGCATTCAAGCCACTTAATGCCCAAGCATAAACAAGTATGTGTCATTTTAACACGCAATAAAGCTATTTGCGGAAGATTCAAAAACTTGTTTTATTTAACATAATATACTCACTTCACCTCATTTCATGTGTCATCATAATCAAAGGCTCATCTCAACTATTTGAAGCCAGCTACATCAACATGCATCATATCCTCATTCCACTCCTTTTAAGGTCAGAATGCCAAGATTTGTGAATAATCAAGGTTAAAGACATCAAGTTCAAGAGTTAAACTTTGGTCACCCAAGAAGTGAAACTATATCAGTATATTGAGTAAGTTTATAAAACTACAGAAGTGAAAAGAAATCAATTTGACTCATACAAGTCTCTTATTTTCTCAATCCTTAGATCGCGCCTAAAGGCTTAGGGGGACCTTCTTTTTTACAAAGTTGTTTATTAAATTGTTGCAGTTAATTAATCGAATTGACAATCACAAGCACGAGCATTTTCCATATTAAACTAAAAATATATATTTATATATAAAACTTATAATAGACCAAAGTCCTTCAGTAAATGGAATCAAAATGCTAGTTAATTTGAACAAACCGGCACTTCCGGTGAATCCAGACACGAATTGGCGCCGTTTGTCGCGTACAGATACATACTCGCTCTGCAACAATATCCACATATAAAACAACTCGGATTCAGTAAATCAACAGAAACTCTAAACAAATGGAGAGTTAAAGATCCTAAAATGACACAGTGAAACGAAATATATACATGAAGATAAATCTCATCAATAATCGCACAACAATATAAATATATATACTGATATACTATACATATGTTGAAGATTTACGCAATTGGACACGAAAGCGATCGAGAAGAAAACTAGGTTTTTGAAGCAGAAATTGTCTAAATCGTAACAACAATCTCAACAAAAGAACAGCAATAGCAAGAGAGTATGAAACCAGAGTGTACAGAGAGAGAGAGAGAGAGAGAGAGAGAGAGAGAGACCTGATGATAATCTTCGGAAGGTACGACCAAGGCGTCTAGAGGCGGTGAGTGAGAAGCCATTAGAGACCTCAAAGCAGAGAGGGTGTCCGCCATGTCGAGTTTCTCAGTCGATCAGCAGGCTCTGATCTTCACGAATTTTTTCTTTATACAGAGACGGAGAGAGGAACAGCTTACGACTTTATTCGAGTTAAAAACAAAGAAAAGGCTGGCAGATTTATTATGAAATAATGAATTAAGTCCTTTTTAAGTTACCGGATTTGGCCTTAATCTTCGTGTTTATTCCTCCTTTATTTAAACCTTCGAGGGTGTAAAACACAAGTTCGTCGCTCCAACGCGGTAATATTTACTCTCCTATTCCTACAAATGAGGATGGTGATAAATTGATAACTGATTAGATGAACATAACCCCCGCTTGGTAAGTTGATAGGATTCTTTTTTAAAAAATTTATTCCTACTTTTGCCAACTTGATTGTCCAGTCTTCTGTAGTAGGTAGGAATTTTGAATCCAAACACATTAGAGTGTATTACCAAGTTGATTATATCCCCATTTTTAGATTAAAATTTTAAAATTAAATACATTAAATTGCATTGACATGTAAGGGCATTATTGAACCAATAACCATCTTTGGATTAATTTATCTTCCAATATTCACAGCATTTGTGCCTAAACATAAAAAAGCATGGAATATTATCACATAGAAAGATTTACATTTTTGAATGAATATATACCTAACTTGTGAGTCTTGATTTAGTAAGCAAATGCCGACTTTTGCGAAAATCAACATGAAACTCATAGAAAATTGTGGGATGTATATTTTAAAAAATCGACCATTGAATTATATATTCTTGTTATGGATGTCTCGTTTGCCAAAAATCACAATGATCCGATACACGTATCTCAAAATACAAACTGTGAAAAATTTTGACAGCTAAAAACTATCAAAGTTTTTCTCAGTGACATATATAAGAAACCGATCGTTGGATCAATGTGATTTTTGTAATACTTAACATATATATGTATAGTATCTAATTCAACGAACAGTTTCTCTAAATATGCATCCCACTACAAGTGTTGATAGGATCATTTCTACCTAACTTGTTGTATGTGTTTTTTTATCATAATCAACAGAGGACAGTACATAAATATTTGCATTTTGTTAATCCACTGTGCTTTTTTTATTCCTTTTTTACACAACAATCCGTCAAGAGTTCCATAGCCCCACCCCGGTGGAGTGTCAAAAAACCTAAACTTGGTGTTGAGAGGCAAAAGACTTGGGTAGGGATGTCAATGGGGCGGGTTTATCCGGGTACCCGCCCCGCCCCTATTGGGAAGGGTTTGGGGTCATCCTAATAAAGTTAGAGCGGGTTTGGGAATTTTTTTGAAAACCCTATATTGGGACGGGTTTGGGATGAGGGCTTAAAAACCCGCCCCGCCCCGCCCCGATTATATATGTTTATGGATATTTATTATATTTATTTTATAGGTATTTTACAATTAAGTTTCTCCTTAATAAAATGAAATTTCAATCATGCCCCTTAAGAGGTTTAATTTATTTTACTCTTAGAAGTAACAATTATCTTTAATGTTCATCGATGTATTTTGTAATTTATTTAGGTATTGAGAAAATTGAGAAAAGTATAAAGAAAATAGTAAATGGGACAGGACGGTACGGTAATGGGATGTAGTCTTTTAATTGGGACGGGAATGAGATTCCAAATCCTGACCCGTCACGGATTTGGGACGGAAATGAGATAAGATTTTCTTAAATAGGATGGAGTTGGAAAATGAATGACCCATCCCTAACCCGCCTCGTTGACATCCCTAGACTTGGGCGCTGATGGCCTCAACTGCACCTTTTGGAATCTCGTGACTTAACCCTTAGTTATTCAAGGCATTAGATTTCATATATTACAATTAAGGCTGGCTCGAGGTTTCGTATCGTTGGACCCCAAAAAAACAAGGAAAGTTGGATAGAAAATTTTGTAGATTAGATTCAAATCCCATCCAATGGGTTAAATGTCTACATGAAGAGTCCATTGATTTCGTTAGTTAAATTCTAAACCCCCTTTCTAATTTTTGACATTGTAATACCTATAAATATAGAGAAAAAAAATACCTATAAATTAACAGGAAAAGAGAAGGATTGTCAGATAACAGGGAGGAATGTAGAAAAAATACACATCTCACAGATTCACATTATTAATATAATCAGGCAGAAGAAATTCAAACCATGTAGTCATGTACAACTTTTCAAAGTGTAGAATCAGAAAAAATGAAATGAACCAAAGAACACCGATACCAAAAGGCAGCATTTTTCTTGTCCGACCGCAACAGGTGAAATTGCCAAGACCAATCACAAAACAAACATATTTGAATGGATAAACAGAGATAATATCACAATTCTGGGTTTAGATAGGGCTAAGATAGAGCTGGAATCAGCAAAAGATGTCATCATGCGTTGGTGAGCCTCTTGACAACTGCAGCCATATACTTGCCCTGATGCTCTGCAAGTGCCAGCTCTGTTTCATTTGGTCCTCTTGTGCCATCGCCAGCGAAAACTCCAGCACCATATGGAGAGCCACCTCTAACGCTGTCCATCTTGAACATACCGGCTCCAAATGTGTACCCAATGGGAACAAACAGCATTCCATGGTGAGCTAACTGGGTGATTGCTGTCCAACTACAACAAATGAAAACAAGAGATATGGTTGAATGGATGGAGCAAAATTATTTTTTACTTAATAGAAAGCAATTAATATCCCTATTTCAAAATTTTCAGTCAAAGTCAATGCCAAATAATCCTTCACTACAACCATATGAAAAAGATTTTAGATAGCCTCATGTTCAGTACAGATGAACTTCATACACATGCCAGAAGGCCATACATGCATTTCTGTTGCAACTTGCAAGCCACCGTGAGGATTATTGCCATAGAAAAGGATGGTGTTCCTTCTGTGTTGACCTACTGAATCTAAAGTTAGCGTTGACCTACTGAATCTAAAGTTAGCCTTTCTATTGCCAACGTCCTGGATGTGGCCTAGTAGCAGCAGCATAAAGAATCCATAAAATGGACACATAACTGCAATCCATCCAGAAAATGGTCATGTAACTTTAGACCCACTCGGCATCACCACTCACCAGCCTTCTTCTGAAGCCTCCTGCATATTGCACCTTATTTGTCATATGAGAGACATCCCAGTTACGTGTTAAAGGTGACCCCGATTGTAAAAATTGTGCTCTAAACTTGAAACAGAAGTCAAGAAAGATTTATAAAAGCAATCATTGCAGTGTTAAACACACCGAGAACAGCCATTTATTCAAGCTTCCATAATAGAGGGGTAATATATAAAAAGACAAGAATAAGAGATGGGGGCCCATTCTTTGAGGAGGATCTATGAAGTATCTGTATGATCCAGGGAGTAGTACTATCATTGTTCAGAAGTGTATGGCTTGAAGTTGCACAATAACTTGTGCATTTGAATTGCATCTAAATTTTCAAAGATTTCTGTTTCAGTCCTTTTTCAGTTTTGGCATTGTAGGGAGTCCAAATCAGACTTCATACATGGAACAATGCAGTACGCTATATGAACCTCTCATTATGCCACATGGACTATTAGAGAGGATAATACTTTGATTTTTATGAGATCTTCATCTTGATGGCTCACAAACACTGGCTACCCATCTCAAGAGCGGATTCCACCCCAAGATTGAATGGTCACCCCAAGAACATGCCAGCCCACCTCAAAGGGCGGATACATGCTCAAGCTGTCGCACCCAGGGCCACCCTGATCACAGCACCATGATGTTCGATGCCTGCTTGGGTTAGGAATAACACTACAAAAAGCTTGTTTACAGAAGCTCGAAACAAGTCAGCAGCTAGTGTGGGATCTAGCAGAGTAATTTCACTGGAGAGAACCCCCAACTCTCTCCGATCAGACAAAAGCTCCAAACAAGCCTGGTGTTTGTCGGCAGCTGGCCATGAACCTATGACAACCTCAACGTTGGCTACAGGGATGGCTGAAGGGCAGCACCACTATTTTGTCTTGTACATCATTTCCAGCTCAAAAACCAACCATCTAACAGGCATCAAGCAAGAATCCAGAAGAAATCTATTTATTTCTTCAAAATGAGTCATAGTGAGTTCTCAGCAGGTTCAAAACCAAAATTATATCCCAATATTTTGAAAAACTCATCAAAATCAAAACCAAAAGTTTCCTAATTTTGATAGGTGAAATTTGCACTTTGCAACTTTAATAAAAGCATGGGTTGTATTCTTCATTACTTTTAACTTTGCCCATCAAAATATGATTTGGCTGTGATAATCCTCACAAAAATAATAAGAGAGAGGGAGGGGGGAGCAGTAACCCACTTAATTCATAAATAATTTTCTTGCATAAGGTAAATTGATACTTTGAAAGTTCATTTCTAACACCAACACAAAATGGTAGCATCTCTTCAGACAACAATTGAAACTAACCAGCAGGATTGAGGATTCATGTCTCTATATTAGCACAAGTAAACAAACATTAATTCTTCTGTGTGGTAGCCGGGAAGGCACCACAGTTACGGCTATAAAGCAAAACATGAATCCCAATAACATGTTGCAACCGAAGGCTGAATAATTTATTTCCAGAACCACCATGTTGTGAAACATAACATCACTTACTCTGAATTTGAGATGCTATGATTTGACTTTGAAGATAAGAATTGCTCAACAATTAATCAAAGCCCAACTTCTCAACTTGATCCATAATACTCCCATGTCTCTCATCTTTTTCAAATCATTTAGTTATGACAACAACTATACGCATCATTTTAGTTTTTGTACCTATCATTGTGTTGTCGTGCTTACCAATTCCCCCTCTAGATGAATGTACATAAAAAGAACAGAGATCACAGAAGAGGCCACCTTTGTGAATCTCATAGCCACCAAACTTATGTTAACAACCTGCCCAAATAGTTGTAATTATAGTTCTGCATTCACGCCTTTTCTATTTCCAGGAACCAACACTACTTCACCAACAAACAACACGCATGGTATATGCACGTTATGCTACAACCTACAAATTCTTACAGTTTTAAGTTTCCAAATTACCCTCCTCTAATTTCATTTATACCAGATGTACCAATAAAACAATAATTAGATGAAATCTTGCAATTAGAAGTTAATGCTCAATTATTGTTCTCTTGATGTTGTTATGTTTTCAACACAGTGGAATGCACTAAAACAATTGAGCTAAGCTAAGAAAATCACATAATCGAAAATTTGCTAAATAACATAATTGAGACAATATAAGAAAAGCAGGCTTACGCAGTGGTTTCTTGGCCGCCTCCTTGCGTTCCCGTACTCACAAAAAACCCTGCAGGCTTCCCTGCGAGCGTCTGTTCCTTCCACAACTGCCCCGTCGAGTCAAAGAACGCCTTCATTTGCGCCGCCATACACCCATACCTCGTCGGAAACCCAAACAGTACCCCATCTGCCGCCGCCAGTTCCGCCGCCATTATCTCCGGAATCTCCTCATCCTTGGGAGGCGCCTTCATCTGATCTAAAACCTCAATTGGCAATGTCTCTGGAACCCGAAACAACACACCTTCAACCCCATCAACACCATCCACACCTTTCTTCATCCTCCTGGCCAGTTCCTCCACGTGCCCATACATCGAATAAAACACAATGAATATCTTCAATTTCACAATTGGCTGCGAAACGGCGCCGTCCAATGCCGCATTGACCCCTACCTCAGCGTCGAGGCTTTTGTCCTCGATTGCCATCGGCGTGTCCCCGACGCCTTGCGGAGCATCGTCGGAGACCACGGGAGGTAATTTCTTCTTGCTTGGAACACAACCACCTCCTTTCCCCATTAAAAAACAACACACAATTCTATACACTATAATGAATCAAAATTAACAATAAATAGAAGAAACGAAGTAAACCCTAATTACGATTATCTGTAATTAGTTATATATATATATATACACACACAGAGAGAATATGAATATGGAGTGGGTCCCTAAAAGTATGAAATGGTGGGCTAAGATTGTGGATTATGGATTAAAGAGAAGATGATTCTAGATTTGTTAGGCAGAGTAGAGACTTGTACAATTCGCAATTTTGACCTAAATATATGAGGAATTAGGGTTTTCTTAGCTTTGGATCCGAATCGTGGAGTTGAAATTACGCATGCTTACGACTTAACGACGAGTGTTTAAGTCGTCTGCATTCGTCCCAACAAATCTCAACACTGTTTAATCCTATTAAATTACGACAGCTGTCGTTTCTATTTATATAACGACGCCGCTTTGCATCTCTTCAAAGGCGGGAAGGTGGTAGTATTCATTGAACGACATCATCGGTGACATATTTTCCTTGCATAGAAAGCTGGTCATTTGAAAAGGCATGATTGTTAATTTGTCATCTTCTAATATTCCTTTTTTATTTTATTTTTTTTATCTTATTATATAATCTTCTAATATTCTTTTCCTTTTACAGAAAGAACTAAATCATCTCCGAGATCAATATTAAGCCTTTAAATTTAGAAATTAAAAAATCAAAAAATGACTGAATTAAATAAAATTTTATTTGAACTTGATTCGTTAAATTAATAAAATTAAAAATAAGGTCTAAATTTGATTTATTATCTTATAAGTAAGTTCTAATCGAGTTTAAATCTAGTAGTTTGGCTAGTCTAATAGTTTTATTTTTATTTATTTTTATTTATTATAATATACATGAAATGATCTTGTCAGCTAATGCTGATTTAGATCCAAGTCAGCTAAATACTTATGACTGTTGGATCATCTCATGAATGAAAGCTTTTTTAAATAATGAAATGATCCAATGGCCATAAGTGCTTGGCTAACTTAGATTTATATCAACATTAACTGACTAGATCATTATTCATAATATAGAGTATTCTAAACATAATATTTGCTAAGATTTAGATTTAAACTAATTTTGACAAAATAGTCTACAAATCCCGTCCATCAAATAGTTAGAATGGCAAAGTTCAATCCCAATATCTCCGTTTTAAAATTGTTAACTTTCACTCTAAAATTCCTTACATCGCACTAAAGAAGCCATTTTTATTTGAAATGCCGAGCTTTTTGCCAATTTTTTTGCCTTAAAAAGCCATGCTTTTTGTTTCCACCTTCTTTTTGTGGTTCGATTTTAACGTAATCAAACTACACTTCAATTTTTAACTAAACAATATCATATTTCGATACCGCTGTAATGAAATTTTAAAGTTATTATCAAACAACACTATTATATAGATAATTTAATTACAGTGATGAAACTTTTAAATTATTCATAATCCAAAATTTATTTCAATTTTTCATTTAATGAAACAGGCAATAAAAACCCTTATATCTCACATATTTTTTAATATAGTGAATATTATTTATGTTTTTTTTTATCTTTTTAATTTTTAATTAATGAAAAAAAAAAATTTTCTTTTCTTATCGGATAAGAATATCACCTTCTCATTAGGGCGCATGGAATTCCCTTCCGGTAAGAATGATAGATTTTCTACCGATTAATAAATGATGTATTGATGATGGAATGAAGACGTGAAAAGAAAAAAAAAAAAAATCACAACGGATTTTGTCCAGATGGTGGGCTAACTGAGCCAGGTCTGGCCCATTATTTAAGTTCCTAAATAAGGCTATGGGCCAGGCTGAAGCAGGCCTTAATGTTTATACCACTACTTACAATAACTGGGCTAGACTTGGGCAGGCTGAAGTAGGCCTTACACGGGCTAGACTTGTCGGACTAAAAATTGGGCTAGGCAAAGTCCTACAACTGAGAAGTAGGCCCACATGCATGAGATCATGAATTTAGAGCTATATTAAAGTCGAGTCGAGCTAATTAGTAAATTGTTAAAGTTCATTTCCATAATTTAATGAGCTTAAAAATAAAGTTCGAGCTAAATTCATTTATTTTACAAGAGATTTGAAATGAGTCTTTTATCTAACTCAACTGGAATCAAGTTTAAATAGTTTTAATTATTTAAAGTATTAAAAAACTTATCCAATCTCGAATTTTATTCAGCAATTAACAAGTTCAAAAATAAAATAAATTTGAACTCGACTCAATTATCTTACCAACGCCTTGGATACCCCACGTCAGCAGCGAGGGCTTATAAATCACTGCGATCGATTGGTGGATTCAAAATATATAATGTGGTACACATTCGCCTACAATCCCATTAGGGCAGATGAGAAATTAAAGTACGTGGTCTACTCGAGAGGATCTCAAGCCATGCATTCCAACAATTAGAGTTCTTCCATTCTCTTGCCAACAAGATATTCAAACCTTCAACTTGGCTTATTCTCATATACAGAAAATTAAATTTCTATTTTTAGTAAGTTAATGTTAAAAAATCGAGCTAGTGTCTAATTCCATTAGAGTCAAGCTGCCCAAATGCCAAGATTAGCTGTTCTATCCCTTAAATTTTACTAATCCATTTTAAAGGCTATTCTTAAAAAAGTAAATTGAAATTATTGTGATCCCAAACAATGTTTCAAAGTTCTTCTATCTCATCCCATATGATTGCATTTTTATATAAAAAAAAAAGTGCTGCAAACTTTCGGGAACCGAATGAGGAGCCTCCATTTCACTATAACTCGTAAGCATACTAGCTTGTCCAAATAAATGATCACTCGTCATTTGATGAGTCCCATTAATTTTCTAAATTATTCACGCATAACTCCTCTCTCTTAAATCCTTTAAACCTTTAAATATAAAGACTGCGGATTAATTCGCAATAGTAAGAAAACTAGCCTCAAACCACGTTTGCAATGCTATATTTCCAAGCCATCAGCCATGGACCACCATGAGATTCACACCACCAAAAAAAGCTTCCATTCACCATTGTCTTCGGATCTAGAACACCCTGAAGAAAGCAATCTAAAACACTTTAATTTATGCTGCAGCTAGAATCCATACACGGATGCATTACTAGCACGACACATGTTCGCGAAAATCATCTTAAGATCTCAAAGGGAAAAGAGTAATAAATCAAAAACAAAAACAATTAAGTGATGACCATGTGCTAAAGCAAGAAAGAGACAGCTATAAATAAACAAACATCCAACGAAGGGACGATTGAATGCCACATACTCGCGTGTCGATCATCCACGTCTCGTGTTTAGTTTCTTTAATCATAAATTATACATCAATTAAGAATTTTTTAATGTGTGGAATCATTGATTATATTAAAACCCCCTCAAAGATACTACTTAGCTGTTGGGGAGATTTCTTTCTTTAAGTAAGGAGAATAATCCTTACTTTTATGCTTGTGTATTGTGTGTAGTGTGTGTGGGCTTCAGCTTTACTGAAAGTGACAATCTAAGAGTTTGCCTTCCAATAGCAAAGATAAAAGGCACTCTATCCTCTTTATGCGTTTCTTTTCAATGTATTTGACTATCAACTTTTTCACCAATAGGCAAGATATGGGCTAGGTTAATTGATTAATCCCCTATTTCTTTGTAAAGCCACGCGCCAGACGCGCTCTTATATTTTAGCCTTTTTGGATTTTTTGGTCACGGGGTCATTCCACGATTGGCTCTCGTGGGTACGCACGGCGCGTGCCGAAGGGTTAGTAACTAACCCTAGCTAGCTGTGCCTTGAACTTGGAGCTTAATTAGTACATTTAAGTCATAACCCACCTAGATAATGGCCCAAATTAAGGCGTAAATTGAGGGTTGTTGAAATCTAAGTTAAACTAAGTTAAAAAAGAAAAAGGGTTTCTTCTTGTGAAGGTTGAATTGCGCCACCATGCGTGAGTTAGAATGAAGAAAGTGTTAAAAAAATGGGCACGCACTTAAAGGGGGAGAGCGTGAAGGATTATTAGTATGGGAAGAGGGAAACATGGAAAGGTACTGCGTGTGGCTTCTACAACACAAACAAAATTGACTTCGTAGATAGTGAAGAGACCCCATGAATGACATAAATCATCTCTATCTCTCTCTCACACACACACAAACACATCTAGAGGCACACACATCCCTATCCTAGCAGTTTCTTTATTTTTTTGGTGGAATCCTAGCACTTTCTAGTTATATATAAATGAAGGTTACAAGGCCTACTCTATTGAATTATTGTGTGTGTGTGTATATATATATATATATGAAAAAAGGAAAAATAAAAGTGAAATGTTGGGGGTTGGAAACATTGAGGTCCCAAGATTATCTTGCAGTTACATGGTGCACCAGGTCCAAGAACACACCAATCATGTAAAATTGATTGGTGGCATGGGCTGTTTTTTTATTGAAACAATGGCTGAATGTCATCTAGACTAGATCATTAGTCCTAACAATCACTAAACACGGTCTTTCTTGTCGTATTTGCATAATCATTCACACTAAACAGAGAGACTCATTTCACAAAAAACTTAGAGCAGCATTCAAGAATAGCTCTATAACTTAATGACATCTCTGCCTTTTATATAAACACATCTGTCTCTTACTATTGCAAAACCAAAAAAAAAAAAAAAAAAATGGTCATAGAGCTGAGGCATTGCTTTTCTTATCTTGTTACTACATAATAAGATGGAATAAGGGTATCTTTTAAAGAATGTGGAATATGCTTGTTTTGCAACTTTTGTTTTGGCTTAAAGCAAAAGAATTTTATATATATATATATGACTATTCTCTTCCTTTCTCAATAGGGAAAAAGAGAGAAAACAAAAGAAAAAAACCTCACCTCCCTCATTTGAAGAGAACTAAATGCCTTCTCGATCCATTAATGAGAGTGATTGTGAATTACAAGCGAATGGTTGAATACCATGAAAATCGTAATGTTTGCACGCGGACTAACCCAAAAAAGGTAATAGGACCACAATATATTATCCATTTAAAGAAATAAAATCGAGAGCATATATTGTTTAGATTTTGGTTAACACATTGTAAACAAATAGATGATTAGGGATTTGCTAATTAAATTTAGCTAATTTAATCAAGGAGCTGAGATGATCGATGACTTTGATTAGCCAAATTAAGAGGAGAAAATCTAATTAATTAATCTAATCACAAAATAGCTGTTTAACAACTAAATGAGAAAGTTGGAAGATGGGAAACAAAGGTTGGAAGTGTCGGGATAAACATGACACCCATTAGTTTAAAACATTTTAATTCAATTTTTTAGGTCATGGAAAGCTTGTTAATGATCTTATAAACAACTCTAAAGTGTACCAGAAAGGAATCCCTTCCATACCATGCGCATCTTCTTCAACTCATCTTTTAATTAAGTCTTTCTTAATTAATCAATAATTACTCAAGAGTAGGACACAATCAACCTAAGTTGCCAGCTTAGTAGATTCTCTCTCTCTCTCTCTCTCACTTACACTCTCTCTCTCTACTCATCCTTATCCGTTCTTACCACCTTTGTCTTTACTTTAATCAAATTAACCATAGTAAACAAAAGAAACCCCCGGCCTCTCAAGCTTATCTTATTTTGCTTAAAATAACACCAACTTGAATTAGAAATAACCCACCCTTCTAGGAAACTCCCTTCACTTAAGGTAATGAACAAAGCCAAAAATGTCACCATTCTATTGGTTACAAAAATTATGAGGTCTAAAAACTATAGTAATCGATTATCCATCGGCTCAAAAATCAAACCCAATCAATATTGCTCAAAAATCAAACCCAATCAATATAGCTCGATACCTCTCCAACAAACTCATCCCATTCCTCCTACCATCAATCGACAACGCACACTCGCGGGTCAAAGAATTGGCCCTTTGAAATCGATCCACGTGTTGCGATAAGGGATAAGGTTATTACCCTTTTGGAGAATGAGCTTAAAATGACCTCATGAAATGAGTATAGTAACGCAAAGCAAAATCCATTTTACTAGCTACATTCTGTGAATGTGCTTTAAAGGCGTGGTACAAATTTACTTATTGTATTTGTTTTTAGCCACGGTTTCTAATTATGTACATATATAAGCAATGTATAAAAGAGGAAAAAGGGGAAAGGTGAGTCCATGAAAGCAAAACCCAGCTTCAAAATTATACTAAAATTAGAGAAATAATTATCCAAATGACCCTCAAAATAGCATGCGAGGACAGTGCCTTCTTTTGTCAACTTATCTGTCTGAGGAAGAGCTATCGTGTAGCAGAGGTATTCTTACAAATATATGATTTGATGAGAGAGTGAGTAAAGAGGGATTGCGGCTACCGTTAAGTTAGCGTGAGCTCCTCAGTTTTGATTGGTGCACGGGTTTGAATGAGTCTACATCAATTGAAAAGGTTCCACGTGGATGGATAGAAACAGTGGTCCCTCTCTGTAATTCTGGGGTTGTGACGCGTGTAAAAAGGTTTGGTTGCGCCCATGTGCATTTTCCTTGACATGGAAGGTGTCGTTCTCAGAGCTTCTCTTTTCTTCTTATTATTATTATTATTATTATTATTATTATTGTGAAGCCATTTGATGACTCGGCTCTTGAGTTTTGAGCCGTAAACGTTGGGCTCCGGTTCCCCCAATGAGGAAATTAATCTGTGTTTACTAATGGCAAAGTTCTTTGTTTTCAAATCCTAATCAAAAATCACAAAAGTTTTAGGCAGATAATCCTTTTTCTTTTGACCTATTTAACAACATTAATTAAACTTCAACTCTATGGGCTGTTTTTTCCAATTAAAAAAAAAAAAAAAAATTTCTATGGGCTGTTTGTGAATTTTAAAAATTGGTAGATTCAGTTTTTTTATTAATACTTGATATTTGAATAATTCAATTTACAGTTGATTTGAAAAAAAAAAATATATTTATGTTACTGCTATATTTTATCAAAAATGTTATAGCACCAACACTTTACAGGATGATTTTTAATTTCTGATTAAAGTGTCTGGTGTTATAGCATTTTTCATATTTTATACAGTTTTGAACAAATTTATAGAAAAATTAAATTTATCAAAATGAAATAAAAATTAATTGAACTCATGGTCATATTTTCAGTCAAACAACTCTTTTTTGATAAATATTTACACAACGTATTAATAGAACTCAAAAAAATTTGCTTATGAAAGGAAGGAGAAGACTTGAGAGTTGGATTTAACTGTAGTGAAATCATCTAGTCATATTGTGCAGTCCTATGCTTCTAACACCATTTTATCAACTCTCATGCATAATTATAGAATTTGACTAACCATAAATCCAATTGGATAATTGAATCCCAAGCCAATCAATCTATTCAATTACTGGTTAGATTAATTAATTTGAATTAAGCTGATAACTGAATAGATTGATATTACTGTTCATCTATTAATAGAGAAGCATTAAGTTGAGAAATTTGATCAAGTCGATCAACCAAAAGAAAGTACTACTGGTTAGATTAATTAATTTGAATTAAGCTAATAACTGAATAGATTGATATTATTGTTCGTCTATTAATAGAGAACCATTAAGTTGAGAAATTTGATCGAGTCAGCCAAGAGAAAGTTGAATAAATTAATTGAGAACCATTAATATATATGTAAGTGTTCTAGTCAGGGGTACCTGAAACTAAAGTCAGCTAAGAATACAAGCCCTTGAATTCTCATTCGCTCAATGAATGATTCATCTCAAGATTCCAATCCAAAGGCTTGTATTTTTAGCTGACTTTAGTTAAAGTCAGGTACCTCTACTAGAACATATATATATATATATATATATATATATATATATATATATATATATATGTGTGTGTGTGTGTGAAAATTTTCCATATCCCATTTAAGCCCTTGCCATTGACTAGCTAGAAGTCTAGAATGAACTTAGGCATAAAGTTGATGCATGTACATTCATTTTATTTTATTTGTTCTTCTCATTGGTGGCTTGGGTGGAAGTTGAAGTGATGAAAGTGTCCTTTGATACCCTTCGTACCCACATTGTGTTTAATATATGGACCAAGTGGAACTTAATTTGTGGTCTTGGCAGTTCTGGTCCCTAGCTAGGTGTTGACAAAGCTAAACCCAAGCCTGACTCCACTACAAGAGTACACCATTTGAGACCTGATTGGCAGCAGAGAAATTTTTTCTCAAGCCTGGGCCTCCCAAGTTTTTGTGGGTGATTCTCTCATTGGTTCGTTTCCATTGGCAACAAAACTTTTTCACAAGGACAGACAAAGTGGGCATGTCTTTCTTGTCAATACTTAAAAAAAATTCTTTCCCCATAGAAAGTTGGTCAAGCCCGAGGCCACGTCACCCATATTTCATGTGCTTATTCAGACCATGTTGTCATTTAGTTGCAGAACAAGGAGAAAAAAAGATGAGATAGCGACTTGTGCTGTTTGGTTGCGCAGAAATTTAGGAAAGAAAATTGTACCAAATTTTTCATTTGTATTGTATTATTGTGTGTATAAATTAATTCTCTCTTTCACTCTCAAAGAGAGAGAGATGAAACAATCAATCGAGTAGATATTTGATTGAAAATCTTGTCCCTTCTTCCTACTTCTATCCTCATCTCTAGACCGAGAAAGTGTACATGCACCACTGACCACTTTTAACCAAAAATTCCACTCCAGTAATAATTCTGTTCTTTCTTCTATCTTTATTTTATGTTACATCAATTGTAAGAAAATGTGGGTGTCTTGAGTGTCGTAAGTCTGTAACCCATCACCATACAGCAAAACAATACACCTAGGCTTATTGCAAAATTAAAGTCCACGACATCTCTCATGACTGGTATGGCATGAATCATTTTACTTCCTTCCAGTATAGAAACTCAATCCTAGTGTTCAATTGTCACCATCATGCCTAAAACATCTCTCTCTCTCTCTCCTAGAGAAAAAAAATCTACACCCAAAATGACTCTTTAGACTCTCATTAGAAGGACAGAGATCCTATCTAGACTATAAGATCAATATATAGTTTCTTTCTAAACTCAATACTCCGTAGTAAGTTATCCCTCCACAATCGTAATTTCGATGGGTCGCTTTGGTGGGTTTCAGCATGGTTGGTGTTTCTTTGATGGTTTGGTGGTTTCAGCATGGTTGCTCTGTTGGGTTCTAGCATGGTATTGCGTAGTTGTGAATTGGGTTTCTCCATGGTCTTGTTTTGTGGCAAATTTTTGGGTGAGGCGGTGAGCTATTGGATTATTGGTCTTGATTTGCATTATCTCAAGTTGTTGGTGTTAGCTTTGTGGCAAGCTCTGTTTTTGTCTTGGTACTTTGCTGTCTGTATATGGCTTTCAAGCTTTTTTGGGTGTAGCTAAAGGCTTTTTCCATTTCTTGTCTTGGTTGTTTTGTCTAGGTTGGGGCTTGGGTGGTCTTTTAAGTGGGGCTCGGGTGTTTTTTTGTGGGGTTTGGGTGGTTGTGGGTGCATGTTTTGTGAGCTGTATGTTTAACCCTTCTGGGTGGTCTGTTAAGTGGGGCTCGGGTGTTTGTTTGTGGGGTTTGGGTGGTTGTGGGTGTGGGTGCATGTTTTGTGAGCTGTATGTTAAACCCTTCTAATCTTAATCTAATATAATTTTTGCCTATATATATATATTAGGGATCAACCCTAATGAAAAATATTTTTTGTAATTTAACCCTTTTACCGAGTTCTAGAAGGAAGGCCTAATCTTGGTACAGAAATACGAATTGGATGAAAAATACGCTGGATATGCAAATCATATTACATCTTGGTTGTTGATATAATAAGACCTAATATTAAAATATAGATAAGCACTGTTGATATAATGCTTCTTGCTGCTTGGAATATTGCTAACTCCTGCATGATAAGGTTTCGGGCTAGAAGAGTATAAAATAATTACGAGTGAGTGAGCTTAAGTTCAAATTTATATGATCCTATATTTCTTTAAATTTGTTATTATAAAATAATAATAATAATATTTTAAAATTTAAAAGAAAATACAAATATTTTGCCAAAAGTCCTATCCTAAACTAATTTATTTGCTAAAGTCCTCCAACATTTTTTTTACTTTGAAAAGTCCTAATTAAAAAAAAATTACTGTCTAAAGTCCTCATTTTTTAAAATCTACTTATTTGTGGACAAAATTGCCCTTAGATTCCAGTAGGTTTCTCCACGCACGCGCTCCTCTTTATCACCTTCTTCCTCTTCTTCTTCTTCATCTCCCACCGACCGGCCATGATGGTCGCCGACGATGGGATCAGCAAGAAATCACGGAGGGCAATACTTTGATTGTCATGTATTCATCGTGAATAATGAAAGCTACTAGTTACATATTTGATGAAATTCCTTGGCACACTGCCATGTCTGTATATATAAATTCTCTGTGCTTGTGCTCTGGATATTGGGATTTGGATTCAAAAATATTTGGATAAACTCAGGTTGCCGTTGACTGTGCATTTGGGTACTAGTCTTATAGACATGCACGCTAAATGTGGAAATTTAGATTCAGTTAAAAAATTGTTTGATGGATGTTGCCATTTTTACTGCTGATCCCGTCGATCCACATATGAAGATTAGATTTGAATCCATGGAAGTTGAAGGAACCCAAGCTCTCAAGTTCAAGGTATTTCAGAACTTATATATATTGTTAATCCCTGCTTAACATTCCAACATCTTAACATCTCCATATGATCCATTCAAAGGGAGAGCAGCAGGCCGGCAACGCTTCATCAGATCACCGAAAGCTGATTTTTCACGATTGACAGTGCTTTAAATCGACGCCAAAAGCTGATTCTTCATCACGATCGTAGCTATCTATGATTGAGCAGAGGACTTCCATTGATTGTGGTTTCGTTGGATTATGGTGCGATGATTGCTGGACAGTGTAGATGGAAGAAGAAGCAGATCGGAGAAGGTGACGTGGAGAGGGACGAAAGAGTGGCGAAGAGACTGAAAGGTCCCTGAATGGAGGTCATTGGCAGGTTTGCTTGGTGGAAAAAAGTTAATTTTTGTTTGTTTGATTGGAAAATATAAGAAAAAGAAAGAAAATTTTTGAAAATAAAAAAGTTTTTTTAATTAATTTATTTTTTGATTGATTGGAAAATATAAGAAAAAGAAAGATTTTTTTTTTTTTTTTTTTAGCTTAGTGACTTGCATTTTCCGGTGTAGTGACCTGCATTTTCCGACGTAGTGACCTACGTTGGCGTAGTGACCTGCATTTCCGGCATAGGGAACTAACGCAGGTTACTACGGGGTTTGGGGATATAGGTGGCGTTGAAGATTGTTAGGAAGGAGGAGTATTTTTGTCCAATTTATGCCAAAAAGACTTTTGGGAAGAAAAATTTGTTAAGAGAACTTTTGACATAAAAATCTTTTAAATGAGGACCTTTAGCTAAATTCCGCAAGAAAATAATATATAAATATAGAACATACCAAGACATTTCGAGTCATAGAAGTCACTATCACATCCAATATTTTTTTCAATCATCTAGAGATATTTTGATCAATTAATTTATTTTAAAAAAAATTCACACTATTTAAACTATTTTAAATAGTAAAAATATATATAATATTTGTAAGTCTCAGTGTGTGTTATCCAAACTTAATTAAGGTACTGCCCTAATAATTTTTTTTTTTTTTTTTTTAAAGGGTTGCCCTAATACTCCTTAATCAAACAATTAATTTATGAGTTTATGTTACGTATTTTTACCATTTTACCCATCTCGAGCCACACATAAGCTAGATAGGGTTAAAAGCCGTAAGCTAAACTAAAAGGTATGGCTCGGCTAGTAGACATAGAAAAAGGAGAATACCACCCAATTGGACAACAAAAGTGACTTGCAATCCCAAATCCAGAGGCCAACCGTACCACTTTGTTTAATGACTTCGAGGTGGTCACTGGTCAGGTTTGGGATCCCAAACCAACCCCCTATGGCTCACTCAGTTGTGGTTGTGGTTAATTAATTAATGTTCACACCCCAAATCACCCTCTCTTTCTTTATTAATTACCTTATTAGGAAACTCAAACCCTTCCTCACTTCCCTTTAACAGTGGGTTATTTAACTAAATAGAGAGTGGGTATTATATGTAAAACTGATCATGCATGAGTACTCCTCAAAACCTTCAAAAATCATTTGCATTTTTACATCAGTGATTACGTACGCACCACTTACAACTTTTGTCCGTACTTATATGTGTCCTAATTTGCCCTTCAACATGCATTTTTAGTTTGGCAAATGAAGAATTATTTGAGTTGGTAAGGATCGATCACTTTGCTTGTAAGGTCTAAGTTCGACTCCTGCTAACAACAATTTTTTTTTGTGGACGATCTATATGTTCAATGTAAGTTCTCGATGAGACCTGCTGCTTGCTCTGGTCCTGGACTAGGGTAGGCTCCCCTCACCTAAATTTTCATTTATCAAAAAAAAAAATCGAAGATTTTTTTAAAATTTTTTTCTAATAATCACTTCTAGTATAAAATTAAAATTTTGATTTGTAAATATATGGTTTGACCTTAATACTAATTATGATTTATACAGTAAAAGTGTTAATTTTCCAATCAAACCTAAAAGCCTAAGCTTATAGGTGGAGGGCCCAATACAGGTATATGAAGCTATATCAAGCCTTTCATTTGGGCGATGTGGAACAGAGTGGATTTCATTCTTCTACACTCCCCCTCACATGCAGGTTCATTTGGACCTTATCATGTGGATAACCAATGCTCTGATACCATATTAATTTTCCAATCCAACCTAGAAGCCTAGGCTTATAGGTGGAGGTCCCAATACAGATATATAAAATTAGAGCAAGCTTTTCATTTAGGTGATATGGGACAGAATGGATTTCATTCTTCTACACCCAGTTAACTCTTTTAGTGTGACCAATCACTGGTTAGAGAATTTTCAAACATTATCTAAATTTATTGACAACAATTAAATCAAGTTGTGAGGCTGAGGCTGCCATTGATATATAGAAAATTACTAAATTTATTGAATTTGTGAAAATTTCATAGGGTCTATATATGCGAGTCACTATCCTCAACAGCATTATAACAAATTGATATTTTCCTTTAATTTGATAAAAGAAATGTCAAACTCAGTGAATTATTATGATCCATTGTCATGTTAATCCTTCTTTTTAAAGGGTCCCGCAATTGGGGAATCAGTAGCCAAGATTGGGCTTATTCCGACACAATGGATGTTGAAGCCGAGTAAGAAATCCTTATATATATTATATGTCCTACCATATTAACTTAGTCACGTCTCACCAAAGCCAGACAATAAAGGAACGGAGGAAGACGTTGACAGCTATTCATGCCCCCCAAGGCTGAAAGGCCCATCCAAAAAATGAAAAAAATCATCCATGGATAATGGCATTATCGATATTTTCTTCAAACTAGAGTGCCATTTTGTAACTTAAGCTTTATAAATAAAGTCTCCACTCGTATTCTCCAGAGCTCCTAAGACCGACACTGGAGCTCTACCTGCTGTGTTCTCCTCATACAATTCCAAGTTAGAGAGAGAGAAATATATAGAGAGAGAGAAATATATATACATATAGAGAAAGAGAGAGAGAGAGAGAGGGGGGGGGAGGATGACTAGCAACATGAAGGGTCAGGTAGAAGATCACATGGTACTCATCTCGCAGTTGTATCCTGGAGTGTACACACAACTGGTACCAGAACAAGGTTCGTACCTAGATTAACTCTTCTTCTTGGTGCATGCATTTGATGACGAAAGACTGATGTTAGATGAACGAAAGTAAAGAATTTATTCTGATGTCACGTCATTTGATTTAAAAAATTCAGTACGTATTTATTTTTTATTTTTTTTATGATGAAATTAACGGGAGCTAGGTTCTTATGATGATAATGTTCAGGAGAGACGAAATCGCGACGGAGGCGCAAGAAGAGCAAGGGAGGAGGAGAAAGCAGTAACGACGTCGTACGGAAGAGGAAACTTAGCGAGGAACAAGTTAATCAACTTGAGCTGAATTTCGGTAATGAACATAAATTGGAGTCTGAGAGAAAGGACCGACTTGCTTCTGAGCTCGGGCTGGATCCGCGCCAAGTTGCTGTTTGGTTTCAAAACCGAAGGGCGAGGTGGAAGAGCAAGAAACTGGAGGAGGAGTACTCTAAGTTGAAGTCAATCCATGAAAACGTCGTCGTCGAGAAATGCCAGCTTGAAGCAGAGGTCTATCTCTCTCTCATTTTACAATTTAGCATATTTTGGTTCTTAGTCTTTTCATTAAGGCTTTGTGTTTGGTTGCGGGGAAAACTGAGAAAAAGAAAGTATGCAGGAGTCAATATTCATACTCTGTGCTATAAAACTCTAAGTCATTCATCAGATAACTGACCCAAAAAAGGGGGAGAAAAAGTCAGTCAGTTAATTGTACAAGACAAAAAGTAGAGTCAGTAATTTGGTTATCGCAGGATTAAAAGACGAAGGAAATTAAATACATGGTCTGAAATTTCCTCCTGCTTTTCCTGCAGTTTCTCAGCAACCAAACGGATTAGCATGCTATTCTTTCTCACAGTAACATCAATATTGCCATTTTGGATAATGATGTCTCCTTCATCTTTCCTTTGGGACATATAATAAATTTCCTACTTGACATTTTTTTACTCCTTCCTTTTTTTCCTCAAAATATCTTTTAATATTTTTTAATTTGTAGTCTATTTTCACATTTCTTGAATTGTTATTTACAAAGAACCAAAGCTTCTTATCCATATATATATATTATAAAATGAAAATTTGACCCACCACAATCGAACGTGCATGAGCTCTAGGCTCGAAGAAAGGCCACGCCATTTTGGCGTTTGGGTGGAAAAAATTGGCAAAGGTACAGAAACTCTGCCACCCCATTATACAGCAAAACCTTCCACCTGTTCCAATCAACATGCTTCCGTACAAACTTAGTTTAAGGTGGCCAAGCTCACTTGCTGGTGCGGCACATGGCCCTTATGTTCTTCCCACGTAAGTGGGAAATAAGTATTCCTTTTCCCTACCATTTTAGATATTTCATATTTGTACACACAAACTTCATTAATGTGTCTCATAGGGTCCCAAATATATGGATCAAACAGTTGAGATATTAAAATTAATCATTGACGCTAATTAAAATTACTGATTTAATTACAGGTATTGAAGATCAAGGAACAGCTATCTGAAGCAGAGAAGGAAATACAACGGCTATCCGAGCGCACTGATGGAGTTTCAAGCAATAGTCCGAGTTCATCTCTGTCCATGGAAGTGATGGACCAGCATTTTCTTGGGGAATTTGGAATGGAAGGGTTCAACAACGTGTTTTACATCCCAGAAAACAATTATGTTCATGGCATGGAATGGGTTAATCTATATGATATGTAATTAATTAAAGGATTTTAGTATGTAGATAGCTAGTGATCGATGGATCGATCATCATCTCTAGTGTAAATCATGAGGGTTTAATTTCTTGTTTAATTATGTTAATTTTTAGTGTTTAGTGTTATATATTGACTAGAACATGAAGTGTGGCATTAACTAATAACTTTGCTTTTTGACTAGAAAGTAGTACGTAGTAGGTTTGGTGATCAACTGCAGTTTGTTTCTTTGTCAGCTCTCCCACACACTAATCGAGGTTAATTGGGCAATTGATATATAAGTACTGACATGCTCATGTACCTGCCAAAATTGACTGAGAAGGCTTTTCCAGTCATCAAATTCTGAATAGATTAGACCATTCTGGGAAGATGGTGTATGTGGTTGCGGTGATTTAGACTCTCTCTCTCTCTCTCATTTTTTTTATTTTTTATTTTTTTTAAGGTTCTTTTCGGGTCCGTGATGAGATTCAGACGGCCACTGCACAAGGGGTACGGCAGACCCCCTCGCTTTCTTTAATCCGATCCATGTTTAAAATTTTGAACCAAAAAAATTTCACCGTACTTGTGAAAAGAGAGGGTACTAAATACTAGATTTCTATATCATGATGAGAAGAGATAATTATCTAATGAGTGCGATGATTTGGACAGTTTAAAGTTCATAAACACTAGCACAAGGTGAACTGATCGATGAGTTTTTTTAGTTCTTTAATTTTGCTATGAAGGCACGCATTTACTCTCATCGCTGTTTTAAATGTGTGGTGTGGTGTCTCTTATATACGTGCAAGTTTCACATTGGTGTCTTATATACGTGCAAGTTTCACTTTATATATATATATATAGAGCCGATTACAGTGAGTGACTCTCTCAATGAGCGAATTCATCAATCCCCAAACAAAGTGTATCAAACAGTCATTCTTCATCGCACAGAAAGAACTTCTCGACAGCCCTCTGTGTTTTGTCAGCTACGCGCATGGTATGGGTAATGATCCAACCGCGAATGTGAGGAGTTGTGGCTAGCCCCATTTTCACTTTTTAGAATAGACAAATGCACCAGACGCTTAACGATCTATTAGTGGCTGGCTCAATTTTCACTTTTTAGAATAGACAAATACACCAGCCACAACCCCTTTATTAGTGGCTGGCCCCATTTTCACTTTTTAAAATAGAGACATTTCTTTTTATCAGTAATGGTAATTCATTTTGCCAAATCATGCTGATTCGGAGATATTAAAGGGTAATTTGGACTTTTCTCATCAAAATCTCTATATAAGCACTATGAAGGAATACTTAATTAATTTATTTTAATCTTCATTTTCTCTCTTCTTTCTTGTATTAATTTCTTCTTTTCTTTCAAGTAGTTTATAATACTTAATTAATTTAATTTTAGTTTTAATATAATTTAGTTATCTAATTTCTCCTGTAATAGAACAATTTTATTTTTATTTTCAGTTTATGCAATTTATAGTAGAATTTTCAAGTTAAGTTAATTTTCTTCAGTTTATTTTTCTTTAAATATGTTTAATTACAATTACATGAGTAGCTAAATTCCATGATTATCAGTGCCGAAACCAAATTGGAAAGGCATGGAGGGACATGGCCCCCCCTGACTTTTTTAAAATTTTATATACATAGGGATGCTATTATAAGTTATATCTTACATAAAGCTTCAAGAGGTGTCCTCAATAGGGCCAAATGTAGCACTATTTTGAAAAACTGACCGATAAATTAGATGAATTGCTTGTCAATTTCATGTTCGCCAAAAATCACAATGATCCAACGGTTGATTTCTGACAAATGTCACTATGAAAAATTATTACATTTAATTTGTTCTTCATTATATCATCATTTTTCCATGGGCAGCTTTTCATAAAGCTACCATTTGATCACTGTGAGTTATTGTGAAAATGAAATTGATAAGCAGTAATAAAATATATGACCTTAAAATAATTTATTTTGAACTATGGCCCACAAACTTTAACAAACTCTTATTGATTATATTGCATTTGGATGGAAAGACTATTTAATATTCCAAATCCATGGATTGATTAGTGTTATCACCAAATAAATTTGTATGAATTTAAATGGTATTGCGATTTTGGCATTAATATTTTGAAAACTTATAATTTTATATATATTATAAAAATGGCAATTTTACGCCATTTTCATATTAAAAAAATAATATGATTACATTAAAATTTTGGCTCCCATTGAGAAATAATTATGGTTCTGCCTCTGGGCATTATCCAGTGCAACCCCATGTACAAACTAGCATTTTTGATCCAAGCGGAGGATCCAAATTGCTCAATTGGTGTACTATGACCAATCAAAATAACTTTAACCTCACTAAAATTCATATGCTGTCACGGCATTGTCAACGCTACTAAATCCGATAAGTATATGCTTCATAAAAATACATAATGTTTTAACTGGAATTAAAAATTAATATAAGTATCTATCACACCAACATGTTCCCAAAAAACCATATCCAATTGAAATGGGTACCAAAATACTAAGCATTGAGGAAGACAGTAGCATGAATATTGTAAAAGTAATGCTATTACGCTTACCTTTTGTCAATTCCCTCATTCAAAGTCAACAACACTTCCACAAAAATCTAAAAATGTATAAATAAAGGAAAATGTTGTTGTTCCCATCCCCTCTTCCCTTGAATTTCCCGTGTGATATACGTGGCACTGACAGGGATGTTTGGTTTTGTATTTGTAGCAACTTTTCTGTCAATCTTGCTCCACTTACCAAAGCAGAGACTCGGTACATCTATAAGTGCACCCTTCAATCCAGCTTCATTTTCTAGGTTCCTTTGTAAGTGCACCCCTTGATATACGCGGCTAGCATGTCTCTTACTATAAAAGACATGGCTAGCATGTCATTTTCTACTGACATGGCTAGCATGTCTTTGTAAGTGCACTGACATGGCTAGCATGTCATTTCCTATTTACATGGCTAGCATGTCTTTGTAAGTGCACTGACATAGCTAGTATGTCATTTTCTACTGACATGGCTAGCATGTCTTTTACTGTACATCTATAAGTACATCTATAAGTGCACCCTTGATATACGTGGCACTAACATGGCTAGCATTAGGCTATGTCTTTTACTGTCACAGAGAGAGAGAGTAAACAGCTACTTGACTGGCCATCCCCTTCATTTCGGAAAAAGAGAGAAAAACCATTGAAAGTAGAAGAATGCAGGCAAGGCTTGGTGCTGCAGCAGCAACAGCCATGGTGCAGCAGCAGCAGCCATAGTGTTTTCTCTGTGTTTTCTTTGTGCTACTGGTTAGTTCTTCTTCTTCATTCTTCATTTTTTTTTTTTTTTTTTACTGTGCTCCTTTATTGTGCTCATAAAACATTTTCACCTGTTTTTTTTTCTTTTCAGTCTTCCTCTTCTTCTTTTTCTTCTTCTCTGTCTTCCTCCTCTTCTTCCCCTTCTTTCTCTTTTTTTTTTCTCTCTTTTTAACTAGTTTTCACTGTTTTATTTATTTATTTATTTTTCAGTATTCCTCTTCTTCTTATTATTATTCTTCTTCTTCTTCCCCGTCTTCCTCCTCTTCTTCCTCTTCTCTCTATTTTTCTCTCTTTTCAATGGGTTTTCACTGTTTTAGTGTTTTCACTGTTTATTCTTTTTTTTTTCCGATTTTCCTCTTCTTTTTCTCTGTCTTCCTCATCTTCTTCCCCTTCTCTCTCTCTCTCTTTTTCAATGGGTTTTCACTGTTTAGTGTTTTCACTATTTTTTTTTCTTATTCACTGTCTTCCTCTTATTCTTTTTCTTTGTTTTCCTCATCTTCTTCCCCTTCTTTCTCTCTTTTACTGGGTTTTCACTGTTTGGTATTTTCACTGTTTAGTGTTTTCACTATGAGACTGAAAACCAAACGGGAATGGGGGACGGGACTCCTAGCATTGCTCATAAATAAAAAGGGCATAAGTTTGATCATAACCTCAATTGCAAATTGAAAATAGATGCAAATAGGTTATGTGAGTAACCTATTTTATCCAATAGGTGTGAGTAACCTCAATTGCGGCTGGTGTATTTGTCTATTCTGAAAAGTGAAAATGGGCCAGCCACTAATATATCGTTAAGCGGCCGGTGCATTTGTCTATTCTAAAAAGTGAAAATGGTATCAGCCATAACCCCTCACATTTGCTGTTGGATCATTATCCACACCATGCGCGTAGCTGACAAAGCACAGAGGGCTGTCGAGGAGTTCTTTTTGTGCGATCAAGAATGGCCGTTTGATGCAATTTGTCCGGGGATTGATGGATTCGCTCATTGTAACCGGTGTATATATATATATATATATATATGTTGTTAAGAGAGATATCTCATTTTAACTAAAATCAACTAAGACGCTTGAGCCATTGGATTAGAATCTATGCATTAAGTGAATAGGAATCCAAGGGCTTGTGTTCTTAGCTGATTTTAGTTAAAATGAGGTATAGATGATAAGATCAGGACTATATATATATATATATACAGAAATGATCCATTGGGTCCAGACCCCATTTGGATAAATACGGTCCACTCCTCATTGGGATAGTTGGGACAAGTATTTTGAAAAATCGACCGTTGGATTAGATGCTCTTGTTACGTATGTCATGTCTACCAAAAATCACAATGATCCAACGATTGGTTCATGAGAAAACTGTCTGTGAAAAAAACTGACACTTCAAGAATGATAAAATGTTACTTTTTTTTACAATCAGTTTTCTCAGACAAATATACCAGCCGCACCCCCTCTATTAGTGGCTGGCCCCATTTTCACTTTTTAAAATAGAGAGTTTTCTTATTATTAGTAATGGTAATCCATTTTGCCAAATCATGCTGATTCGAAGATATTAAAAGGTATTTTGGACTTTTCTCATCAAAATCTCTATATAAGCATTATGAAGGACATCTTCACGATTCATTCCAAGAAGCTTAGCTTAGCTTTAGTCTTCATTTTCTCTCTTCTTTCTTGTATTTCTTCTTTTCTTTCAAGTAGTTTATAATACTTAGTTAATTTAATTTCAGTTTTAATATAATTTAGTTATTTATAAGTGCACCCTTCAATCCAGCTTCATTTTCTAGGTTCCTTTGTAAGTGCACCCTTGATATATGTGGCTAGCATGTCTCTTACTGTAAAAGACATGGCTAGCATGTCATTTTCTACTGACATGGCAAGCATGTCTTTGTAAGTGCACTGACATGGCTAGCATGTCATTTTCCATTGACATGGCTAGCATGTCTTTGTAAGTGCACTGACATAGCTAGCATGTCATTTTTTACTGGCATGGCTAGCATGTCTTTTACTGTACATCTATAAGTACATCTATAAGTGCACCCTTGATATACGTGGCGCTAACATGGCTAGCATTAGGCTATGTCTTTTACTGTCAAAGAGAGTGATAGAGAGAGAGTAAACAACTACTTGACTGGCCATCCCCTTCATTTCGCAAAGAGAGAGAAAAAAGAATGAAAAACCATTGAAAGTAGAAGAATGCAGGCAAGGCTTGGTGCTGCAGCAGCATCAGCCATGGTGTAGCAGCAGCAGCCATGGTGTTTTCTCTGTGCTGCTGGTTGGTTCTTCTTCTTCTTTCTTCTTCTTTTTTTTACCGTGCTCCTTTACTGTGCTCATAAAACGTTTTCACTGTTTTTTTTTTCAGTCTTCCTCTTCTTCTTTTTTTTTTTCTCTGTCTTCCTCCTCTTCTTTCCCTTATTTCTCTTTTTTTTTTCTCTTTTTTTAAATAGTTTTCACTGTTTTATTTATTTATTTATTTCAGTCTTCCTCTTCTTCTTCTTATTCTTCTTTTCTGTCTTCCTCCTCTTCTTCCCCTTCTTTATCTCTCTCTTTTCTCTCTTTTCAATGGGTTTTCATTGTTTTTTTCTTTTTCTTTTTTTCCTGTCTTCCTCCTCTTCTTCCCCTTATTTCTCTCTCTTTTTCTCTTTTTCAATGGGTTTTCACTGTTTAGTGTTTTCACTGTTTTTTTTTCTTATTCTCTGTCTTCCTCTTCTTCTTCTTCTTCTTCTTCTCTGTTTTCTTCCTCTTCTTCCCCTTCTTTCTCTCTTTTACTAGGTTTTCACTGTTTGGTATTTTCTCTGTTTAGTGTTTTCACTGTGAGACGGGAAACCAAACAGGAATGGGGGACGGGACTCCTAGCACTGCTCATAAATAAAAAGGACATAAGTTTGATCACAACCTCAATTGCAAATTGAAGATAGATGTAAATAGGTTATGTGAGTAACCTATTTTATCCAATAGGTGTGAGTAACCTCAATTGCGGCTGGTGTATTTATCTATTCTAAAAAGTGAAAATGGGCTAGCCACTAATATATCGTTAAGCGGCTGGTGCATTTGTCTATTCTAAAAAGTGAAAATGGTGCTAGCCATAACCCCTCACATTTGCGGTTTGATCATTATCCACAGCATGCGCATAGCTGACAAAGCACAGATGGCTGTCGACGAGTTCTTTCCGTGCGATGAAGAATGGCCATTTGATGCACTTTGTCTGGGGATTGATGGATTCGCTCATTGAGCGAGTCGCTCACTGTAACTGATATATATATATATATATATATAGATTCGCTCATTGAGCGAGTCGCTCACTGTAACTGATATATATATATATATATATATATATATAAGAGATATCTCATTTTAACTAAAATCAACTAAGATGCTTGAGCCATTGGATTATAATATAAGCATTAAGTGAATGGGAATCCAAGAGCTTGTGTTCTTAGCTGATTTTAGTTAAAATGAGGTATAGATGATAAGATCAGGACTATATATATATATATACAGAAATGATCCATTGGGGTCCAGACCCCATTTGGATAAATACGGTCCACTCCTCATTGGGATAGTTGGGACAGGTATTTTGAAAAATCGACAGTTGGATTAGATACTCCTGTTACGTATGTCATGTCTGCCAAAAATCACAGTGATCCAACGGTTGGTTCATGAGAAAACTGTATGTGAAAAAAGCTGACACTTAAAGAACGATAAAATGTCAGTTTTTAGAATTTGGTTCATATGAGATGATCGAGCAGACACGTACTTAGTAAATATTAATGGAATATTGCTGCTTATAAAAAAATGCTAGCCTCACCATTACTTTTATCATCTTAAACCTGCCACCTAATGTAATACGAGAAACAAAAATTCAACTCAATATACAACTTATTGACTCGTTCGCATTTTTTTTTTCCCCTAAAATCACTTTTGGAGAAGTATCTCCACGTAACTTTTTAGAGTTATATTCACCTAACAAAATTTCATACTGCATGCTAAGAGAACATACATATACATATACATATATAGAGGAATGATCACTTGCAGTACATACCGCAAATGCGGTACATGATCTCAAATCTCAACCGCATGCTGTGAATATATATATATATATATACAGACATGATAATATAAGGCCGGCCTTACGCAAAGTTGCGTAAGGTCGGCTCCATATGACTAATTTTAGATCACAGTTCATAAAACTGACCGTTGGATTAGATGCACCTCCTCTGTATGTCATGCCTGCAAAAAATCACAGTGATCTGAAGGTTGGTTTTTGAAATAACTGCCGTTAAAAAAATGGTAATATTTTGAAGAACAAATAAGTTACATATTTTCACAATGACATATTTCAGAAACCAACCGTCAGATCACTGTGATTGTTTGCAGGCATGACATACAGATGAGGGACATCTAATCCAACGGTCAGTTTTTTGAACTGTGATCTAAAATTAGACATATGGAGCCGACCTTACGCAACTTTGCGTAAGGCCGGCCTTATATTATCATGTCTGTATATATATATATATTCAAAGGGTTCATAAATGATTATAAAGGCGGAATATAATGTTCAATCGAGGTGAGGTTAGAATCAATAAAAATTATATTCCTTGGATTGCCAAAATAATGGACAAAAAATAGTAGAAAACCACGAATCTATATATATAGCTCTTATCAAATGCAGCACCAGCGCGCAAAAAGAATACATTAATTGAGAAATGTTATGAAGCTCATTAATTGGAGCAGTTGGTCAAGTGATCCCATGCGGCAATATACAAGTATATGAAAAAAGAACCAACTACTCAGCTAGTCCTGCCACTGCTGTTTGAAGGATGCATGATGAAATAAAAGACAATTACAGCAGCAGTACTTCTATGTATAGATCGAAAAAGTGGTTGCTGGCTTCATGAAGAAAGTCAAATCTAGAATTAACATTCCATTCTCATTTTACCAAATGGCAAACCAAAATGCTTCACCCCAAAAAAGCACTGGGATGGGCTTAAATTGATTTTGGGCTTGGCCGAGCTTATTATATAATTAAAGTTTGGGTGTGGATATTGCAACCCCACAAATTGATTTCTACACCCCATAAATCAAGAACATTTAAAATTAAAAAAGAAAAATGAAAAAATGGATGTAGTGATTATTAATAGGATTATGGCTAAACTGAAGTTGATAATATTTTTGAAAACTTTTGAGATTTATTGATCAACTAATGAGACATTGGGTCTAAAATCATTTGAAGGGATTGCAATATGCCCACACCCTTGAAGTTTTCAGGCCCAACTTGAGGTTTGGATTGAGCTCAAATGCAGATCAAGCTTAGCACCAAAATTAACCAGGTCCAAAATGGTACTGTAATACTTTCTGTAGTATGCATAACTTAAGCGTGTAGAATGCCAGAAGCCTGCTTTTTTCTTCTCTTTTTTAAAATAATTTTAAGGTCTTCATTTAATTTGGGCCGGCCTGAAAGTTCATGTACATAATGGGCTGATCGAGTTTGTAATTTGGCGGAGCTCAATGTCATGTCCCACATCGGAAAAGCAAAAAGTAGAATCAAAACATGTTCATGTTTGGATAGAGAAAGTTACTGCATGTTAAACGACGTCGGTTAGAGTGCACTCGCAAAATGTGCGTTCCGTAATTTTCAGCCGGCGCAGACTCCCAAAATCCGTCTATTCTCATGGTCCTTCCACATGAGGATCGCCTCCAACTTGGCTTACTACACTCTATCAGACTAACCAATTAGGAGCAAGAGAGATGGGACAAAAATATCAGGTAATTACCAAAATATCCGTATTTGTCTTTTCTCTTTTTCTTTCAATAAATAAATAAATAGATAAATATTAAGTAACTACATGTAAACTCTTCAATCCTCCTAAATAGTTGGTATATTTTACTTATCATTTTACATAAAAACAGTCCCTCGAGTTTTTATTCTTTTAATTACAAAACGTTAAAATTCTTCTTGCAAGAATGTGGCCGATTCATTTTTTAAAATATTAAAAAATATAAAATAGGTGGTAACTTTATTCTCGTATCTAGTTATCAATGAACCTAAAAAGTCAAATATTGTTCCGTTAAATAAAACAAAAAATAAAAATTTCAACCACTTTATGAGAATCATCACCTACTGCATACCTTAATGATTTGGTAAACTAATAGCATGATCCTCATCGTTTTCGTATTTCCGTATTTAGTAACACGAGCCAAACTTCTTAAATAAAAAAGCATTCTCTTCTTATTCATTCTAAATTTCCGTATTTAGTAACACGAGCCAAACTTCTTAAATAAGAAAGTCTCTCTCTTCTTATTCATTCTAAATTTCTAACAACTCTATCTTTTTACAAGCTTTTTTTAGTGTTTTATACTAGGAGTTTAAGTTTTAGAGTTTTATATAAGATCAATGGTGAATGTATAGGTTAGACAAGGAGTTGAAGTTTTTTCGATTGAAGACATCCTTTTCATTGCCACAAAATGCACATCATATTTGATTTCTTCTTCTCACTCTTAAACGTGGCGGCATTTCGAGGCTGCTGGTGTATCCACCGAGGGTGCACCAGATACAAACTCAATTAATTAATTACGGGATTAACAAAATTAATTAACAATTTTCCAAATATATATTAAAGTTTCCTACTTTTCCCTCTCGTTCCTCTCACTCTCTCTCATTTTGAACACCCTCTGAAACACATTCCATTCAAACCCCCACTCCTCACTGTGATGCAACAGAAGCACCAGAAATGGCGGAACCTATGCTCTCCGACGACGAACTCTTCGAACTCTCTGCCCCCAACAACTGCGAAAACGTTGGGAGCAGTGCTGGTGGACTCATGTACGATGATACAAGCAGCCACCGTTTTGTATTCAAGATCGATGAAAGCTTGCTGATTGATCCTAGCCGTCTATCCATTGGTTCCATGATCAGAGAAGGCCCCTATTCCATGGTCTACGAAGGATTGTGGGTCCCTTTTCTTACTCAAAAATTGTCTTGTTAGCTCTTCTCTTGAATATTTGTCACTTCGTTTACTCGCATTGTTTGCAAGTTCTTGAACTCATGCTTTTGTTTCTTTTCCATTTGATTGAATTTATCTTCATATTGTTTGTATTTGAATCTTGAAATTTTGGGATTTTGTAAGGCTGAACCCTTTTTGTTGTTTTGATATGATTTGTTGGTTCTCAGAGTCTTGGCGTATTGGATGATAAATGTGGCTTCTAGTGCAATTTATTTACAAGAATAGTGTTCTGTTTTGTGGGTTTCCCTTTGTTTGTTCAAAACTGAGCAAATAGATATGCAATGGCTTGTGCTATGATTCTTGATATTAAAATACAGTTTCAGAGTTGATGGCTCCAAAAACCAAAGAAGCAGAGAAAAGAAAATGCTATGCTATTTGTCCTAGGTTTTTCATTCAGTTGATCTTTTTTTGGCTTCCATTAAACATGGATCATATAGATTATTATTCTAGGTGTGTTTGTGTCTGAATGTGTGAGTGCCTGCACACTCGTGCTATAACATGAACGCCACAATGTGGTTTTGGTTTGAATCTTTCCACTTGCACAATGAGATGCATATAAAGAAAGGACATTGTTTGATCAGAATTTCCCAATGGGAGGAATTCACGACACATTCAACTATTCAAGTATAGTGGACAATTGCTCCAAAATTCCTTGAAGGCATTTTAGAATTCCATTTGCTCTTAGCTTAGGAGGAGGTTGAAATTTTCATCATCTAATTGCACGAGATGATCATGATTATTCACTGTTGACAAGGCTTCCTTTGTTTCTTCACAAACTAGCAATGCACAAGTTTTATGCTATATTTTCTTTTCCCTATTATTCGAATCGCAAAGCTTCTTCCCTGTATCAGTCTGTTTTGCCAAGCAACAACTTATGCACTTGAATTGCAATTACAGTGCAGATATTAGTGGTTCATAATGCAAGTGACTCATTTATCGGCAATGACATTATGAGATATCTTACTTCTAGAATTTCACAAAAACACAAAAGGTACCCGGTAAAATTCAACTGATGACTTGTACGATTCTTTCTGTTCAACCTAACTAAAACACTGTGCAAAATTTTATATAAGAAACTATGTAATTATATGCCGTAGATGAGATGTAAATGTTACTGAAGATTGTTATTTAACAAATATCCCAAAGTGGCCATAGCGCTCTTGGATCAACTATCCATAGCAGAATGGATGGGATGGGAAGTGTTTACAGGATTGTGTATGATTGATATAAGCCTATCTTATTAAAGTGAAAATTTCATGAGGTAGTTATAAAAAATTATTGCTACATGGTGCCAAATGATAGGCAGTCAAGAAATAATATTCCAAAAAAGTAAGAGTAGTTGGAATGAGGATGCTCCGATAAATAAGAGGCAGGACAAGATAAAATTGAACAAGATAGGGAAGCAATTGCGAGAAGTTATGGATAAGATCTCTAGATGACAAGATGTGAGAACATTGGATAAGATGGATTGGTCATGTGCAACGAAGGTCGATGCAAACAATTGCAAAGAATGGTATAATTATGGTTGAAGGTGCTACAAAGAAAGGGAAAAGGTTAGGAAAAAAAAAGTATGCCAAGTTTGTGAGGATAACTCTGATGGTCTGCAACTTAATATGGCCTTAAGTAGAGCAGAGTAGAGAAATAGGATTTGTGGTTGGTCTTTGTTGAGTTGAGTTGATTTTTTTCCAAAATTCTTCAAAAATCTCATGTAAAGTTTAATTTCATGGGTAAACAATCAGTGGTGCTTATGGTGTTCCTAGGAACATAAGAGGGCCCTTTATTGCACATTGTATTGCAGCATTCACGAGAAATGGATGAAGATAAGGAGGTGTATTCGTAAGAGTTCCTTGCTTCTAACACAAAATTATGTGCTGAACCTACTGACCATGCGACAACATGTTTACTTCTGTGCTAATATTTTAAGGAAGTCATGTGTGTGTATTGCCAACATACCCGTACTTTTTTTGTGGTCATTCTAATTATATATCTGAGTATCTGTGCTGCATTGAAGAACTGCATTCTTGCTACATTTTCTAGGTATAATTCCAAGCCTGTTGCTATAAAGCTAATACAACCAAACAAAACACCAGCCGTGAGTCCTGAACGCAAAGAGAAATTTCAGAGGGAGGTTATGATGTTATCTAGTGTGAAACATGAAAATATCGTGAAGGTATTCTACAATGTTTGCTAATATATGTATGTATGCATGCATTATTTTTCATATATTTATTGAAATAATGTTTTCCCCCTTTTATTTTTATTTATCATCCTTTTAAATGCGTAGATTACATTGGTAAAAAATGGTTGGGGTGGCTATTTGAAGATTTTAAGTTTTCTTTTCTATTCCTACAACATCTCTGCAATCAAACAAACCATTAGCTGATTTGGATGTAATAGGTTTATTAAATTAATTATACATTTACACATACAAAGAATTTTAATGGTTTTCACTCAATTCTATTAGGGATTAAAATAAGTACTGCTACTTTTTACAGAGACAACGTGAAAGCATTTATGATATTTTCATTGTGCAGATGAATCTAGTTTATTTAAACTTCTTTTGTCATGAATCTGAAATTGGATAATTCTAGTGTGACAGCTCATACACCTTACCTTGTCCTGATTCTTATGTCATCAACCAAATGAATTTGTGGCTTATCTTATTTAGCTGTCCTGTATGGGATAGGCATGGAATATGCTACTTCAACAGCTAGGTGTATTAATTGCTTTATAACTCTTTTTTATACTTACGTTGGTATTTTGCCATTTATGGATGTACATATGAATACAGTGATGCGAACCATTTATGGACTGTGCGCTGGAACTAGGCAGGATAGTGATTGTATTTGCTCATACTTTTGCCTCGAGAGCTTAGAGGAAGAGTATCTTCAGTTATCACAGAATCAAATTGTATTAATTTAAATTGATTATTTTGAGTAATATATTGTTTTAACAATTGAGTTCATCTACTTTAGGAAGATTTTACTACTCTGATATTCATATAAGTTCATGTTTGACTGCTTACTTCATAAATATACTACGCAGCTAATAGAACTTTAGAGGCTTGATCTGTCATCATTTTATGTCTGTCACTGACGCTACTATGGCTTACCATTTAGCATGATCTGTACATATTGTTTGTTTTGCGTTATATGCATGATTGGTAGTGTGAACTGGCTCCCCGAATGATGTTTGACAAATAACCTCATCTTGGAATATTACTTCCCTTACAATTTACTGATATTGTATCCACTTATAGATATCCTTTTGGCATTGTTAAAAAAAAATGCAGTAAGCTCCTTGACATTCATTCAAAGTATTGATTACCTAATCCAATAACTATTGTGCTTTTTAACTTGTACTAACATAAGATATGGCTTCAAATTGACAAAAAAATGTGGCCCTTATGCCTTAGTTTAAAGATTATCAAAACAAGATCAGCGTGGCTAACCCCAAAATATTTGGGATGAGGTTTGAACTCTCATGGTGATCTTGACAACTTATATAAGCATTATCTAGAAGATGTTGCTTCCACAATTACTACAAATTTCTAAATGCATTATACTTATTCTATGCTTACATGGATGCTATTTTCTTATCAACTACCCATTTTGCCACTGTTTATCTCTAATGTTCTGTTAAAGTTGACTGATGGAAATTTCTTGATTAAAATTATCCATGCTCTTAATTCAGATGCTGATATTTTCTTTACGCTGTAACAGTTCATTGGTGCCTCTACGGAACCAGCTATGATGATAATTATGGAGCTTATGAGAGGTGGTACACTTCAGAAGTACTTGCGGAGCATCCATCCAGAACGTCCAGATCTGAAGCTTTCTATAAGTTTTGCTTTGGATATCTCTCGAGTTATGGAGTACTTACATGCAGTGGGCATCATTCACCGTGACTTGAAGCCCAGTAATTTATTTTCTCTTCGTGCTCTATTTTTGGTTCATACTGCAGAGCAGTCAACCCGTCTAGGCATGGATTTTGTTCAGGAATGGAAAGCAATATTGTCTTGAATACATAGCCCTCTATAGCTCATGATTTTGCAGTTTGTTTGTTTCACATCCACAGAGCCATATGTTAGAAAATGCTCACCATTTAACCTGAAAAATAAAATGAAATAAAAATACAAAAATTACCTTAACTATTAAATTTCCTTGCTCTTTGGTGACATTGCAGGTGTGTTCATCAATTAGAGTGAGTCAAATTAACTGCGTAATCATGAAGGAGATGAAACTTTTGCATTTTTTTCATGGAAATGAGCTCATTATTAGATTTGGCCCATTTTGAAGATCTACCAGGACATGCTCTATAGTTCATTTTGTTTTCTTTTATTTTGGGATGAACCCATGAGATGTTAATCCTTAAGCGATTGTTGATATGGTTGAAAACCTTTTGGTTGCAAATAATCCACTTCTCACAGAAAATCTTCATGTTTATCATAGGCAATTTACTTCTCACAGAAGACAAGAAGCAAATTAAGGTGGCCGACTTTGGGTTAGCTAGAGAGGAGGCAGCAGGTGAAATGAGTACTGAGGCTGGTACCTATAGATGGATGGCTCCAGAGGTAATTTTTTGGTTTAAAAAGTTATATTGTTACAAATTTCCCTACTATGTTTAATTTGCTCCTATTATCTAAGTCAGTTGTTCAGCATTGAACCACTACAAAGAGGAGCAAAAAAACACTATGATCACAAGGTGGATGTGTATAGCTTCTCGTTGGTTCTGTGGGAGTTGCTTACAAACAGGACTCCATTCAAGGGGAGGAACAACGTGATGGTAGCATATGCTGCAGCTAAAGTATGTCCTCTAAAATTTCCCCAAAAAACTCGCTGCACTAATACCAGAAACTATGTCTCCTCATGCATGCTCTGTGCATTGTCATGTTATTAATTTCCTAAATTAATGCAAAAGTTTTAATTTTTTTTTACCAAAGTTGAACTCTGAAAACGTTGCAAGAATCAAGTTGACAGATTGAATTAGAAGTTCTTAATTTCTACAAGTCACTTATGTTTCAAATTTAGCCTGAATTCAGAGATTAGAAACCTTGTTATTTGGCAGTTTTTGTCATACTAATGAAGATTTCTAATACTTGGCTGACTTCTTCCACCACTGATTCACTTTTACTTCCAGAACCTAAGGCCTAGTGTGGAGAACCTTCCGAAAGAAATAATCCCTCTCTTGCAATCCTGCTGGGCAGAGGACCCAGCACACAGACCAGAATTCGTGGAAATCAAAGACACTCTGGCAAAATTCCTCCATGAGTTGTGCTCAACACAAACTGCACCACCCAAGCAGTTGGAGATGGAGCATCCCAAAAGCAATATGACAGCAGATTCTGCAGGCACAGATCTTGTAATTAACAAGTCTGAAAACAGGGATAAGAGGGCCAGGAGTTCCCCTATTTTCCTCAGTTGCTTGGATGACTGTCACTCTGATTGACCAACTAGTATGATGGGTCCTGTTTTGGGTTCTTGTGGCTGAGGGACTCAGCTCAGTTTTGGAATTAATGTAAATCAATACTCTCTCTCTCTCTCTCTCCCGTTGTAAAACATAGTGTTAAAGCATATGTGCTCTCACTGAACTGCCATTTTATTGTAAAAATTGTACAGAACTCAGGATAAACAGAAAAAATTTGAAAAAAAAAAAGAACAGAATGAAAGAAACTACAGGAAAATAAAGCTTTTAATCAAGTTGATGTCGTTCCGTTGTCCAGTTTTGTAGTTATTCCTTATTGTTTTGAATCAAATTTGTTGCTTCTGTTTCATTGTTCTCCAAGCTGATTGATTGTGTATGCAGCGATAATTGGTGAAGTTTGGTGCCATGTCGTTTTCAATTATATCTACTTATTTAGAATTTGACCCACTATGATATGAGTATTAAATTCATTGTTAAATGAAACTAGATTTGATTACTCTAGCAGGTCAATGATTGGATATTTAGATGCGCATTCCATCCGTAGCAACTTCGGTAATATGTTATGTCAATTTAAGTAGACAGATGACAATTGGTGCTGAATGATACTTATGATCTCGAGCTTAATTGGATTGATCTCAGTATGGTACTGCTGAATTCCTGACCTTTTGTGATCAAGTCTTTAACCTTAAAACAATACCCATAATCATCTTGGCCTATTAGTTACTTGTGCTAATTATGAAGCATGGAATAAAATATCTCCGATATCTTCGATATATTTCTGATACAAGCTATTGATACAATATTAGATTTATATATATATCTTTACCGATATTATATCTATCATATATTTAAATCAATATCGATATTTTTGATACGATCGATATATCTGTATTTTGATACCATCAGTATATCTGTTATTTAATTGGTTGCTGTGAAGTGGATTATTAAAAATAGGTACAGCTTGTTGCCATAATAAGATATATGGCTCTGCAGCTCTACTCAGGTTCGTTCCTGGCAATTGCTGTTAACTTTAATAGAAATATATATCTCTACTATTACAAGGGAATCAAAGAGGATCCAGGTGGTTGAACGACATTAAATAATTTTTCTAACCATAATTATTCTTTTTCCCGGAAAACTATGAATGAAATGATGTCCATCCCCTTTCCTTTGTCATTTTGAAGATTTCAACGTAGCCGCAGCTTCTACAAAAAAGCGTTGTCATCAGAACTGTTTCTATTGTTTTGATGACTTCAAAAGCACTTTACTTATTTTAAGAAATTCTCAAAGGGTAATTATGTCATTTAAATAATTATTTATTTATTAAAAAAAAAACTGAATTTAATTAAATTTTTTGTAAATTAAAATAGATTTTTGAATATTTTTTCATTGATGACCTGGCATAATTAAAAAGGGAGATAAATGAGAGGTCGGAGTCAAAATAGAGAGGGAAAGGAAAGAGCGAGGGGACAGCTTTCCACTTGTAATTTATTTTAGATTATCCATTAGTTGTCATGAGTCATCCATCTACTCATGCTTTGTCATATCTATCCAGTAATACTCTGACAGCTGTAACCCTCTTTCTCGTCACGTGTCACCTGCGAAAACCCTACTATGCTCGGAGACTCAATGACGAGGTCTTCTTTCCTATAGGACACAGCCCACACCAGATCAGAGTTTACTGTTTTACAACACGACAATCAATCCTCCGTCCAATTCCAATTCCAATTCCAATTCTAATCGTAGAGAGAGAAAGAGAAGGTGTGTTTCTCTCTCTAGAGTCTAGATAGCTTCTGCTGATAGTGGAATTCTGAGACGCGTGTGCGTGTATATCCTGCGCTGTAGGGATTGGCTTGTTAGGATCTGAACCCTAGAATCTCAGCCGTTGATCTTAAAAGTGAAAGGAGAAGGGGCCTGTTTCGGGCTTCAGCTATAACTAAAACTGCCTCGTCCGTTCCACTTGGACCTCCACCTCACTCCTTTCAAACGCCATGAAAACAGGTCACTCTCTCTCTCTCTCTCTCTCTCTCTGCATATACAGACACATATAAATATATATATGTGCATACATATATTCACACACACACACATCTGATAGAGACTGATATTTCGCCTAGATTTGTGTTTATATGGGAGAAATTAATCTCAATATCTTATGTATATCAGCTGTAAATTATTCGATTATGGAGTTGAATTTGTTGTTGCTAATGATGAATGGTGCTTCTGTTATCTTATTTATTGATTTAATTTATTTATCTAGTTGAATTTATCTACCTCGATTGAGGTTGAGCTAGCTTTCTGAATTTGGAACCATTTTGATGTGGTATTCAGTTTTCCTTTTTAGAACTATACATCTTCCTTCAATAGTTGGTGAATTTGTGCCTTAATTTAAAAAAAAAAAAAAAAATTCGCGGGTTGGTTTGAGAACTGTATTCAAACCAGAGAGAGAGAGAGAGAGAGAGAGAGAGAGAGAGAGCTCTGATGAATAAATATTGTCGCGATGAGACAGCTTTGTGTTGCAATAGCTCCATGTTACATGTAATCAAAACTGTAAAATTAGTATAAAAAAAGCTATGAGGAGGGTGTCTTCTTGGTTGTACTGAGTTTCTGACAAGCACCCCCTATCTCATGGGATTTTGCACGAATCTGAGAGTCCCAAGAGACGCGCTTTTCTCCATCGAATAGAGGATGGTCCAAGGGTCCCTTGTACAAAATTTTATTATGAATGCCGTCTAGTTTAGTGATATGCACGGATCAGAATTGGTGTTCTATGTTATTTGATAGTGTTTGACCAAAATTATCCACCGACTTTGGCAGGACATGTGTGTCTATGTCACATGAACACGGACATGGACACAGGACACAGTTACGTGGCACCATGGATGTGCTCATACAAAAAATTGTTAAAAGAACATATGGAACACGACGGGGATGTCGCTATACAAATATGTGTTGTGCGCGCGCACCCACACCCACACCGTCATTAAGCTCTTTCAATAATAAAAGAAAAACTGTATTCAATGTAATGTTCTCTTAGTGTTCATGACTTGGGATATTAGAAAAGTATTATGCAAGTTCTTTGTGGTGCCTTTTTTTTCTTTATAGTTGTGTTGTTTTTTAGATTGAGCGAGTCCATTGTTTCAAGGATTTTAAACCTACCTGTTTGATCACAAGCCTGTACAAGATCATATCTAAAGTCCTGTTATACTTATTAATTGGTTGTCCTTTAAACCATCTCTACTTAGTTTGCCTCTATTAAAAGGACAAACATTTGCTTATTGAATTTCTATTTTGCAAATAGTGTAAGCTGAACTATAAACATGTCAAATAATGACTGTATAATTAGGTTGCTCCTGAGTGGTGAGTAGCCTCATTTATCTTGCTCACACTTGAATGGTCTAATGAACTTTTATGATGAGAATCCTTTTTAAATTCATAGACATGAAACATGTAAGTGCTCACTTGTATATGTTGGCATGTTGCAGTTGTGAATATATATATGAAATGTCAAATTTAGGAGCAAAATTATTTGTGTTTTAAAGTAAGCTCAGATGATAGCTATAGCAGTGAATCACTGTAATTTGTCTATTGCCAAGGCTCTTCTAGATCCTGTTTTCTATGGAGCAAAATGTTTCTCTTGTTTATGCATTCAGGAATTAAGGTTGGAGAAAGATTTAATTTCTGAGTTTTCAACTGGGTTAAATGGAAAATGCAAATGGAGATGTATAAGTTTATGTAGGGTTCTGATATAACTAAATTTGACGTAAACTTATTGTGATGGTATTATTGTACTCCTGTGAATCCTCTGGCCAATATCGTTTAAATTATGAATGTGAAAGAAGTATGGTACCAAATGGGTAAATTGTTTGATGACCATAGATGAACATTTAAAACAGTCAGTCACTTTTGCGGAATACAAGAAATCATTTGAGTTGTTTGATTCCTATGACATGTTGCGTTTGTCTTTTCAACTTTCAAAAGAAGAGCTTAAGGACCCTATTTCTTGTGGAGAATATTCCACTTCATTGTTAAATTTTATGGTGGGGGCCTTGGCTTTACAATTTTGAAAATGCTTTTCAGTGCCAAAAATAATTTCTCTTTTTCTGAACAGCACCGGTGAATTTTTTTTTTTCTAAATGAAAATAATTTATTTCTGATAAATGTTATTATTGAATTTGATGTTTTTAGGTGCTTCATAGAAATTACAGAAAATATACAAGATCTCTTGATACGTGGTTAATACAAAGGGGGATTACTAAGTTTATGTGCTACTGATCTGAATGGGAACTGGGGAAGAGAGCACGCCTACTAAGCCTTCCAAACCTACTTCTGCAATTCAGGTTCTCTCTCTCTCTCTCTCTCTCTCTCACACACGAACACGCGAGCGCACACACACTGTTTCTTTCTCTCTCATTTTGTAATCATGCATCCTTGTATTTACAGGAAACACCCAGCACACCTTCATATCCTGATTGGTCAAGTTCTATGCAGGTTAATGATGAAAATAAATCGGGTTTGATCTGTTATTTAGTGTATTCATGAATTGTTTTTAGTGAATACCTAAATATATTATCTTAATAGCTTACAGCTCAGCTCCTTGCTTAGGCTTATTATGGTGCTGGAGCCACACCTCCCTTTTTTGCCTCAACTGTTGCTTCTCCAACACCCCATCCCTATCTGTGGGGAAGCCAGGTGATTATCTCTATCTTTTGAAGCATACAAAGTTTTGCATGTTTTGATAATTTTTTTGATTATCCTAAAGGAGAATAGTTCTTACTCTGCTTTTCTATTGATAATTTTTCAGCATCCTTTAATGCCACCATATGGGACCCCAGTTCCATACCCAGCTTTATATCCTCCAGGAGGAGTTTATGCTCATCCTAATATGCCCTTGGTAACCCTAACCTCCTTTTGATCACTTCATAGTTTGACTGTTGTTTCTCATACTCCATTATAATGCTGGTTTCCTTTATCTTATTATCTTATTCAAATAAAGATTTTTCACCTGGAGGTTTTGCAAAATATGTTTCTTGTTATTTATCGTCAAAGATTTTAACTACCTCGGTGGCCATTGGAAAACTTTCAATTTTGGCATCTAATTTTCCATATCCATCTCTTTTTCTAGACTCCAAGTGCAGTGCAAACAAATACAGAATTAGAAGGAAAGGCCCCTGATGGAAAGGTTCGGGCATCAATGAAAAAAGCCAAGGGAACTTCAGGGAATACAGGTTTGACAAGTGGCAAGGCTGGGGAGAGTGGAAAGGCAGCTTCTGGTTCAGGAAATGATGGTGCCTCACAAAGGTGAGTTAACCTCAGGTTCAGTGTTAGAATCTTCTCTCCAAATTTTTTTATACTACTTTCATTCCTTATCATTGGTTGCTTTTTTGAAGTGAATTACATTGATTTCTTCTTAAAAGTGACTTGCATCTAAGTCTCAGACCCAAGGCATGGTTCATAGGCATACGAATAGATATTTGACACATGTATGGTATAGCCGTGTAGGAACATTATAAGATGGATCCAATTTTAGGATTGTTAATACTGAAAATCACCATAATGATATAATTTGAACCATCTAATTTAAATATTTCTTTGATATCTTTGTCAAAAAAAATTAATCCCTTGTAGAAATAAGAAAAATATTGGTGAAATCAGATGTTCCAAAATTATTTTAACATTCTAAATTCCTAATTCTTTTACCATTCAGGATTCCTGGGTGGGTTCCTGTTTCTGTGGGATTCCTACCTTTATATGCAAGTCACGTCTCAAAAGTCATAAATAGGATGCATATTGACATACAAGTACTATGATTCATGATTTTCCCTTTATTTCTTCTTCTTCTTCTTATTCCCATCCTGTTTTCTGATTGTAAGATTTACTTGTAAACAGTGCCGAAAGTGGAAGTGAGGGCTCATCAGAGGCAAGTGATGAGAATACTAACCAACAAGTATGTATTTAGATACTTTTTATTATTTGGTATTCCTTTATACTTATCTCTGATGCTAAAGAACTCACTGAATCCTTGCGACTCATTTGGGTAACTATTGTTGCCCAATTTATAAATGCCAAAACCAAACTCACCTCCTCTGGCCAGGTGGTGGACTGCTGATTTTTAATATTAACCTGACCTAGTTAAAAGTGTGTTGGTGATGTTCTCGTAAACTCATACCCAGTTTATTCTATTTAGGACTTAGCAGCGAGTAAAAAGAGAAGTTTCGACCAGATGCTTGCAGATGGTATTTTCTCATCTTCCACCAATGGTTTCTCCCTTTGTTTAATTTGCAGTAGTAGTATTGTAATTACAATGACTTGCTCAGGAGCCAATGCCCAGAATAACACTGCCAGCCCAAATCTTCGAGCTTCGGTGCCTGGGAAGCCTGTAGTCTCTGTGCCTGCAACTAATCTGAATATTGGGATGGACTTATGGAATGCATCCCCTGCTGGTATTGGAGCTGTAAAAATGAGACCAACTCCATCCGGTGTCTCTCCGGCATCAGCACCAGGAACGATGGTTGTACATGAAGGCAATATGGCTGACCCTCAATGGATTCAAGTATGAAATATTGCAGTTTCTTGTTAAATTGTTTGTGATCCTGTGCTTTGTTGCTTTGGTGTGGTTACCCTCCAGTTTTCAGAATATTACATGGGCACAAAGTAGTCTACTATTGTCAATCTGTAGATGACCCCTTTTGATCACCTGCCGCATAAATGCCTTCTTAGAGCCATGGTGAAGTGTCATCTGGAGATTATTCTCTGCCAATATACAAAATACCACCAGTTATAGTAGCTGTGCGTAGGGTTTTTTTTTTTTTTTTTTAC
>JAESVK010000430.1:63295-83717 GCA_017140935.1 Hamamelis virginiana
CGCGTGTTTGCCTTCTTCAGTTAAGAGCCATCCGATCTTTGCAAGTAAGATCCAACCGCCAGCAACCATTGGGCTGACCTTGGCCGCGGTCAGGACGGGCTGATAGGATCAGCCCTGATATATATATATATATATATATATATATATATATATATATATATATATATATATATATATTGGTGAAGTTGGCGTTTTACCTGCTGCACAAACTGGTATTCGAGACAGTTGATACAGTCGTATTTGTCAATTCTAATGTACGCCCCAAGTTTCCACGCCACATCTTTGTTCTGATGAGCCAGTGGCCGACTCAGCCCTCCGACTACTTTATGTGGATGGATTAGTGGTGTCAAAATGGACGATCAGGCTGGCCCAGCCCGTTAAGAAAATGGATTAACGGGCTATTAGATCGAATTCGGCTTGACATATTAAGCTATCGGTTTGGACCGGACCAGTCCAATAAGAGGAAAATGCCTGTCCAATCTGATCCATTAGATTGATCCACTAAGGTAACAGGCCAGATTGGGCTAATGGATTGGATTGGATTGGACCGATCTAATGGGCTGGGCTGGAATGGGCTAACTGATCATGTTGATGTGCTAATGGATCGGGCAAATGGTTTTTTTTTTCAATTTTATTGGGCTAATGGATCAGGCCAAACAGGCTATTGGACGGACTAATAGACGGATCTGATCAAATCGGGCTAGCATATCAGTTCGGGCCACTTATCAGTCCAGTCCATTGAAAAAAACCTTAGCCAAGTCCAGTCCATTTACTATGGATCATATCAGCCCTGTCCATTAGTTCGATCAGTTAGCTTATCGGACCGGTTAGTGGGCCAAATGAACAGCCCATCCATTTAAACACCACTAGGATGGAAAGATGAGTTGATGCTTTTACTAATAAGTCATTGTGTTCTGTTAGGTAGATTAAACCACCGGCAGGACAAGCGAATTCTGATTCTCTATGGATCTCAAAAAGACATTGAAAGGAAAATGCCAAAATACTTTTAAAATGAATTTATTTCCGAGCAAAATTTTGCTCCTTTTTTATTTTTATTTTTATCCTTTCTATTCCTTTCCCTCAACTTCTCAGAAGTCCCAAACAGAAGCTTCATGGATACAATAAGGCAAATCTAACAAACAATTTAAAATGATACACAAGGTGATATCTGCAATCGTGCAATAGAACATCATCCCGGCACACACCACATCAAAGGCGGGGGGAGAGGTGAGCTATGAAATTGGAAACAACTACCTCTAGTACACAAAAAAGACACAGAATAAACTATATCTATAGAAAAAAGAACTAAAAGGAGTGCATATTGACAGGACAAGGGAGAATTAATCATCATGGTCTGACTCAGTATCCGAGATTGTTCTCGGCTGGCCTTCAATTGCCCGGTGCCCTCCTGGTTCAACTGGATTCACATCACCCCTTAACATTTGATTGGCTGGTCCAAGAAGAAGAAAGGAATTTTCAGTCTGCCCCAAATGGGGATTAAGAAGATAGAGAACCAGCAAGCACTAGAGAGTCAAATCATCCGTACCTGATACCACAATCCTCACAATTTGAGTCTTCGCAAATTGGATTTCTCCTTGGTGGGCGCAGACGAAGTTAACCTGCAGATTAATTAAAAAACAGGCCTTTTTAAATTTGTATTTTCTGTAAAACATGTGAGAGAGAGAGAGAGAGAGAGTGAGAGAAAGAGAGTGAGGTGTTTTCTCAAATTTGATCCCCTAGGATGCTAAGTGACAGTACTGCCAAAGCCTTATTCTTTTTTTCTTTTTCTTTTTTTTGTTGGGTGGGTCTGGCAGTAACCAATGTCTCATGAGTCCCTGTTTATAGAGGGAAATAAAGGTGTGAGGAAGAGGAGATCAGTCATTCTGAAATTTCATGTTTTAGACTATGGTAGATTCATGATTCATAATTCTTCTTAACACTAACATTATAATTTAGTAATCTGGACAAAGTACGCAACAATCATGTGCAGTGCCCAAAATAATAGCAATAAATGATAAGAGGACATACAATTTCACCATATGCAAGACCCATAACTTGATCAACTCTGGTTTGATGCCTCATGAAGAATGGCCGCAGGTAGTTCACATACAGATGCTTTGCCCCCTGATGGAAAGCAAACAGTTCCATATCAACTTATAAGTTCGCCAAAGTGTCTAAAGTAACATGTAAACATTTAGAATTAGCAATCTAGAGTTAAAACACCATAACTGCATCAAACAAAATATAACAAATACATCCAATGGAGAAAATTTAACAATTGGTGCAAGTTTGGATGCCTGGAAATGGAATTGAATTGAATTTGTTTTTGAAAGCATTTGATGTCTTGTATCCATCCTTTATAATATACTTCTCTCAGGATATGGAAGCGGCATCAGAAAAAAATTCCTATATATGATTGTATACATAAAAAATTAAATTTGACTTTCAAATGGAATAAAAAACAAAGAGTCAATTCAAATACTATTTAAAACAATGGAAAAGGAATGATTTTATTTCCATGGGGAATTCAAATATGCTGTTGGTGTTTCCTTCTAGTATCTCCTATACCCCTCAGAATTCATGATGCACCAAAGCAAAATGTTGAATTTAAAAAAAAAAAATTAAAAATTAAAAATTAAAAAAGAAAAGGGAGGGCAAAAAATACCCAGGAAATAAAGGAAAAACAACAAGGATACAGTGGGATTGAGAATTGGATGATTATCAAGGGAAGTATCTATAGTTACATACTATTCCAATGAAGAAAGCTATATGGCACTCTGTATCACTTATTCCATTTTCCTTTTAAATAAAATATGTATAATACTCATTTTTATGATAGAAAGTGGACAACTCCTTGTGTGGAATAAATAATGACATTCACCCTGTATCAAAAGTAAATTAATGATTATTAATTTATTATGCATCTTTTCATAAAAGAGGCCAAATAGAAGGGAAGGTACATTCACCCAGTATCAAAAGTAAATTAATGATTATTAATTTATTATGCATCTTTTCAGAAAAGAGGCCAAATAGAAGGGAAGGTGTGACATCCTTTGCATAAAAAATATAACATTTTGCACAAAGATATTTATATGAAAAAATTAAAAAGAATGTTTCTATAATAAACACATTTGGAGCTAAACGCATAATAACATAGGATTTTGATGGTCTTTTTACTTTTACAGTGTGAAGGATTTTATTGATTTAAATTAACAATCTAGACGAAACTCATCCCTGAAAATGGAACCATTCAAAAAGTTTCTACTCATTCTACAATATTATACCAATACCTAAACGATGAAGACACAATAAAGAATGTTCAATCTAGTGGAAACAATTGGTTTCATCCAACAAACCTAGGATATTACCTGACCAACTCCAGAGTTTCAATTTTTTCTAAAAATTGGAAGTATGAAGATAAAAACAAGAAGAAATAAAGAAAGAAAAAGAGAACAGACAAACGGAGGAAACAACTCAGTTCTATTGTGGATACGCATGATGAGCATTCACAAGTATTAAATAAATCTCAAAGAGAACTAGCATTAGTTTAAACTAACATCAGCAGATGGAAGTTGAAGCCAAACAAGAAAAGCAAACTTTGCATGATAGTACATCGGAAACCTGCACAATGAAACAAAGATCAGAGAATTTCTGAACTCTACATAGGCATGGATTTCTTACTGGAAATAACAGCAGATTGAATGTTTAAAAGAGAAAAGAAAAGGGAAATAATTATTAATTTATTAATTAGGGAATGCAACTGAGTTTCCTAAAGCACGTTTAAAAAATGTAAGCATATACAGCAACGAACAAGATGTCTATTGTGGAGTGATTTTACAATAGTGAGAACCACATTTAATTCGTATAATGATATAGATGAAAGATCAGATTTCAAAGAGATTTTAGTCACTGATAATTTAGATATGTGGTTAGATAATCAAAATTTTGATGCGAACTAAAAAGCAGGTCAACAGGAATCAGACATTATACCCAGGTGAAAAGGAAGAACTGTCTTTTTCGTATTAGCCATTCATCTCGTAAACTGTTTTCATTTTTTCATTTTTCTTTTTTTGAGATATCCAATGTTTGACTGCCTGGCCAAGTTTTTTTTAATACAAAATCAATAAAGAAATTCTCAACAAACTCAAAAAAGGGCTATTAAATCAACCAAACATAATTTCACACACAACCACCATCAATTATGCAAAATTGAAGTCTGATCATTAACAAGGGATTTTCAAAAAGGGCAACTTGTTCTACGCTAACACAAACATGATTCTTTAAAATCACAACAATGGGATTCAGAACTGTACCAGGATAAAAGTTTATCTGAAAACACTTCCACGAGGCTGAAAGATCCAAAGGCTGTAAATATTAGAAGGGATCAAAATTAGCAGGGGTACACAGTTAAAGCATTATCATTTGCCGGGTTGAGTCCAGAGATCATGTACATGGAAAATTCCAGATATCATATAACATTCGAAAGAGGGCCTATAAAAGTTCTATCAATGACAATGAGCCACTACAGATTTACAACTAACAAGCAATTTGATAAAGAAAACTGCCAGAAAAACACAAATTACACCGTTTAGAGCTATAGATGGAAAGTGATCAATATTCTGAAATATATAGAAGAAGAAGAAGAAGAAAAGGACTGCCAACCTGCCCAATATACAAGCCACTTTTGTTGCTCATTTTGATCATTCCTCTCAATAGCCTTGAATGTAGAATATACAGGTAAAGCAATCCCAATAGAACAGCTACATAAACAATCAGTCGACGTTACGTTCATAACCAAATAATGGGTAGATTAGCATATTGTCAGTTTTAATTTCAAGGGATTGGAGCAACGGAAAATACAGAACTAATATGATGGAAGTGGATATGTAATTATTTGGAATAAATCATCCTATAAAGAGCTATAATGCCTTAAAAATATATTAATAAATCGAGCAAGCCCTTCTAATATAAAATACTCACGTAAAAGAAACCTGAGATAGTTTAAAAAAATAAATAAATAAATAAACAAAGGCTCACCATGCTGTACGAATTACAATGTTAGAACCAAGTGGGCAAAGGAGTAACCGCAAGCCAACCTGCATTAAATGGAATATATCATCAATTTCAAATATCATTTTAAGAATGCCTCTATATATTGACTTATAGATTGATACTAGTTAGATGGTTGCTTGAATTATTGTGGTTCAGGGAGACTACTATCTTTCTGCTGTCTTGTAATTTGTTTTTTTCCCTATATCCAAATAGTTTAATCCCTCATTTTGTTAAAGATGAAACATAGATGACAAAATTTCCACTAGACGACAGGGAATTTCAATGTTGAGACTTGAGAGTGACAACAAGTCCGCTAACCATACCTCATTTGCAGCAAATAAGAAGAGCCGATTCCTTTAACTATAAAAATATAAGTAACCATTGAATAAATAAAATATTAAACTCTTCTCCTGTTCTCTACCATTGGAAAAGATCACCTACTTTTCGTCAACAGACCTTCTAAAGACTACAACAAATGGACAAACCTCTACAAATTCAATTCTAGATGTGAAGAGATCCAACTGGTTGGTCAGCTTTCAATCATCTTAATCAATCTCTCAGAAATTACCCAATAAATCCAAATCCAAAGAAATCTTGTGCAACAGACTGTTGCTGATTTAATGACAGATAAAATGACTGACACTTAGTCCTCTGCTCTATAATAATAATTCAAAGCCCTTATTCCCAATTATTTGTAATTGTTAATTCAAACCTGGTTGGCTATTCCATTCCACCAAAAGCTATGTCTTCAATAAATTCATGCGATATCAAAATTCAGAACTGTTCTTAGTATCTATAACACCTTTTTCATGGCCTTCCTTACCCTTTCCAAAATAATCAACTTGCCTTGAATGCCATCCATCTTTTCATCAGTACTTTTATGAATTTCCTTCAGCTCTCCATTGGTTTACTACATATCACAGCTCTTATTTATTCCCAACCGCACAAGACAATTCAACATTATTTGGCAATAAAAAATTTTCTTCAGAAGAATTATAATGCAGTGGTTGCATCGATTAAGAACCAATCTCCACTTTAGCAACAAAGTAACTCTATTGGAGAAACCCTCAAACTCTCCCTCACAAATAACGGAGGCACAGTATAACTCTGGTAGATTTGCGGTACTTACAGCAATCTACACTTGCAGTCCCACCATAACTTTCATGTTACTAAAGCAGCATTTCATATGTTCTTGGATATATTTTAGAACTCTAGATATCTAAACCATGCCTTCAAAAATCGAGCCTCAATTTACCATTTCTTGAAAACCATTTCCAACAAATCTTCTCTTAAAAAAAAAATAAATAAATAGAAATTAATGTTTATAACCCATATTTTCTCTTTTTAAAAAAGAACTCAAATTTGAAAATGAAGTTTCTAATTCCTTATCACTAATTACTGCTCTTATGATACTCGATGTCAATGAATTTTCTTGGAACATCTTCATGGTCAGAACCCTACACATCTACTCTCTTCACAAATTCTAGTCATATCCCATATTCAAGTCAACAAATACCACATAAGATCTTTCCTCCACTCTCCAAACCTTCCTATTAATTTCCTGCAATCATCGTCACCTTATCCATAACACTACACCTCACTAAGTTGAACTTGCACCATTCTTACTCACTAGTCTTCGATGCATTTGGGAATTCCCCTTAAAAATTTGCTTACCTAGACTCATTTGTGTGACCTAATCATAATTATTGCAAATTTGGGAATTGCACACAAGTTTTTTCCATGAATTTCCACATTAATATCTGACAACGCTGTATGACTCCTCAAATTAGCATTATTTGATTCCGGATTGTTTATTTGATAAATTAGCAAAAAAAAAAAGAAAAAAAGAAAATAAAGACTATATATAAAATCATTTAGCAATATATATAAATATATATAAACCAACAGGAAATTACAGAATCGATCTATAAAAACTGTTACAGTTGCAATAATCGAAGATTATGAATAAACAGTATAAGAAAATGGAGAACCTGATTAAAACTGAGATTAACGAAATAGAGGTGGAAACCCTAGCTAAAAAGCATGAAAGGAACAAAGCAAGGAAGGAGATTAAAATATCATAACTGACCTCGCTTGTGATGTTGGATCCAAGAAGCGCCATGCCAAGAACATATAGGAGAGAGTCTGATTCACAGCTGCTCTACATTCTTGCCAGTGCCTGCGTAAATATTGGTTGGGTTTTGCGATTTTGCCGTTTTCAGGAAGAAAAACGGCGTCGCTAGATGGCAGGTATTTGACGTTCTCATGCTTTTGAAAATTATCGAAAACGGGGGCGTTTTGATGGTACTGGGAAGAATATAGCTTTCAAGTGGTGGTGCAGGTAGTAATTTTATTCAGGAGAACGTGAGTTTTTAGTTGACGTAAAATGGATATTTTAGAAAAAGAACTTTAAATTATATATATATATATATATATATATATATATGTTATGTATGCTAAAATTATAGTGATTTAAGGGTCGGTTTCTAAAATATACCATCAGATATTGATACAGTTTTTCACATGCATTCGATATATTTTATAATAGACCATCTGATCACTATGATTTTTGACATGCATGACCAGGGACGAAACCAGGATTTAGTATTACGCTAGGCTAGGATAAAGAACGAATAAGCGCCAAACACACATACACACTCTCACACATTCCTGTGTGTGTGTATGTATATATATATATATATATCAGAAATGCTACAGTCAGGCCGACCTGATTGTGGCTTCATCCAGTCATCCCATTTATGGGGTGATCCAGGTCACGGTTTTACATTTCAACCGTTGAATTTTCTATTCATGCAATGCTTGTCATGGCTGCAAAAAATCACAGTGATCCGACGGTTGGTTTCCTGAGAAAACTGATTTTGAAAAAATATGTCATTTTTTATTCTTTGAATTCCATATTTTTTCAAAGTCGGTTTTCTCATAAACCAACCGTCGGATCATTGTGATTTTTTGCCGGCATGACAAGCACTGCATGAATAGGAAATCCATTTTTACCTCTATATAATACTGTCAAAATATATAAGTATAAGAAGTTCCTTACAGGATTGATTTTACCTCTATATATATTATATTTCCATTTTTAGAGGAGAGATTTTAAATTTAAATATAAAAAAAAAAATGTATCACATATTATATCAGAGGTAGGGTTGGAGTAGGACTCTATTGGCAAATGAAAAAAAACAAAAACAAACAAACAAACAAACTATCGCATGAAGGTGGCAATTAAACCACCTAATTTTCGAATCCTCGAAAATATTGGAATGCTAGTCTAGGATTTAAACTTTAACTGACCATAACCTCTTAGGTCCGTAGGATGGCTAGATGCTCCTCCTCTCAAAGGTGGGATTCTACCGAAAGCCCAGAATGAGGCTACTCTTACCTATCCTAGAAAGAGCCTTCCCACATGTCATGGCATCCGGGTTCTAAAGTTTCTGCTGCATATCCGGTAATCTTTTCAACTCCTTCTCAAATCATATTTGATTTTATCATAATATTTAATCAATCGGTTAAGATTTAGGATCCATTTGAATAAATTTTTACTATGCAGTTTTATTTTTTAACTTTAAAAAAAAAAAAAGGCAAACAAAACCTTATTCAAATGATTCAGATTATGTGGAGTAGTATAACATAACATTTCTTATATTATATTTGTTAATAGCATGGCATTTTTTTTTTGGTTTAATGGTGAGAGATGTCCGGGCTAGCTTACGCGACTATTTTCCTCCCCGATCCGGTTAAAGACGGGTCTTCCACACCAGTGTTAGGGATTTTCATGAGGAATAAATATCTTATGGTCTTCCCACCTTAAATAGCTCTCAAAAGGAATTGAACCCACAACTCGTACGCCAAAATAGCTTGGTATTTTTAACTTGTGGAAAACATTCAATCTATCATAATAATGTTTAAAATACCAAAAGCCTTATCTATACGACTAATATATAAAGCCTAACACTAGAGATTGGTGTCATCACATTTACTTTCCGTAATTATTCTTTACAAAAATAGTATTTATCATTATTTGAAAAAAAATATTCACAAAAACAAAAAAGTATATATGGAATTTTCATAAGACCCACTACTTTATAACTACCAAATTTCATTTCTCCCCTTCAAATTTTTATACTGAATTAATTTATTTTTATTTTTTAAAATTATATTTGTTTTGGCTATGAATCCTGTAATATCCAAATCAAGGATGGAACTACGTGAGATTTTAAATTTCATAATTGCTTTAGATTTCATTTATTCATTGCCCTGTTTTATTTTATTTTATCTGTTAAAAAGAAAAGAGAAAATAAAGGGAAGAAGTAGAAATTAAAACTTTATATATAATTGCATAATCGAGGTTGCCTAAACATGTTTGTTTGGGAACAACCAAAAGTCTATGTAAAAGGATGACTTAAAACAGGATAAAGAAGAGAAACCCAGTTCCCTATCAAACAAACAACAGAAACTACCAAACAAACAGCAAAATGGTCGGGATGCATGCAATAAATCCCCAACTCCCTAACCAGCCCCCAACTCCCTAACCAGCTAAGAGTTAACCTAACCCATCCCACAAACTCGTTCCGACTTGCTACCACCTCCATGCTGACGTGGCCACCAGGGCCCTCCCTTGCCAGCACAGCACCAACTCCCCATGGCGTTTTGCCACGTGGAACCCCCTAACCTGAGCCTTCCTCAGCAAACACTCAGCTTGAAAGTCCGCGAACTGACTCGACACCACCGGCCTCATTCCCGCACCGGCAAGCACCTCCCTCCACGACGTCGTTTGTTGTCCGGCTGCCTCAACGGCTGCGAAAATTCTCGGACGCATCAGAAAAGTCTCGATCTTCCGAACCCAATCGCTTCCGGCTCCGCTAGCCGCGTCGAGCGACTCGAGCATCCCCGAGTAGAACTGAAGCCCGTTCCCCAGATTCCGACGAATCGACGTCTCTCCGGTGTCCGTACACCCTTCACTGTCCACGAACACCACAACGCTGGGTGAAATTCGCCGGAGTTCATTGACAAATCCTGAACCGATACGTCGGATAATAGTCGGAGTTAGATGAACGGCGGTATTCTCTCTGTCCATAAATTTGATTGCTTTGAAAGAAGACATCTCGAAAGTACGAATCAACACGAACTCGATATGGAATCCAATTTTAAGTTCTTGAGCGAATTGAAACAGATTTTCTCTAATCAACCTTGCCTCGACTGCGTATTCTTCTGGCACAATAGCAGTGACTCGAAGAGTCGAAGGATTAGCTTTGCAAGCCTCTGCTCTATCGGCAATCTCCTTCATGAACGAAGCGTATTGACCTCCGAGTCCAATATCGAAGTCTATGATATGTATATACATCGATTCCGCGACAGCTTCGAGGAGAGCTTGATTAGCTGTGAAATTAGAGAACATCGGAATCGGGGAGAAGCCGGAAAAGGCCTTGTAGGCTTTGATCGTTTGTACGATTTCCGATGATGAAGAACGAGCTGCCGGCCGGTTCGAACCGATAAGAAGAGACTGGAGAGCTTCTTTGAAGTAGAACGCAGCTCTTTGAAGAGGTTGTCCGACGGGAGATCGTAGCCGTTGATTGAGCCGCGCCAATATCACCTGAGCGAGTTGTAACTCGTTCGAGTCGAGGCAACCAGCGGCTTGGATGAGTTCTTCAACGAAATCAAACCCGACGTTCCAATTAGAGAAATCGAAAGAATTCGAATTGTGATTTAGGTTTTGAGTTAAAGCGATGTCATGAGAGAGATTGATATCAGAAGGAACGAAGACAGGATGCTCCAACAAGTGAGAAGGCGAAAGTTCAGGGAAGTGAGGGATTTGGAACTCAGAGGAGGGACCGAGTTGGGGAATAGTTCTAAAAGCAGGGGCAGAGACAGAATCTTCATGTAAGCCCAACTCACGCATGATAGAATCCCAATCGTCCAAATTACACAACATATGCTCCTCCAATTGAAGAGAAGCGTCATCTGATTGTGAAACCACATCGGAACCGGCCAGAATTTTGGTTCCAGAGACCGGAATATCATTACCGGGGCTCGGACTACGGCGTAGGTCCAGAACGGAAGTAGGTTCGTAGCACGAGATTCCGGTGCTCCGGGCTGTACTGTTGCAGGAATTGGGTGTGGGTTTGGGAGACGTAACGGGAAATTTCATCGCTCAGAGAGAGAAACAGAGGAGGGAGAGCTGCAGAAGCGCGCGCATGCACTCTCTCCCTGTCTCTAGCCCTGCTTTAGTAATTAGTACTACTTTCTCTCACAATGCGACTTTCTTTTGGAGTTGGAGACGAATGTGGAGGGGCTTTTCGTCGTTATTATTGCTGCCTTTTTATCTTTGCGTGCGTGCATGGGGGTATGGAGAGTGGGATGCCAATGTGCCATGATGACATGAGAGACATGCTCGACACGAGTCTTAAAACTCTTTATCAGTAGATGAAGCTTGTACCTGAAGTCATACTTTTCTCTTTGCTTTCTGGGATTCGCCTCTCGCTCCAAATTACCGCACTACACATCCACCAGTTCCTTCGGTAAATCGACACATTTTTTCTCTATCCCTTGAGTTTAATTATTTAAATTTAGTATTGTTCAACCTCGTGGTAATATTTTTAATATTAACCCAAGGGTGGATAGTTTAGTGGTTGAGCAAGCAGAGCTAAGGGTGTACCAAATTCTTTGGTCCTGGGTTCGACTCCCACTAACTACTACTTCTCCTTATGTCTTACAAAGATAAGCATTCTTTCATTTTTTTTGGTTGTCCTAAAATGATAGTCCATTTTGAAAAGTCAAATTATATTTCTTTTAATTTTTTCATATTACCCTTTATTATTCCAAGAATACCTTGACATGACACCAAATGCAATTGTAGAAAAATGATAGTTTTGGAAATAAAATGTAAAAAAGATCACAAATCAATGCATTAATGAGTTTTCTTAATATGCGTGTTTTTTGGAAGAGGCCTAATTTTATGGGACGGAGGGAGTAATATCCGGGACCACGGATCGTAAGACACAAACCTTGTTTCGAAAGTCTTGTTCGGGATGGAGGATTTAGTCCGGTATGCGCAAGCTGGCCCAAAATACCTATATAGCAAAATAAAAAAATATATTTTTAATATTAAAAATGCTTGCATTCCATGTACAAAAATCTGTTTAAAGAAATATGAAAGTCATGTTTAGATAAGCACTCTCTAAACAAGTTGAAGGATTTTTTTTAGTATGTGTTTTGGCATTATTATTAGAATTGTATCAAACTGATTAACAAACAATCCGACTCCAACCAATAATTCACATACTTGTGCTGCTTATTTTTTTAAAATACATTTTATTTATTAGTTTTTATATTATACACCTCAAATTACAAGATCAATTCTATTTAAAATAATACTCGGTATACAAATAATGCTAAATAGTTTGATTGTTTGAAATAGGATTGAATCCATAATACAATGTTCTGTTTGGATTTGTTTTTTATAAGTACTTATTTGTTTTTTAAAAAATTTTATAAGAAATTACATAATACAAATTTAAAAAAAAAAACAAATAAGTACTTATAAAAAATAAATCCAAACTGTGCCTTAATTAATTCGATTTAGGTCTAATAAATTTAATTGATGTGTATTTACTTTTAATACTCATTTAAATAAAAATAATAAGGTCAAAGCATCTTGAGTTTTCAAATAGTCAACCTATTTCTATTGGAAACTGTGAAATTAATATTTTGAAAAGCTGACTGTTCATTTATACATTTTTCTTATTAATTATAGAATAATGTTATACATCGCTGCAATCAATCGCTATAAGAGATAAATGAGGATAGTTTTGAGAAATTACTAACAAGTAGTTTTGAAAATTCACAACACTTATCTCTTACAGTGATAATTATAGTGATAACTTATAGCAATGTATAGCATTTTTCTTAATTATATTATGCGTATAAAAAATCATACAGTGATTCAATGATGAATTTTTTTTATTTCTACCATTAAATGCTTTCACCTATGTTTTACAATATATATTTTAAAAATAGAAAATCAACCATTAAATTACATGTTGGTTGATTATTCAAAATATCTATATGAAGTGAAAATGGACTAACAAATCAAAATGTCATAAATATCGTTGTAAACCGCTAGTTAAAAGGGTAGGGTTGCACATCAACGACTTGCTACCCACAAACAAGTCAAATTGTGGGCGTTAAAGTTGCATAGTTTTGTTGCCACCATTTCTATTGGGACCCACAAAATTTAAAATCCGCATTGGAGCCGGATACGAATACCACCGAGTTACTTTACAAATCATTGAAACTTATTAGTCACATATAATAAATTAACTAAAAAAGATAAAAGAAGGCCATGATTGAGTCTATTTTACAATGACTCCCAAAAATGGAAGGCCGGCCAGCGGTAATAAATATTAAATAATAATTATCATATATTATGATTTAATCAACATGTGTTATATATATTAGGGTTGTCAAACTGAAAAACAAGTCCAATTAATTTGATTAATATATAACTTATGTAACCTTAGGAGGTAGGAAAAATGTGATTTGGATTGTTATGTTTTAGGTTTGAAATCTCCTGCTAACAATTTCGTATATAAGTTGATATATTTTGATGTTTTTATATTTATTTATAAAAAATTATAGAACAGATTATAAATAAAAATTTGAAAAATTGACCGTTGAATTAGATGAACTGTTTATGAATTACATGTTCACCAACAATCATATTAATCCAACGGTCGGTTTTTATAAAATATCACACTGAAAAATTATAATTTTTTTTTCTTTAAAATATCGCATGTTTTTTTTTAGGTGATTTTCAAAAAAATTAAATTTTAAATTACTATGATAGATCATCTAATTCGACTGTCAAATTTTTCAAACTTTAATATATAGTTTTGCCTAAAGTGACCTTACAGAGGCGCTGTTATCAGGTGCACCTGATGCATCTCTCTTCTAGAGTCACTTGTTGAGCATATTTTCGAAAATTCACTGTTAGATTTGATGCTCCTTTCATGTATATCATGCCTACAAAAAATCACAGTAATTCAACGGTTGGTTTCTGAAAAAATATAATTTTGAAAAACTATAACTTTTTTGTTCTCTGAAATGTTACCCTTGTTTCACAATCAATTTTCTAGAAACCAACCATTGAATCATTGTAATTTTCTGCAGGCATGATATAAATGAAAGGAGCATCAAATCTAACGGTCGGTTTTTGAAAATATGTTCAACAAGTGACTTTAGAAAAAAAACATATGATGTATCTTGAAACAGGTGTACCGGATAAAAACGCCAGTGACCTTATAATAGCAAGACAGTGGATCCTAATCCAATCAAGACACACCCACACGGTAAAGCAACTATAGACGTACACCTCACGACTGCACTAAAATTCAAACTAGAAACTGGAGAGAGAGAGAGGGCTTACGTAAGCTTCCAAAGAATTCACATTGACGAAAGAAGACGTGACCTAGAGGTGGGACCCAAAGAACTTGACCTTGGAAACAGTATGATCTGAATGGTCACTGTAGGGGTCCCCCACTTGGTAGCTTTTGTCTGATACGGTGTGTCTCAGATGGATGGATGCACTTATTTATAAGGTTTATAAGTGTATCTGACATGTGTATGGAGTCAGCGCGTATAAATCACGCCCACGTTGATAAAAAGCTTTGCCTTTGGCAGCAGCCCGCAACGAGAAAGAAAGAGAGAATATGTTCGATGGGTGATTGAGTGTATCAAATCCATCCGTTCACTTACCGACTTACGTACCGGAAAGAAACGCAATATCTACTACCTTTTATTTTTGTTTTGTTAATGGGACTTTTACGAGAAAGAAAATGTGCCACCTTCTTCCACCTTCTTCAAAAAGATGTATTTCATCTTTTTACTCAGCAACACCCATGGCCCAATCGCTCCACTACAGAGTATGAAAGAAAATGTAGCACTCATGTCCCAATCAAGCTTACCTGTTTCGTTGGCATTCCTTATGCTACTTTAAATTATGTCTAGTCTATTCCAGTTTGCACTTACCAAACATTACTAAATAAAATCCATACAAACTTATCCTTAATTGTTTGACTTATGTTTGATGATGTCAAAATATGGGAATTAGGTTAAGGTTGAGATGATCCGGACGGAATACTAGCTTCACTGAGAATGGCCACCGGTGTGGTGCCAACCTATTAAACTTTGACGGTCAAGTTAGTCATCAGAGATAACAATAATAAGGAGAGATGAAATGGGGTGTGAGATCACGAGGATACCTTTCTCTTCCTGAATTGAGCTCATATGTAGAGTTGGAGTGATCTGACGTTTGTACGGCGGTGATCACCTCAATGGTTTTGTCACCTAACCTGTTCTCTTTACTTCTAATCACATTTAATATTTGCGTGAATAGTTTGATCGGCCATTTAAAAATGGCCTTACCTAGGTAATCATTTTGTACTTTTCCCATGTTAAGGCCGGCTTGGTGTTAGATGTACTTTATAATCATGAGAAAGTACACCAAGATATCTGATCTGTACTTTTGTTAGTTCTATCTGATGGGGATGTACTGCGTTGCTGGTGATCGGGGTTATGGGGAGGATGATCATGATTCAGGAACCCTTTTCCCGTTCTTATGATAAGGCCAAGTCTTCGAGTACCATGATCCCCGATCCGAATCATTTGTGGTTCGATGATCGGTAGAGATGCCCCGTTACCCAATCCAATCCGATCAAATCACACCCGATCAAACACGTGTCCGTCGCGTCCTAGTTAGACATCGGATTTCACGTTCTTCAATATTCTATCATCATCACTTGTCCAACTCTCACTCAGATATGAACATGTCTTCATTTTTTAAACTCATATCCATTTTACGCGTTGCTATAATTTTTACTTTAAAGATAAATGTTTGCAATTTTTACCCTTTTAGACATGCAAACACATGTTCACATGTCTAAACATTTATCAAACTTTTCAAATTATATATTATGCATGTGTGTATCTTGAAAACAGAAGAAAAACCTTTTAGAGTAGACATTAATTAAGAAGACCTCATCTTCTAAAACATGAGACTCATTCACTCACGTAATGTTCTTATAACATGAACAAGTGAGTAAGAGTTGTGGACATGTATCTGTCTCGTAGGATGACTGATCGTCAACTGCAACAGACAATGATATCTCTCTTCATGTATTGAAGTATGGGTATGTACAATGTGGTGAATATGTGTATAACTGGTGGACAACCAACATATGTATAAATAGTGGACTACCACTCACATTACGAAATTGAAAAAAGAACAAACATGTTTATAAATGGTTATGAACTCATGTCCATATCACAAGATAGTTACCAGTGATGTTAGCATCCTTCTTTTATATATATATATATATATATATATATATATATATATATATATATATCCAGTCAACATAAGTTTATATAAGTTTATGTAAACATGAAGCTACTAGAGAAATGCGGGCCGTTGAATTAGAAACTATATTTATGTATGTCATGCATGCTAAAAATAATATTAATCCAATGGTTGGTTTCTCAGAAATATTACTGAAAAAAACTGTAACGGTTTTCAGCACCGGTCATAGTTTTTCCGGTCCATATTTTATGATGTGCTCTTTCATATTGGATCACAGTAATTTTTGGCATACATGACATCCATAAGAAGAATATCTAATCCCATGATTAGTATCTCCAAATATGTGTTTCATAATTATCTATTAGCTTCCTACTTACATATATAAGAGATATATATAAGTATATGCTGACTAGATTGAGACTTTATAGATACATGCATATATATTATAATTCCAGAGTGCACGCAAACACTCCTACAGCTAGGATCCAATATATGCAGCTCCCTGCGGGAACGCACTAATCTATGCTGAGATGGATGGCTAGCTGTTAACTTTCTTTGTATCTCTCTGTATAGAGATATAAACTAGCAAGGGAATTTCGTAAAGTGGGAAATACAGCGCCCCGCAATACTTGCTGGTTAAAGTGCAAAGTGCAAACACAGATCTCTTGGTTAGTGGTAGACAAGGAAAAGGAAAGCAATTAACTAAAGCCGAAGCTCTCAATACGTAAACAAGATGACAAGAATGACTGGATCGATCACCAAATCTTTGTTGGCGGTAGACAACAAAATAAATATTATTTGGGAGATATGGTGTTGTTATAAATAGAAAATCGAACTGAATTAATCCGACTTCGATCAGTTAGATTCAGTTCTACATGTGATTTAGTTTGGTTCTACTTCAGATTACATATAACTTATCTAGGTTTATTTAATTTCAATTTTATTCCAAATTCAACCCCATGATACCGAATTGCACCTCTAGACTGAGCCGCGATTTATATAGTCCAAGCTAAGGCCCAAATTTGAGTTGGGTTTATCTCAAACTAGCATTTAAAGAATTTTTTTTTTTTAAGAGCATCTCCAATACATTCATACCATTTGATGTGCCCAAGTTAAAATTTGGCACCTCAAATAGCATCAATATCAAATTTTAGCACCTCTGTGCTCCAATAAATTAATTCTATATTCCGGCATTTTTTACTTTTTTGAAGTGAAAGTATGATATGACACAGATGATAAATACTATTTGAAGTGTCAAATTTATTTCCGTCATTGTCAAAATTTGATACGCCAAAGAGCAGTTCATTGGAGCAATCTATTTGGATGCTAATGCTAAATTTTAACGATGACAGCTATATGCTCTAACATAGAGTATCTTAAAGCTGCTCTAAAACTCAGGACATTTGCTTTAATACTTTTTATGAGCACTCAAAACTCAACTGACCTCTCCACTAGCTTCACGCCTTTGTAAATTTGATGGTTAAGATGTTACTAATTACTATACCCTTATTCCCAACCGTTGGATTAATACATCCACCAACATGGTGGCCTGCGTTAATGAAAGCATCAAGAGAAACGAGGTATTAGGTCTGTTGGTCCTGTTGGAGTGGAGGCCCACTTCGTGCTGGCTTGCTCCAAGTACAATTCTCTCTCTCTCTCTCTCTCTCTCTCTCTCTCTGCATTTTCAATTGTGATTAATCCATATGATATTTTATAAATTTTGGTATGATACTCCAAATTCCGAAGACTACAAAAATCTGTTTGAAAAACAAAATTAATGAAAAACGTTATTTTAAAATATCATTTTGGCATCCTAATCCATTGTTTAGATACGACAAAAATCAAACATATTTAAAAAATAAATAAAACCCACATCATCTCTTGGGTTCCCAATAATATTCTTGTACATACTTAAAAAAAAAAAAAAAAAACCAATAAATAATACAAATAGAAACAAACCCAAATGATTTGATTTAAATAATTTTTTGTAAGACCTTTTTGCTCGACACTTGATCGATTAATTAATCTTACAAGTAATCTAGAAGAATATTTAAGTCAAATACTTAGGAATTACGGTTCTAATAATACACGGGGCGCACGCGATTGGAGAGAGAGAAAGGAGGAGCTTGTAGTATACAAAAGAAAAGGGGGGGGGGGGGGGTTTGAGATTCTAATTCATATAATTTCATATAAAGTGTCACACACACTCAAAAGAAAAGGCAATTAAGAAAGGAGGGTGTAGGAGCAGTGGAGGTGAATTGGCCATGATAGTATAGATATCTAGAGAGGGTTCTTTCACCATAAGGGAAAAGGGGAGGATCCTTTGGATATGTTGGTTTTGCTTTAGAAAAATACCTTTTGATTCATTTTAGTTTTCTTTTAAGACCACTATTATTCCAATTTTATGTGATTCCTCTCTACATTTCATGCGTGGCCTCCCTTTGTGCCATTATTAAATGAAAGAGTACCATTATTAAATGAAAGGTACTCTGTATTATTTTACCACTTGGTAGATGATGTACCCAACTCAGATTTTCCATTTGATAAAGTTTTTGGAAAGAACAATGTTATACATCGCTACAATGAATCACTACAAGTATTGTTACAAGAAGAAAATAATAGTAGTTTTGGAAAATCGCTCATCAGTATTTTTGAAAATTCACGTTCTTTCTTTCTTCTAACAATACTTGTAGTGATGCATAGCATTTTCCTTTTGGAAAATACTATATCTTCCAAAAATGTTTATCCCAAAAGTATATCCCAAATAATGTGGCGGTTGATCTAACCTTTCTCTTTTTTAGCAGATTCTTTAATTAATAATAACTGAAGGATAGGATTGATTTGTGATGGTTTTTTAGGATAATTTTTTGAAATATATAGCATTACTCAAGTTTTTTTCCTTTTTTGTAAGTAAGCATTAGAGTCCAGCAGTAATTGAAATTAATGATGATCCAACCTGTAGAGGAAATTGTGGTGCTGAATAACAAACCAAGTCAACTGGAGGAAAAGAAGGAGGAGAATTAGGAGGACAACCAACCGATCCAATCTTCTGGTGTTATCTTGAAATAATCTTCTAGTTGTTATTTAAATTTTGAAATATCTAGAAAATAGCTACTCTCTGTTGTATTAATACTCAATAAAGAGTTATCCGTGTATGATGTTTTTATTGCATTGAATATATCAATTCAAGAACTGGAACTATTCCACCATCCTCTATTTCGTATTCTTCTTTATTTCTGTTACTTCAATTGTTTTACACGGTATCAGAGCAGAGAGTATACCTCCTCAAGGGTGACATGGTCAGTGCGAGCATAGATGGAGGACACGAAGCTGTCATATTCGTGCCCGAGGCCAGCAAGAACATAAGAAATGACATCGTCACACTTGAGAGGTTGACCAGCCATAGCAAGTTCATCAATTAATTTTTTTATGGATAGAAAATAATCATTGGCAGATTGGCTGCCTTTCTTGGCATTGGCAAGTTGAGTCCGAACCTGGATGGTACGAGCTCTGGACTGCGAAGAGAAATTTGTTTCAAGAGCATGTCAAACCTCATGAGAGGTGGCATGAGTTACAACCTGGGCTAAGACATCCTCAGTCATGGAAGACATGAGCGTGCTTAAGATAAGATTGTCCTGTTGCACCCATTGAGAGTGCGCAGGATTTGGAATCTGAGTGGTTGCATTCATATTGGGTTGCAGAGAAGTAATAGTTTGGGGAGGAATTTTGGAAGTACCATCAAGGAATCCATAAAGATCCTGGCCACGGAAATAGGGCACTAATTGTGCCTTCCAGATGGGATAATTTTCAGCAGTCAATTTGATTGAAACAATATTGGAGATTGGAGTAATAGGAGTGATAGAAGAAGAATGAGTAGCAATGGTAGTGGACGAAGAAGGAGAGGAAGACATGATGAGACGCTAGTCTTTTGGTGGCTCAAACTGATACCATGTAAAATAATTGAAGTGACAGAGGAAAAGAAGAATATGAAACAGA
>JAESVK010000430.1:88514-130344 GCA_017140935.1 Hamamelis virginiana
AAGAAAAGAGAAGACAAGAGGAAGAAAAGAGACGACAGGAGGAAGAGAAAGAGAGACAAGAAGGGGGCGGGGGCGGGGGCGGTTATGAGGGAGGAAGAATTTTGAAGAAAATGTGGAAGATCTGAAATGTGTGCATTGGGTACTCAGTAATCAGTTTAGATATACGTATATGAATAAGATCTCTCTCTCTCTCTCTGCTTTAGTCCTACTTCAATGTTTTTACGTTGTGTAATAAGCTTTGTGATCTATGTTTATGACTGGTGTAAGTTTAAGGGAGTATGGAGGTACCGTGCATTGTTCCAGTGAATATGTGGGATAACTTCTTTGATGGAATTGATCTTCAGAGTTCAAACCCTAAAGGTGATTTGAATTTATAGTAGTGTCTAATTTCTTTGCATGCCCATCCTCATCAACAGCAGACTTATCTGTGACGCCATGCAGGAATTGATCTTCAAACCCAGCTAACCCTAAGGAATTACATGAACATTTCGTTTTTTGTCTAAAAATATTCTGCATAAACAGGAGCTTTCGAAGAGAAATTTTCATGAAACAGTTTTTGATAACATGTTTCTAAACAAGGCCCTTTTTTCCTTGGGACCATGAGAAGAATATTACTTTTTGAAAACATGACCGAATAAGCCTAAATAAAAAACATGAGAAGAAAATTAAAACGTTTGCACTTAATTGGGAGGAGATTTAGTGATTTACCTCCTAATGAAGAAACAATTAATTTTTGTACCTTGAAATTGTTTCATTTTTTTTGGGAAAATTCTCAGAAATTTGCACAAAGCTATTTCAAACAATTCCGCTCAACATAAAAAAGAAATGCAGGTCTAAATCAGATCATACAGTTCATACACAAAGGAAGTTGTCAGAAGAATTCTATTGGAGAAAAGCAGAGCGCTAGCTGAAGGGTTTAAAAATGATGCATGAAAGCCTAAAAATTGGCTTTTATACACTTGCTTTATATTGGAAATAAAAAATTAAAGTTACAAAAAAAAATCATAAATATATTAAGTTTATTTAAGCCTAAATGATAAAAAGTTTTAAAATTTTTTGAATCTAGGCACAGGGTTATTCATGAACTTATTCAAGAACCTGCTAAGGAGCTTGTTCACGAATACAAACGAACCGAATCTAAGTGTGCTTAAGCTTGACTTGTTTAATAAACAAGCCTAATTTTCAAACTTTGACATGACTTATTTATTAAACAAGCAAATCCGAACGAGCCCTTATCAAATATGTTTGCAAATAGCTCACAAACGACTTGGTTAATTTGTAACCCTATGCATACATTCGAGGAATTGCGAAGAGCACGAACGACTTGGTTAATTTGTAGCCCTGGGCAAGGCATACAATCGAGGAACTATGTGCGTAATATGTTGCCATGGGCATACATTCCAGGAATTATGTGAGTAGTATGTTTTTGGAAAACAGTAAAAGCAAGGACCACCTGTTTGCCGACCTCATTTTCTCGACCATAGTAGTGAATGACTGAATTATTTATTCAAGACAAAAAATGAAAAAAAAAAAAGGGTAGAAAAAGTAGGTCGTTTTGCACTAGATTTCAAAGCTAATTCAGGTAAAATTAATATTATAGCTACTCTGTATAATTTTGTCTTGTACACAGCTTTTTAGTGAAGTCCCTCTAAGGGGTTAAACTTGTTCTCTAACAATTTCGTTTTTGCTTTCTGTACAACAGACGAATATTAATAGAAATTAAAAATATATGCAACAATACTGGCTGAAGAGTCTCGAAGCTAAAACGACCTAACTCAAACCCCAAGAACAAACCAACCCCAACCTCCCTGCCTACTAGTCTCTAACAATCTTCCACACTAACCGTTAACCCCCCAAGCATCTCCAGTTTGAGTAATCAAAGCTTTTTCTCTTCATTTGTATTTGAATAAATAAATAAAACAAGTCAAGTTTTGAGATTAATGTCAAATAGAACAATTTTTACCAGGTTTCATGGCAAAAAAGTAGAGCTCAACAGCTTTGCAATCCTACTAACTACCCACATGGAGCATATAAATATGCATAAAAAAAAAAAAAAAGTTGCCGTCGAAGACTGGAGAAAAGAAACTCACGCATTGGCTGAGCCAGTTATATAAGACACAACAACAGTAATGTCATCAAGCTTTCCGCCATAATAACGGAAACCAGCATCTTGAGCAGCAGTAGAAAATGGGGTCTGCCGGTTCCTATCCAGTGCTCGCTGGCGTGCCAAAGCTGCTATCTTCTGAGCTGCTACTTGTGGCCCCAAACCAGCTCTAATCGCATGAACAACCACAGCAGTAACTTCATTGTTATACAAGTTGTCGAACAATCCATCTGTGCCGGCAATAATGACGTCTCCAGATGCAACAGGAATTGTAAAAACCTGGCATATTGATTAAAAAAAGGGATGTTCAAATCAAGTCTTAAACTGCATGTAATAATTCAATCTAATTGTAACATGCATCAGGACAGGAAAAAATTCAAATCAATCCTTTCAAATCTTTTGCTGGGGAAAATATTTTATTTTGTTGTCATCATGTTGAACGGAACCTTATCTGATTTAACTAATTTCAGCCATCAAAATTTTCAAAAACTTAAAAGTTTAAAACCACAAATACTTTGTTCTTGAGGATTCATATGCGTCTTTTAATGAACTCCAGGCTTGCAACACGCACCAGTGCGCGCACACACAGAGGATAGCATCACACCAAATACACTCTATGCAGAGATTCCCAAAAATTTCTCAAAGCCCAAGAAATACTGCTTACCCATGGACCCTGGGTTGGCCCAGTCCTGGAATCATACTAGGGACACATTAGAGGCATACTTTTTTAACCCAAAAATGAAAAAGAACATTGTAATTATAGAGTCATAGACAATCATGATGTTTCCTGATAATTCTAATTTCTTAATTTATCAACTCTAAAACTAGTTGTAGAAATTTCAGATGAACCAAATTTCAATCTTTTCCAAAACATTTTTGAAACTTACACTGTCACTTAAGTTACAAGCAATGGCTGAAACCTTCAAATTAAGCTATTGCTTGGCAAACTTAATCAAGTGAATAGGACCTATCAAATAGTGGGTTCATATCCATTTATGATGACATGGCAAGCTATATCGTTTACAGACCATACTGGACAGGATTCAATGGGCAAAGGTCCCAAGTCAGCTTGATCGAAATAACCAAGGTTCATGCAACGATGGGGAATAATTTCGTGTATATGATAAACGGGAATGCCAATTCCAGTTTCTAGGATGAAGATATTTGAACCACTGATTCTGACAAGTCAATTGCTAGCCTCAAAATACAAAAAGACATAAATGCAGTGACAATAACATTGATGGTATGACAGCCTCTATAGATTTTCATGAATTCGACTTCCAAATCTACATAGCCTCTAAGATTTCCTTTGCAATTTTACCTTAGTGCAAACAATTCAAATATCAGGTTCACACAAGTGAGCACTAATCATAAGAACTACTTAAAGGGAGAAGCACTGCACCAACTGACCTGACCAGAGCTGGGTAAATCGCCACCATTTCCGCTCTCTAGTTGGTAAGTAAAATTGAAGCCATGCTGCTGCACAGGTGATTCGAAGACAGTGCATCCATCTCTAACCACCATAAATCCACTGTCCCCTAGATTAATGGCGTGAATTCCCTGCTGAAAGAAGCAGATCATGAAACCAGATAATAACAAACATAATTGTTCCTTGGTTTTCACTGTTCAAGAAAGTAAATTATCAAAAGTGCATCTGAATATATAACTCAAGCAATTTTTTATACTAGGAAAATAGTTGGTCCACTACAGTAGATGAAGAGACAGAATAACCAACGGCGAGACATTGACTCTAAGAACATGGAAAAAAAAAAGCCCAACTATCTAGCACCGGAGCAATTTGGAACACAGATTATAACATATACTTTTATAGAAGCCTCCATCATATATTCTGTCAGTTTTTATTGTACTAGCTCATAAGCATTTACAAGACTAGGTTAAATTCTCTGGTATACAGCCTCTCTTCAAGAGGAATTCATCTGGCTAGATAACTGGAGAGGTCTATTCATTAAATACACAATTTTCAGCAACTATTTACTGTTCAGAGAACTGCAACTCACCGAAAACAAAGAGCAGTCTAAATTCTTGTATTTGGTGAGGAGTAGAAATTAAGAACCTCAGCTCACTGTGAACGGAGGTAAATGTTTTTTTGGCATCCAAGAGAAAAGGATAACCACTTTCAAAAACAATTATGTTGTTGGAGGCAGCCCTCTGGATTAACCCTATAGTACATGGTATCCACAGAGCAGCAGCACAGAGAACCAGTTCTTTTCAGCCAAAACTGATAAGACACCCCATGGAGTTCATAAATTTGTTGGACTTGTAGATATTGAGATAAGGTTCACGACAAGGAAAAGAAACATGAAACAGAGTTTTTTTTTTTTTGCTTGAAAGAAAGAAACTAGGCATTTCCTAGCATTGCATGCGAAGGTCAAAGGAAATTTCATTTAATCATCATCTAAAGCACATTTTCCTTACCCACATTGTTAAGGGTAAAACAGTCTGGGAATTCTAATATTATGAAACAAGACAGCATGGTTGGCCAGTGCAAAGGTAAGGCAACAAACCTGTTCTGTAAGGGCTATGATGCATGCAGTTGAGGAACCCTTGGCTTTTGTGCTTGAGTGGGCCTTCTCTAATACCCTAGCTGGGTCAATGGAACCCTTGGGTTCCTCTTGAATTGCATTAACTGTATGAGAAATAAGTTCCCGGGAAAATTCTCCTGAATCGACACCAACATCTGCCCAACCACCAACACCATCTGCTACGCCAATGGCTTGTTCATCTACGCAAATAAAGTGAGCATCCTCTCCGCCTGTTTCCTCCTTATCAGGATGTGGCAGGTAACATGATCCCGAAAGTAACTTCAGGGTCCTATCACCTAGAATGGCTCTGAAGTCAACACCAAGAGAAATAATTAAGAAAAGACAATGGGAAAGATAAAACTCTACCACATAAAACATAGTTTGTTCTGGTGATTCAAACAAAATTATTAAACATGAAAGTGTGAGCTCTTAGAGTTCTTCGAAAAATACACAAAACCAACCCCAAACTTAATCAAACATGTAACCATTTCTAAACATGTGAAAGTTCAATAAGAATTGTTAAATAAATAATCAAAAACAACTTTAACAGAAAAAAGAAAAAAGAAAAGAAAGAACTAAAATATACATAGGATGAGAGCACATACTGATTAGGTGAATCGGTAGAATTAGCAACCTGTTCATCAGGTGAAGATCCGTTCAATGAAACATCCAAAGCGCCACCAGCAGAGTGGCATGCTGAAGATGAGGTATGGAAATTTTCCAACCATGGTCGAACGAGTGGATTAGAGTTGCAATTCCTCCGCACTACATCAAAAATAAAATACCCATAAACCGGATTGCTGTTTGTTGGTTTTCGGTTTCTCAAACTCATGCTAGCTTTTTGGCAACTGCGAATACTTCTATCACCGAAGAAAACACTGGAAGGTTTAGCAAAGCCCGAGACATTCCCACAACTTGTAATGAGGTCATCAACATAAATGTCTCCAAAGACAGCTTTCGAACCAGAAGCGGCCATCGAGTTTATCTGACACAGGTTACTTTGGGAAAACTGAGGGGCGTCGGATAACAAATGATTGATTTCTTTATTGAATTCCTGATGAGTCGGTCCAGACACAGATAGTTTCCTTCTCTGATTACCAAAATGACAATCCGATCTCGAGGCAAGCACTGAGATGGGTTGTAAGAATCTACCAGCACTCAACAATTTGCCCTGTCCAAGCAGCACTCCTATCGAATTCAGCTTTAAAAGTGAACCAGATCGCATCCTAACCCCTCAAACAAAAAACCCTTGATTCAATTACTCTCTTAGAGAAAACCCAACTACTGATATGGTGTCGATGATTAATTTTCATAACTCCCAATACATCTATATTCAAATTAGCTATCAGCAATTCCCATTTCAGCTCTCTACAGAAAATTATTAAAAAATAATAATAATAATCCGAAACCATGTTTATGAAGAAAAATTGAGGTAAATACAGGTCAATGCAGCATTGCAGCTGTAGGTCCAAAGAAAAGTCAATTAATTTCAATAGCCTATTAAGATTACCGATCCCGTCCAAAAGATTCCAACCCTCTGTTTCGTTCCTTAAGATGAAAGAAAAGAAAGCATTTTTCTTCTCCTTTCTATAACTCTCCCAGAACCAATCAAAGCCCTAAAGATTAACTTGCAGGAAAACAAAAAACCCTAAATTTATGAGCTCATTCATTCCTGTTTAAACCTCAAGTTTCCACCAGTGATTACCACCGCACGCATAGTGGGGAAAAATAAAATTGATAGGGAATAAAATATTCAGGCAGTGTTAGGCTCGGGTTTTGAAACCATCTTTCTTGCTTTTAAAAGCTAAAAACAAACACAAATTTTGTTCTCAAAGCAAGAAAGCAATTCGCAATTGCTAACCAAACAATGCTTAGAAAATTAACCCATAATCTCCCTATGCGAAGAAGTTCAGTAGTAATCAACAAATCAAACCAGTCAATTGTGTGTGTGTGTACATATATACCTGGAATAAGCTAAGAATGTAAGAGAACGAACCTGTTCCGACTACTTGGGATTATATTGACAGGAACGAACCATCAATGAAACCCTAGAAAGCAAAGAATCCAGAAGTCTCTATCGAACCTCTCGAAGCGCCTCTCTCTCTCTCTCATCACTCTCATGTTCGCGTAAGGCTTACCATTCATAAGAACCCAAACAAAAACACGTGCGTCATATATGCATTAAAGCCACGATTATCTATGGAAGGTGGCTCGTGAATTTTCACATCCAACACACGTGCAGCCGTTAATCACAAAAGCTTGAAAACTATTAGGACCCCAAGCAACAAATAAGCTTATCACGGACTCTGGTTAAGCTTAAGTTTGTGGCAAATCTTTAAAGTTTTAAATGAGTTTAACTAATTTTTATTTCAATAATATTTAATAAATCATTCTATTTCTATATATTAGTTCAATTTTATTTAGAAAATAATATTAGAATTTAATATGTGATTAATATTTATGTATATTTTAACACATTAGTGACTAAATTAAATACATTATAATTTATAATTTTGACAATTATAAGACATATTATGTAGTAGCCATTGATGGAGAAATAAAGCTTTCTCTTTGATTTTCCTTTTCTTACTCCTATATTTAGATGACAGAGGAAAAGGGACCTAGCCTATTTATAATAAGTTGATTTTTTACTTGATTGGATTTTAAGGGGTTAATCCACCCGGAGAGGGACCCGGGTCCCAGTTCGACTGGCCAGTCCGGTCCGAATTTTAAAACATTGGTTATTAAGATGCATTATAACCCAATATACTTAATTTGATCACAACGATATATTGGACCTAATCATATATTTATTATAAGCTATATACTCAACCCATTTTTAACAAACCATAAAATCAATCAATGTAAGCCCACTAGATGAAAAATATTACAACAAATAATGCACAAGCACAATTTTTTTTCAAATCAACTACAAACTGATATATAGAAAAATAAGATAAAATTAAGATGTCTATTTCAAATTTCAAAATTTCCAAACAAAATTCATTTAAGAAATTAAAATTGGACTATATTGAGCTCACCAACTGGTACTAAAGCTTGAGCTAGATTTTAAACTCCTTTAATCACTACTAGTTGAATTTAATTACGAATAATTAAGCTTGAGCAGAGAGAGCTTCTGACCCAACCATTCTAGGTGTCATCCACAGATCATTGTGATGACGTGTCAGATTGTGTTTGGTCGTTCATCCACACTCCAATTATGTTTATGTGGTCCAAACCAAAAGGCCTGAGTGGAAATTAAGCGGTTGTACCTATGTCTGTACGGTCTCAAAGTTTGAGGATTCTAAGGTTTTGGTCCCACGTTAGATCTGATTGACCCATTTCTCATGGAATAGTAGCTAGGCTGCATTCATTGCGGGCTTTTAATGGGCTTCACAAATCGATTTTTCCAGTAGTTCCAAATGGGCTTAGTTTGTTTATGGACATTTTAGGAATAATGATTTATGGTGTGTAAAAATCAATCTTAGGAGTTACAATATCCACATCCTTCATACATCCTCCATACATATGTTGTGCATGGAAGGCCGAAATTTGTTAGGAACGTCTAAAATTTTATAGGAAAGTTGCATTAGAAAAAGAAGAATTACCATGGATGGGTTCACTTAGGATTATTGCGAGATTAGTTCAATAAAAAATTCATTAGAATGAACTTGTTATAAAATGAGTAAAACACAAAATTTTGAATTTATTATTTTCTCAAGTCAAACTCATCAAGTACAGATGAGGATCATCTGTTTGAGTTTGTTTGGTCCTTAGGTAATGTATCATGATCTGAATTATCTGCACATCACTCAAGTGAAAAATAGAGCATCCAAATCATGACACATCACCCAAGCATATCGAAGTTCAAGAAGAGGCTCCAGACTCATCAAGTACTGTCTACTCGATAGACTTATTAATATTTTATATAACCAAATTATTATATTTGAACTCATTAATTTATTGAACTAAACTTAAACAATTTACTGCTAAGCTGCACTCGACTTGTTTACAGTCTTACTACTTGGAATCAAAAAGAAAAGAGAAAAAAAGGGATTTTTCAAGACGATGAGGCCTCAACATTATAGTGCAACTTAGAAATTCTTTTACCATAATCAACAACATTATTTATTCATAAATGGAAAGGCATAGAAAAGAAAATCTAATATCATACACCAACACCTTCTTAAGCCAAAAGGGCTTTTCAACATCGCGGAAGATCAGGAGGTGGAGGTGGCAGGGTTTGCATTTTGCCTTCACCATTCTTCACAAGAAAAGCCATAGAAAGCCCCCATGTCGTGTGCACGTCTAGATGGCAGTGCATGAACCATACTCCTGCAGAGCAAGTCCACTATTTCCAAGCATGTAAAGATGATCAGACACTGTTTCTGTTTGATTGACGGGAAAGGAAAGGGAAAATAAAATTACTCTGCTCTATTTTCCTTTTGTCCGTTTGGTTGTCCCAAAAAAGTTATGAACCCTATGACTGAACTCATTGGGACACTTTCAAAGTAGTCTAATATTTTTGTATAAAAAAATATCAAGTTGACTAAATTTTAGACCAAATTTGTAAGACAAATGATCTGTCAGTAAGATATCTCATCTACTTTTGTATATTTAACACATCATTCTTATTCCAACACTTCATTTGGTTTGAAAATTTTGATTTAAAATTTGATCCATCTAGCGTTACTCTTTTTACAGTGATGTTTTTCTTATCTTATAAAAAAGAGTAATGCTAGATGGACCAGTATTGATTTTTGTGCATTTCAAAAATACACAAAAATCAAGACAATATTATTCTGACACATCATTTGGTTTGAAAATTCTGGTTTAAAATTTGATTTACTTAGTATTTTTCTTATAAGAAAATTAAAATTTCTATTTTTTTATAAAAAAAAAATAAATCAAACAGTACGTTGGAAAAAGAAGTTTCAGTAAATTCCCTTTCCTATACTTTTTTGTATTTCACTTTCCTCCATAAATTTCTTGACAACCAAACAGAATATATTTAGAGAAGGAAAGAGAAAACGTACCTGGATTATCTGCTCTGAACCGGATAACAGCCCATCCACCCACAGGCACACCAATGGTGTTCCTATAAGGAGGATCAAACAAATTAAGAACCGCAGTAGTCGGATCAAAATTACCAATCCCCGAGCCCAACACATAGAAACTAAACCCATGCAAATGCACAGGATGATTCTCTGTTCCTACAATAGCCGTATCCTGAAATATAACTTGGACACTCCATCCATACTCCAGGACACTTACACGTGTCCCAATCGCCGGCTGTGTATCCACCCCAATATCATTAGGAGCCTCCTTAACAAAATCATACATTTTCTCAGGCTTATCTGGAAAATCCATCGAGAAAAAACCCTCTGAATTATAATAGTAAGCATTCAAAAGAGACACAATTGGCCTTCTAAATGTAATGTTATTAACAGAAGCAGCAAACATGCCACCATTGGGACCTTGACATTTTCCATGAGTACTAGATGAGTTGCAGCTAAATACATTAATCCCAATTGCAAAAAACAAGTACTTGTCAATTTTCAAAGGAAAATGTTCATTTGGGTATAAGCTTTTGATCCGGTTCGTGAAGGATTGAACCGGGTCGGTGTCAATCACAGAAGGCAAGTGAAGTTTTTGATGTAATAATGATGAATTTTTATGCTTTGGTTTGATATAATTGAAGAGGGCATAGGATGTTTTGTTTAAGAAGGGGACATTTTTGGCAGGCATATAAGGTGCCATGGCCATGTAATATTTGCCAATGGGTTGATTTGCTTTGATGAGGATATTGTAACTTTGGCTTGGAGTTAGCATTAGAAACGAAGTGGAGAAGGGTTTTGTGTATTCGCCGTCGACTTCCACCACAGTCATTTGGTGATTTGCTACCCCAAAGAAGTGTTCCATGTTGAGAGCTGCATTGATGATTCTAAGAAGATATGTCTTCCCTTTAATAACATCGATTGTGAAAATATCTGCATAAATTAAATGAAAGTACTTTAGAAAAACATTTTTGCCACTTTGGAAAAACAGTTTGTTGGGTTAATTAGCTAGTGGTTAATTAGCTAGTTAGTATTTCAAAGCTAATTGAAAGTAATTCAGAAAAAAAAACATTCAGGGTCTTGGTAAAAACGTACAGTTTGTTGGGCTAATATAGTAATATTTATTTCAACTTGTACTTATTACGCTGCTTTGGAAAAACAGTTTGTTGGGTTAGTAGTAATTCAAAATGAAATGAAAGTATTTCAGAAAAACATTTTGGGTCTTGGGAAAAACAGTTTGTTGGGCTAATATATATTTGAAAACTGTACTTGCCAGCTGCTTTGGAGCAATTATGGAAAGGACCCAGATGACCATTGAAAAGGTAGGCATCAGAACCAGGTGGACCTGCCCCTGATTCTCTTACTTCCTTCTCTTGTTCTTGGATATCTTTAATCCAATATTCCCCTGCAGTGATCATTGATCAATTAATTAACCAGCCACCCATGCAGTGATCAATTATTACAAAACCTATTTATTCATTTGCATTAAACATGTAGAACCCACTAAAATGCATTGACGCCAACAATTCAAAACTATAATTGAATGCAAGGTGGTTGAAGAAGCTTTTCAATTGAAAATACAAGAGATTAAATTAAGATAGATGGATAGATATATACCAAGCACGATCACGTGCTCCTCCAAGGGGAGCTCAAATGGATAGCTATCCCCTTGTTTAGGGTAGATAACAATGGGGCCATGTACGGTTGCTCTTAGCCATGATATGTGGGCGTGCCATAAAAGTGTGCCGTGTTGGTTCAGCAATGTAAATTTGTACGTAAAACTTTGACCTGCTTGTATAGGACATTGAGTTATGTAAGCAGGGCCGTCGAACCAACAAGTCAACCTTTGACGTACTCCATGCCTATAATTACAAATACCGTATCGATGCCCCATTAGTACCGTATTCAATAATCATATAACTGGTATGAACGAATGAAACATTTGAAAAAAAAAAAAAATTTCTTACCAATGGATTGAAATATTGTAGGGTGTAAGATTGGTGACTTTGACAATTACTCTATCATCTTGTCGCGCATAAATTGTAGGGCCTGGAAACATTCCATTTACAGTAACGATCGTTGAAGTCTTACAAAGTTTCGTTATGGAAGTTGTTTTCTTTCACCTGAGGGTCAAATTGTTTTAATGATACAATAAGAAATAAACGTATAGAAAACAAGTTAGACCTATTTTTGAAAACAAAAAAATATATATAAAAAATAATAGGTAATATTGTCTTGAAGTGCAGAAACAAGAGGCAAACTCATGCCATCAAAATGGTATGTGCAAGCTTGGCATCTTGGGGATTGGGGTGGGTTGTGATGGATTCGATTCTTATCAATATTAACCTTTTGCATAAAAGTGTATGGGAAAACAAGAGCACCATATCCATATATTGGAACCAGACATCACCTTAAAATCATAAAATCTAGTGACACTGCCTTTGGGCCAGGCATCAAGAACACCTCCATTAATAATGCTGAAGAAGAAGAGGAATATGAAGAAATTGCAGTTTCTTCCCATTTTCTTAGCTTTCAACATGTTCAATTGTCGAAATTGAAAGCTTAATGAGCTATTTAAACCAATGCCTGCTTCGCTAAAATCCATGTTTAATTGGTAGTTGATGGGAAAAGAACCTCAAGTGACATTGGTGATGTAATTTATAAGACAAGTTTATGTATATATCCAAGCACAAAACATTCAGAGTGTTTTGGTATACTGTCATTGTATTGCTGTATTGCATATTCATGAAGTTTGAGGTTTTGGGTTCTGGCATGGGGTATCATCAATTGTTGCTTAGTGGTTGGATTGTTAAGGACTTTCGGCTTGGCTTTGGTGTTGGGAGGCGAAAAGCTGAACCTAATCTTGGTGTTTATTTATAAACATGACAGTAGCTTAGGACAATGATTTTACTTAGCTAGCCTTTGTGCATTACAAACATGGAAAGTACCAAGAATATATATATAATCCTCCCTTCACGACTTCCCGTTTGACCGATAGACGGGTCCAAAAACTTGGCATAGCATGCATTTGAAACTTTAGGGGGTTTATTTCAAAAATAAGAATATGATCGACTGAAGATGAGTCTGATCGATTATTTTAGTCTCACTTTCTTATAAATTTCTTCATTTTTTTTTCAAACCAATTAGTATGAGCTGATTTATTTAAAAATCAAATAGTAGAAAAAGATTAGGACCAACCTAATTAAATTTTTAGAATTTCCAAACAAGTCCTTAGAAGTACAAATCTCTCCTAACTGTTCCAATAATATTACTCACCTTTGAGGTTTGTGAAATGGAAGTAACCTTCCTTGTCAAGGTTTTGATTTTCATATGGAATGTGAATAGTTATTTTCCAAATTGGTCTTTAATTGTACCACAGTGCCCAGCTCCTTTATAAAGCCATAGCCTATAAGGAAAGATGATCAAGTAGCAACAATGCCATTTTAATGAGATTGACTATACATATTTCTCTCTCTTTTTTCTCTCTACTAGAGAGTTTTAACCTTTGACCTTAAGGTTTGTGTCTTTAAGACTAACCACCAAGACTACAAAGTCCGCTGGTCACGATAAGATATGATACACGGGACTCATTTCAAGGTCAGTATTTTCTACATGAGCAATGCTATTCCACTCATCTTAGTTGACATTTAATGTGTGATTCACATAAATAAAAGTAAAAATTTTATTATTTCAAGATCATAAATATGATTGGTCCACGTGAGATGGATGGAAAAAGGTGGGTGAAATTGAGCAAAGCTCTTAAATTATTTAGGTACATGAAATCATGCAACAGATTGCCAAGAAAAGAAAGAAACAAACGAACAAATAAATGTGGACTAGAAGCAAAAGACAGCAAAGTGGAATCTAAAATCTGAGTAGTTCTTATAGCAGCAATTCCTTTATTTAGGCCCGGAATCTTGAAAACGACAAGCATTAAGGACGGATTGAGTGAATGGAAGCTGTCATTGTTTAGCCTAATGTAGAATTTGGACGGCTCTAAGAGTTCATTTTCGTTAGCTTTTACTAAAATCACTATTAGAGAACTATTTTCTCACATGTTCCTTTGAGATTATATTCAAATCATGTTTTCACGTATTAAAATTTTCACACTAAAAGTGATTGTGATAAAAGTTGGGGCTTCCAGGCCTCCTAACTTTTACCAGAATCACTATTAGTATGAAAATTTTTCCATGCATTCTATCATTTCTCAAATTGTTTAAAACTGAGTGAAATTTTAAGCTTCAAAAGTGATTCTAAGAAAAGCTGCATAGGACCATCAAAGGACACTAGAGGTATTTTAGAAGGACAATTTTCATTTAGCCAATACTTCAACCAGGGGTGGAGCTAGAGCCAGTCCAAAGGGGGCTATGGCACCCCCTCAGTTTTCAAAAATTAATATATTATATATATGTTATATTATTATACTCTCTTGGCACCCCCACTTATTCTAAACATGTCCTTAATTTAAGCTGTGGATGTAAAAATAATTTATAATCAATGAATTGTTCAAAAGAAAATATCAAAAAAAAAAAAAAAAATTGGAAACCAGTGTACATCTTCGTTGAAAATTTTAATTTCTAAAGTTTTGGCACTCCCAAAATAAAATTCCAGCTCCGCCCCTGACTTCAACTATATATATATATATATATTAAAACTTCTAGAACTGCAACCTGACCCTATTAAGCTGTGATGGACTATGTATATACAAAACGTTAAATAGAACTTTGTTTTTTTTTTCTTTTTCTCGTTGAAAAAATAGAGCTTTGTTGAGGAGTGCAAGTTAGAGATTTCTCTCATATATATATATATATATATATATATATACTTCGAGGAGTATATAATGACTCATTGATGACGCTAATGCATGACCTGGTCAGCATTCTGAAAGTGGTAATTCTTGCTTCCAATGGCCAAAATGAATGCAATATGGAAAATGCAATATTTACTCTCAGTAGTAAAATCCAAAATAGAAAAAGTACTTTTACCAAACAATATATGCTAAAAAGAGTGAATCGCTCTTCAACGTACAGTGTTCCCCAACTCATAGCTTTGACAAAAAGCGGGTAACCAGAGAGAGTTATGAGGGAGTGACTTCACAATTCATCTTTACTGAGTTGTCTCGATCATTGGCTTTGAGGCTCTTTCAAAGTACATATCAATTCCCTTAGGGGTTGGTCATTGTTTGAAGCATCAAATAATTAATCTGTCTTTACAATATGATTTACTTTACCGTTATTATTGATATAAAAAATTTATCTCTATACTATAATTATGAACCAGTACTCGCGATTATTTGGCAAGCATGCTTATTACATGAAGTATGATGCAAGTCTTGAAGTCATTTGGGACACATTTTTTTTATCTCTATACTATAATTATGAACCAGTACTCGCGATTATTAGGCAAGCATGCTTATTACATGAAGTATGATGCAAGTCTTGAAGTCATTTGGGACACATTTTTACATCGTCTTCACATTTTCCTTGATTTTTATTTCACCATCATTTGGTAAATCATTTTTAATTTGTTCACAAAGTCTTTTTTTTTTTTTTTCAAACCCTAAAAGCTGTTTTATTTAAAAATCATATTCTAACAATGGACAATTCTATTTGTCGTCTCTTTTAATCCTCCCTATTGCATCTCTTTTAGTCCTCCGCATCCGACTAACCTAGAACAATTATTTCAAAAAACCAACCGATGGATTTGATGCTCCACTTATACGTATCACGAACTCAAAAAATCACATTGATCCAACTGTATAAATGGAACATCCAATCCAATTGTCCGTTTTTCAAAAATAATACTAGGACAGTTTTTCATAATTTTTTTATTATTATTTACAATTTTTTTCAAAATTGCAAAAACCGACCATCAGATCAATATAATTTTTTACATTCATAATAAGTATAAGTGACATCAAATCCAATTATCGGTTTCTCGAAATAGCTTTTCCAAATTATTCAGATGCACTATGAGAGGACAAATGGAATTTTCCTATTGTTTACCTGATTCAGTCTTCAAAATGTATATACAAGTATTAAGCAATTTAACCGAAACTATTTATTTGCTAGTCAACCAGAAACCAACCAGCCACCAGCAACCATGACTATATTTAATAACATTATATTATTTCAATTATTAAAGAAAACACTAAGATATTTCAAAAATCAATAATCAGGTGCAGGTGCAGGTGCAGGGGCCCAACTTCAAACAGTTCCTCAAATGGTTCTTATCTTTAGCTAGCAGAACAGCAGGCGTGGGTCAAATTTTGCCAACCTCATGGACCCCAGCAGCATTTAACCCCAACTGTTTAAAAGGTGCATACGAAATAATGGAAAAATTATCCACCATGCTGTACACTGAAACCGACACAATAATTTTAACATAAAAATACACAGATCCATTTCACCATACACAAAAACATTTTTGTTGCTGTGGTTGTTTTTTTTTTTTTTTTTTTTTTAATATAGCTTGAGCAACATAGCACATTCAATGGAAGTATACTGGAATTCACTGATGCACTCATTACATATATCAAGGGGGGAGAAAGAAAGAGGAGGTTCTCAAATCAGCACTGAGAAGAAACTGCATTCATCCTTCTATAATATGGTAAGGCAGGAGAACAATTAAAAATACCTGACTGCCTGCCAATTACCTTCAAATGGGCAATCCCAGGATGTGTATGTAATTTATGTATCTTATCACAGTTTCTTCTGCAACATCAAAATCTCCAGGAACAGAGGCCCCTGTACAGAGTGCATCTCTCCCTCCATGTAGAAGAATTGGAGAGAACTGTCGCTAGTTTATGTAGCTCTGAAACAATATTCTCTTTTGTGTGTCATGCGCTCCTTCCAATGTCTTTGCCGGAAAATTCTCCACCGCCAAATGAGGCAGCTGCTGCGGCCACATCGAGGCCACCACCTATGGAGGTAATTAGAGCTGATAAACCGCTGCCGGGGTTGCCACCAGCAGCCATGCCCAATCCCAGAAGATCAAGAGTTGTTGTTTGCTTCGGACCAAATAAGGAAGAAGAACCCATCATAAGTTCCTTCAAACCAGCTGAGCCACCATCACAGGGAAGTCCAAGTCCGAGCCCTGCTGGAACAGAAGTACTATCTGGCTCCATTTGCCTGTGATTCCATTGCAAATTCTCTTGCTGCCCAGATGAAGATGGCGAAGATGAGACTATTCCAAAGCCGCGCAGCAATGACGCGTTCGTTGCTGCTGAGCCCATCTGGGCAGCTTTCTGTAGAAGTGCAGTTGCAGACATTGTGGGTTGCGGTGGTGGTGCATATTGTCGACGCTCTTGCCCTGCTGTCCCGAAGATCGATGACCCGTGGTTGGTGGAGAGGCAGAGAGAAACGGGTTCAGATGATGACGGGCCAAGGTCTGTTGTGGGATCCGAACGTGCCATGGCTCGGATTAAGTCGGTAAATGCAGGAGTTTGAGTTTGCAAGCTTCCTGATGTAGTTGAGGAAGCAAACAAGCTTGCATATACGCTGCTGCTAGTACTGCCATTGCTGCTTGAACTAGTGGTGCTGCTACAGCTTCCATTTAGGCATGTCGCTGCGGGTGCCTCTTCCAAGATTTGAGTGGGATTTTCCGGTAATTCTGAAACAAAACCCAAAAAAAAAAAAGTGGGGGAGAGAGAAAAGGGAGTTAATTGTGCTACAGAGATGGAAAGTTAGGCTTTTGTTTAAAGAACTTTAGTAGCAAAAGTTGAATCAATTAAGGTTTCCTTTCTCATAAGCCACTTCTCTCCCTTTTATTGCTTTTGAATCTCTTGGCTTCTTCTTTATCCAGATTGAAGATATTGAATCTTTAATCTTCAATCTGGAAGACGATAACCCCCTAAGAAGTTTCAAATCTCAGTCAAGCAACAAAGTCTACTATATGTAAGATACATACTCCACAAGAGAACAAAGATTAGTAACAGACAAAAACGACTACACTCCAAGTCCCCAAAATCTAGAGAGAGAGAGAGAAACAACAAGGATTTTGTTGTATTTTTCTTAACAAAAACATATCCCGACAAAACCCAAACAAAACATTGCAAAAATTTCCAATTTTGGGGTCATATTACCTGAACCCTGAATAGGCAAAACCGAAGATATCACAGCACTTGACGGAGGCAGAGCTGCTGGCGGTGGCGGCGGCGGTGAAGACGAAGCAATAGTCTGGAGTTTCGGATCTTCTTGAGAATTCGGATTCGCCACCGTCTGAGTATTAGCTCTCGCACTCTCCTCTGCCAACGCATCACAGAAAGCCCTATGCGTGATGAAGCTATCCCTCCTTCAAAACAATCAAACCAAAACGACTTTCACAAACCCAGAAGAGCAAAACCTCAAACAATTAAGCAAAATAAACAGAGAACCAAAATCAAAAGAGGAGATTAAGAACCTCGAAAACAAGGTCCCGCAATCGCATTTATACTCCCTGGTGCCACAAATCTTCGAATGCGCCTTCCAATCAGACTGAACAGCGTATTTCTTCGAACACTTGTCACATTTCCACTTCTTCTCTCCATGTTTCCTGCAGAAATGCTTCTTTATCCCGGTTAAATCGCCCAGAGCCCTTGATGGATCATGGTGAACGCATGAAGCCTCGGGACACACATAAACTCTCTTTCGAATCTCCTTGCTCGATCGCTGCCTAAGCTTCCAGGGCAGATTATGCCCGCGACGATGAAGCTGCAAATTCTGGTCCCTTTGAAACCCTTTGTTGCAGATTTCACACACGAATCTGTTCGTCGCCAGTAGCGTCTTTGGAGACAGAGCAATCACCTCCGCATCAGGATCTGCAACAAAAAAAAAATAGACGAAATGGGTCTTCAAATTTATCTAAATTTTGTAAAATTTTTTTATAACATACTCGTTCATCCAATTGATAGATGCTAGGTTTAATCTCAGGACTTAATCCTCACTTAATTTTATGATTCAAAATGGGGTTTTTGTGACACGCACAGACACACATATATATACATATATATACATATATTACCTGGCATTCCGGGGAGGTTTCGCTTTTTCTTGGTGGCGGACTTGGGTGGTGGTATTGTCTGATTACCGGAGGAGGAGACGCTGGCTTCTCCGCCTGAAGCTGTAGAGACAGTCATGGCGGATGAATTATCCAAGTCGACCGGCATGCGTCTGTGATTTCTAGGGTTTGTCTTGGAACCGAAAAGGGAAACTCTAGGGCATTTATCTCACAATTCAATGAACTTTTGCTTTCTAGGGTTTCGTCTCTGCTCTCATCTACCAGTCAATCTGCTTTTCTTTCTTACCTACCAGCTCTGCCGAACCTCTGACCAAAGCATCCAGATTAAGAAATACAAAAGACCCCAATAAATAAATATCTCAAAATCAGCTCTCAGCTCAAGAATGGCTGAAACCCAAAACCAGTGTCGCCGGCGACGGACAGAAACTGATCGCCGGTTAGTAAACTAAGATCCAACGGTTTAAACTGAATGAAGAATTGAAAATATATGTGTCTGAATCGCAAGGAGAAATGGAATTATTACTTATTAGCGTGGGAGTGGAAATACTTCGCTAAAATTACTCAGGTGCCAAACACTTCCGAGTCCCTGAAATCTAGCTATTACCCCGTTGTTCATAATTAACTTGAAAATGAATCTATGAAGGATTAGATATTTTAGGCAAAATAAATCAAAATAGCGACCCAATAAAGTCACCGGAGATCAAAGAGAGGCAATAACGTAAGGCGGCTCGGAGATTTTAGAGAGAGAAACTCCAAACTTATAGAGAGAGAACTTGGAGAGATGTTTTCGGTCATCACACAACTCTATAAACATTCAGACTTCAGGAAAGATAACAATAATAAAAAATTAAAAATAAAATTAAAAATTGGAGTAAGTTAACCATGATTATTTTTAACCAGAGATATTAACTAGAGTAAGAAAGCAGTGTATACTGTATACCGTCCACTTGTCGACCGGAGGGAGAGGGCGTTTGTCGGAGATGGTTGCACCAGTGGGTGGTGCTACCTGCTCTTTTGTCGTGTAGTGATTGTATTGTGTGAAAGAAAAAAATAAGGAAAGGGCCAAGGGTTGAGTGCCAGTTACTAACTCATATATCATAGGACCCAAAGTATTTTTATTTTCAAAAAAGTCAAAGTGCTTTTATGTTTTTCTACAACACTTTCCATTAGATTGTGACACGTTTCCTAAATGTATTGGACTTGCGTTTGATTCTCACTCTCTAATCATATCCTAACTTCTAAGCTAATTGTGGGTTAGCCATGTTATCCTACATACATTAATAAAGACATCTCTTGTACATTGTATGGAGGCATCATTTAATTCGATATAAATTTGTTAGGGTTAGATATTTTGCAAGGTGGACTGCCATTTTTAACTGTCAAAACAAATGTCTTTTATTTATTTATATATATATATATATAAAAGTGATTTAGTGAACATATGCGCACTTTAACTAAAGTCAGCAAATAACATAAGCCATTGGATTCACATTCACTTAATAGAATATTCATCTCAAGATTCCAATCCAAGGGTTTGTGATATTTGCTTACTTTAGCTTAAAGTGCACATGTGCTCCTTAAAATATTTTTCTATATTTATATAGAATATTTAAATTTTAAGTAGCCAAAATGACAGTTTGTAAATTATTTTCATAATCATGCCATTCGCTTAAGATAATTTGTAGGTTATTACTCTTTGAAATCTTAATCGTCAAGGTTAGAATGTGTCATAATTCACCAAGAGTAATGAACCACATCAGCACATAGCCCTATAGCTAGAAATGTCTCATGGATTCACTGCACGCATGTGTCAAAATTCATTTTTTCTCGATCCTAAGACCGACGGGAAGATGAATAAATGGAATAATAATCAAGATTCTTGCTTCATGGAATTTGTTAAATTAGAAAGTTGGCAAGGGTGGTTTTTAGTTTCCAATCTTTTTGTATGATGATGTGGTAATGAAAAATGGAAGAAGATTTCTCAATGTGATATAGTGATGAATAATGTAATTACAATCAAATATTTAAAAGCTTTAGATGATTTAGAGAGCAACAAAATAACAAGGGCTTGTTTATAAATATTGAGAATGTGAATCAAGTAAAATATACTATCTTATTGTTATTTGATTTTTAAATAAATTAGCTTACTCTTGATTTGAATTTTTTTTTTTATACTAAAAAAAAATTACTTTAAGACAACTTAAGGAGTACATTGTAGGATAATTGGTAAAAAAATTTATACTAAAAGTGATTGCAGCAAAAACTAAAAGTTAGGATGCTCAAATAAGCTAAAAGTGGGGATTTTCAAGGCGAATTTTTATAAAAGAATGGCAGAAAAATGGAACAAACAAGTTGGACAAAAGATGATTCGCTAAAGATAAGTCTAACAAGTTTTTATTTCATCACCGTTTCTTAAATACAATTTTCTATAAATCAGTTCAGTCTTGCACTAAAAATAAGGCATAAACATTTTTTTTTTTTTTTCAAATCAACTATAAACTGATTTATTTAGTAACAATTATCAAAAAATCCCTTGAATTTAGAGTTTTATACCACGATGTTGTTGAGATTTTCAAATTAATTTGTTTATTTTTTAACCCTAAATTGCTTATGTGAGAAACTTATGGACATATAATCCATTTATTTTAAAAATAAGATACTAATAAGTAAGTAAACTCGACCTAATCAAATTTTTAGAATTTTCAAATACAATCAAAATTCTAACTTAATTCACGCACTTACTTTTTTATTGAGAAAATTAAAGTTATTATTTAAAAGGTTAATTACGTATTTGGTAGCTAATTAATTTTGGACACACTATGGTCCGTAGCCCTCATAATGCGCACATGTTTATTTGTGCGCATGTTTATACAATGTATATGATTTAGTGCATTAGTTTTTTAATTACTTTAATAGTAAATTAAAAATATAAAATTTTATGAAGCAAGTAACGATAAGGTTGAGATTTTTGAGGAGAGATTTTTGAGGAGAGAAGCTTAGAGAGAACTGAAGATAGAACCAAAAAGGCCGGCATGTTCTTTTGTCCACACTCCATCATTGCTTGCATTGACTTGGAATGCATTTCTTTTTGTAGTTCAAACTCTCTATTATTTTTAGGCAGTGACTTTTGGGACCACAATTCCTTCTTAATTATAAGGGTGCCCCCACTTCTTTTATTTTATTATTATTTATTTTCTCTATGATAGCAATAAAGAGGAGACTGTTTGATTAGAATCTAAATCTAACTAGGTGTGTGGGTATGGACCAATATGGGTGAGCCACTTACTGCTCTGGTTCGGATTCAAACCCAAATTTTTTTATTTAAAAATTTTGTAAATTGATTAAGATTAGGTAGAATTTTTTTTCTTTTTTTTTTTTTAATTTTTAAAATATGTACTTATTATTTTCAGTGTAAAGTAGAATAAGTTTACTTATTTATAGAAGAAATTAGACTTATCAAATAATGATAAAATAATCTGTCAAGACAGCTCAGGTAGATGGAGGTCCTGGAATTAAACCTTGTCACCTTGACTATTGTGTACGGATTAGTTTGAATCCAAACCTTGGCCTATGATACTTTTATCTTACTCTTTTTTTTCCCAAATAGCCCCGAAAGCCTTAAATATTTTCAAATCCAAAATCTTTGGGATAAAAAGGTGATGTCTAAGCCGAAAGTTATACAAGAGCGCGATGAAATGATCAAAACAAGGCGGTTAGAGGAAGATCAAGTTCATAAACAGAAATTTGAGGTTTGAAGGCACAAGTTATTCTATCTTTTCAGACTTTTTCTCTCTCCATTTTTTTTCTAAAGTAATTATGATTATATGAATTAAGACTTCACGCCAAATGTTACCCACCAACCTTTACATAATAGTACAAGATATAGCTAGAATTCCCACTCTCTCAAGGGCTCAACCTCGATATGTTATAAGACTAATGAGTTATTGGCTTTTAATTTTTCTCGATTTCAATTAATCCATGACTTACGCGTGCATAAGCTCACTTAATCATCACTCAATAAAGGACGGCCCGAGCTCCTTGTAGGAATATAAACAAGTCAAATCGGGTTAAATAGTAAACCGCTCTGGCTTTGTTCAATACAGTAATACACCTAAAATATAAGATTTGAACCTAACTTGCTTATCTTATGAGTGAGGTCGAATGAACTTGGGTTACCTAAAATATTAATGAGCTTATGGAGTTGAATCGCGCTCTATTCCAACTTAGTCCAATAATTAACAAGATGAAAGAATAAAGTTTGAATTTAACTTGTTCATTTTACGAGCGAGTCTAAGCAAGCTTTTTATCCAAACAATCTTGAATCAAACTTGAATTGATTTGCTTTTATCTACGCATTTTACAAGTGTTTGAACAGATTAAACATGGTATTTAGATCCTCTCCCCCCATCCTCCCAAAATAAATATAAAAAACCTAAATAATGCCTTTTTGGTAAATCGAATGATTTGGTTTTTGTTACTCCGGTATTGTCAAGATCTATGCAAGAGCTGTACAATGATGTATGGAAATCATTTAAACAGCAAGAATTTGACATATTAATGCAAACATTTGACATAGTAACTTGATTTCAAAATTGAACTAATTGTAGTTGTGATAAATTTGGGTAGGTACAAAATCAGATAACCCATTTCACAATAAAATAATATTAGAAATCATTAATAAACATTTGCAAATATATTTAAAATATGAAAAAATAAAAAATAAAAAATTATCAGAAAATATTTCAAAGACCAAACAAGGTCAAGTGGGTTCTGGCCTGGTCAAACTCTGCTAAACTCTCATCAAATTCCCTCTTATAAAATCTATACTAATATATAAAACCAACACTGGAGTTTAGTGTCATCGCATTTACTTTCCATAACTACCCCTTGTAAAAATAGTATTTATCGTTATTTGAAAAAATTATATTCATAAAAATAAAAGGGAATATATAGAATTTTTAGAGGATCCACCAATTTTAAATTTTTTTTTTTTTCTCTACTCACTCATGCAATATCTTTTTCTTTTCTCACAATCTTTTCGAGTGAATTTTTTTTTTTTTATCAATTATTGATTTATCATTACCACATTATTAGCTAATTAATAAAAAGGATAAGTGAATTCATTTTAGTCACTTTAGCAGTTTCCTTTCCGGACATTACATGTCGGGATAGGCAGAAAGCCCTAATGGAATGTGGGTGGGGTGGGGATTTGGCTACTATAATCCAAACAGACCTCTTCTCGCAAGTCCCAAATAATTTTGTGTTACCCATATTCATGACAACCATCCAGCATTCTTAATGCTTACCCGTGCATGTTGATCACAGGCGGTTGTGATTCATGCGCGGTGCCTTAACCGATTGAAATAGAAGAAATGCTCTAGTGAGCATATGCGCACTTTACTAAAGTCAGCAAATAACACAAGCTCTTGGATTCTCATTCAGTTAATGGAAGATTCATCTCAAGATTTCAATCAAAGGGTTTGTGTTCTTTGCTTACTATAGCTTAAAGTGCGCATATACTCACTAGAACATTTTTCTATATATATATATATGGAGAGAAAAAGTAATGATAGATTCTACGAGGATAGTTGAACTAGATTGAATAATCAAAATTTATCACATAAAGATCATTTGATCAAATTTAAGAGTCGTTATGCACTGCTTTAACCTGAAGATCATCCAAGATCTCAGATGTGATTTACATCCGCCTGGCGCAAAAATAAGATAGTATATATATATATATATATAGAGAGAGAGAGAGAGAGTGAGTTATTATTTGTTTGAAACTATAGGGTATCCACAAAGAAAAATGCCTAACATCCCTCATTACAAAACCAGACTCAGTTCCGCTCCATTTTGTTTGGCGGCTGATCAGCACGCACAAACATCACACCATAAAATGAACCCAAACATTATTATGCCAAGAAAACAGCACAAAGCATTTCAATAATAATTCCCCTACATGCAAATTAACAGTGAACATTGCAGGATATTTTTTTTAAAAGGGTTAAGCTAGTAAAATAGTCAGCTACATACACTTCCGGTAATCATTAGCAAACATGAATATTTTTTCCTGCCTTTTTCACTACTTTTTTTCCTTCCAAATGCAGTGCATGATCAGCAAAAGCCAATATCTTTTCTTTCTTCCCTCTTCACATTGTGCAATAGATTCAAATACATTGCAAAAGGTCTATGGTCTACCTTGATTTTTTTTCCCCCTTTTTAGTGGGCGAGTTCGATAAAAATAGGTTTCATTTTGTGAACCTGATCTATAATTCGAGGTTATTTGTTTTGTTTTAAAATTCAAAAGTGTTTCGTGAAAACTAACTTACAGTTTAGGAATGTTTCGTGTAATTTAAGCCTTCTTTTTCTTTTTTTTTTTCCCATATTATGAAACATCAAATCTTCTCATCCATTTCTTTTCTTCCACTATGCAAAAATTCCCTCTCCTACTAATACAATGATATAGGTTGATGGTGCTAAATGAAAAGGTATGGGTCAGTGACTGACTACTCATGCACTTCAGTGGTTCTACCCCCACTTTAGAGAGAGAGGGATTCACTTCTGTTGTTATTTCCCCCACTTTAAGAGGGGGACCTCCTTTCTTATTTTGGTTCTGGGGGTGTTTTAGGGATGGTGAGTGGAGAATATCTCACCCTTTCCATGATTTTCCATCTCTTTGACATCTTCACTTGCAAAAAGGTGATTCCATCTCTTTTTACAAGTTTGATGGGGACAAGAGGTGGCCATGGTTCAAATAATGGTCCACTGGTAATGATGTTGCAACCATAGCCACAATTTATGTACATGTGTGTGTGTACACAAAGATTAGCAATAATTATATTGCCTGTTTATGACTATAATGAAAATTATTTTTCAAGTATTTAAAGATTAATTTGGTCAATCTAATACATAAAATATCATGCTTATGCACTAAAATATTGAGAAATATAAGTAATAACAATGTTCACAAGACTGCAGTTCTAATAAAAAATGTAACAGTGCACGTGCAAAAAATTTATGACTGCTGCTTTCATTATTTAAACCTTAGGGTAAATCTGCAACCACACAGTGGCGGTAATGCAGCAATCGATTGAAAAAGTCGAACTTTGGCAAGACATTAAGCATCAAGATCACAAAAGGTTTGAAACAGAACGAACAATATCTTAGTGTCTTAAGTGAATATGCATCATAACTATAGGAAGATGATCAAGAAGGGTTTTTGTTTGCTTTGATTTTTGTACCTTTTTCTTGCCAAAAAGGGGCTACCAGCCATTACACCTTCAATCTAGCAGTCCAAAGCTGTTGCAAAATCTTGTCTTTTTAAGCCGACCAACCAAGGGTCTAAATCAACATTATCAAAAGTTAAATGATGGGGTGACTTTGCTTCCTCCCCCACCTCCCCAAAGTTTCTGTTGAATTACTCACAGGCATTGTTGACTATAAAAAGTAACAGTATAAGGGAAGTTAGAGATTTACAATTTACAATTATAAGCGCTGCAAAGTGCTGAAGAGATAAAGATAAGAAAAAAGGAATAAACCAGGCATTAAACAAGCATTCACGTGATCAAGCACAAAGAGTCAAGCTTGTTATGATTATGTGATGGACTCTAACTATTGCATGCACCAAACTCCTGGATAAACCTGAAATTATCATATCTTTAAATTTGCCTTCAACTTGCTTAAGGATTTAAAGTCAAATTACACATTTTCGCTGGACTCCACTAATCTAAAAGTAAGGGGTCTGTGCATGGAGCAAATTGAAGATATAACTTCTAATAATATATATATTTAAAAAAAAAAAAAAAAAACATCTATATTTCTTTTAACTTTCATAATTATATTAGTAAACTTGAAGCAATTTCAAGGCAAAGCAATTCCTAAAAGAAACAACCACCACATGATTTCTTGTGAGAAGTGAAAAAAGAGTGACATCAGAGAGGGGGGAGGGAGGGGGGTGGGGAACATATACTTTCACCTACATTTTTCCCTAGAAAATGGCATTGTTAGAGTTCATCCTAGAATCTGTTAGAAGTCATTCTCTCTTAAAATTGCCTATGCCCTGATTGTCCAACTAGCCAGAACAAGTTGTTCAATTGAGAATCACGTTTGACAATATACTACACCCCTGTCATAAATTATTTTTTGGGATGCAAGACAGGAAACTTTCCTAAATCTATGCAAGAGAAATGCACGACAAAACCAGATAAGGTTTAGCTTATTTGGTGGTTAAGGATATGATGTTTTCTGACCATGCATGTCATGCATCTTGATCAATCCTCTCAAATTCAATGTCCATTACACACCAACTGGCTTTTTCAGCATAGCAGTCGCAACTTGATTCATTTTGAGCATCAAACATTTTCTTCCATGCACAAGTTATAACACGTATGTTTTATTTTAATAGAAGTGATACTAGGGCCCCCATCATGTCTCATGTCTTAGTAATTAAATGTTTGTTTGTAACAAGGTCGCTCTCCATATAATAATTAATATTAATATGCACAACTGAAAAGATACTTTAATAATATAAACCCAAAGGCATTTTTATTTTTATTTTCATTTGCATAAGGAAACTGAATGCTTGGTTGAGTTTCATAAATAAATTGGATAAGATCCTTTTAGATTTTTATTGTTCAAATGTTTTCAAAAATTATCTTTTAAAAGTAATCTTCTCAATCCTTACTTAAAGGTATTGAAAACAAATACAAAAATTGCAATTTTCCCAAACTGTAAACAAACCAACCCCCCCTTCAAAAAAAAAAAAAAAACCTCCCTTTCTCCTCTCCTTTATGTGTATTCTTTTCTATATTCTTATTGGGGTACCCTTTTTGTGGGGCTCTACTAAGCCAGTTAAAGGCTTAACTTGCAATCTTTATTATGTGCTATCATTAAAGGTCTTCTTATTTTTATTTTTTTTCTTTTTGAATGACCCTTCTAGTGTGAAAAATATAGATGCATCATATAAAGGGGAACTTATTTAAAAAATTTGTACATATCACCAGCAACTATTTAAGGTGCAATAATATAACATCAAGAAAATTCTGCTAGTGTAAATGTAAAAAAGAAGAGTAATTTGAAAATTTTAGAGAGAAAAAAAAAAATCATCAAAAGAATCTGCGGTAGACTTCCATACAATAATTACCCATCAGAATATTAAGTTCCTGCAACTCCTTTAATTCACCATAAATGCCTGAAAATGATCAAAGACACCCAATCAAACAACATTTACAAACACTGCACGAGCAGCAAATACATAAGAATTGGCATTGGACTTCTATTAATATTTCAAATACAAAAAATCTATGTGCATAACTTGGTGTATACACCTTCGCTAAACCAAATTAAACTCATCATGAAATGACCATCCCAATATTTCAGTCTGTTGATCCAATTATCTCCTCAAAACTGCAATCTCCTTTGTACTTTTGAAAACGGACCATTTCATCTGCAATGAGATTTTCCTGTTCTTGGATGTAGCCTTTTCATGATTAAGCTTTGTTAAATCTCTAATCTAAATTCAGAAATCATGTCATCTCAAAAGGTAAAATCATAAAGAAGCAGAAACTGTCTGATTGCAGGAAAATTACATTGCAGCAAATTATGAGCCCTTCTAAATGTACCTGCATTATAATATAAAGGATATCAATCAAAAAGCAATTTCTAACTATGGGATTTTTTAATGTACTCATTTGATATTTCAAAGGATATAATTCAATATAAAAATTCTAGCCCACAACCCCTCAAATTCTCATTTCAGGATGTAACTAGCCATAGCAGTGAAATTTTCAGTTCATGCTCTGATCACATCAGAGCACCAACTTTCCTGGAAATTCATAGATATAATAATCAAGAAACGCCCAAGGATCACTCGCAAGTTGTGCTAAATTAAAAATACTTCTGTGTCTACACACTTGTTATCTCTACTTCACTCGCATACTGGGATAAATAAAAGACTAGAAAACAGGTTCAGATGCATACCATTATTCCAAAAAATTGTTTCCTCTAAAGGAACCCTAGAGGATGATTCATTTACTCTTCAGGTTTCCAAGCTTATATGGCTTACATAAATATTTTTTTTCTTTGGTTTTTTTTTTTTTTTGTTTTGTTTTTTTTGTTTTTTATTTTAAATACACAGAGTACATGATTTGAGATTTCCCCATTGAAGCTCAATTTAAAATAAAAATTACGAGGGTCATTAGAAAAAAGAAAAAGATAGTAATTATCATATTGATTCATTAGAAAAAAAGAAAAAGATAGTAATTATCATATTGCTTCTTTTCAAACATCCACAGCTTAGTAATTATCATAGTAATTATTTTTATACATCCAGAGCTTATTTACATGTTAATTCTTTGGATACAACAATAGTGCTTTGCCCTTAGATAAAGCCAACTAAAAGTAGTATATTTAGCATTTTCAGTAACTAGTTCAGTTTTTATCTGAAAATGACTCCATACTAATTTATTTATCAAGTAAAATAATCAACTCCTATTCCCCCTGAGAAAATCTGCACAAGCTTGGTGCTTGATGCTTGATGCCGTGATTCCCATTGACCTATAGGCCTTACAAAAGGTATACAAGCCTGTGGTTCCTAACCTATAGGCTTTGGCCTCGAGAGTCTCCATAATCCATGTTATGACCTGCTTTGCTTGTAGCATAGTCTTGAATGTACCAACTCTCATATGTAAAGCTAAGAGCCCATTAGGCCTCATTCTAAGAGGACACTCCCCCCTCTGTTAATCGAGCCTCCAGGTCCCCTATTTCAATTCATCTCCAGGGACCTCTCAAATGGCCTAGCGCCTTAAAATTACGATTGTCTATCTACAACATTCTTCACAAGTCACTCTACTCTCTCCCCTCAAACTACGGTGCCTTTCCCATCTCATACTTTTGCCTAGTACAGCTCCTCGTTGAAGAACCCATTTATAAAAATTTTAAAGCATACATCAATACTATGTAGGACGCAAAATATGGTAACAGAAATGCATCAGATTCAGGACAGAGGACCATTATTTATGGAGGCTGGTGTCATGAACTAGTTGTGAGACTAAAATTAAGTAGCCCAAGTACACTCAGTATCTAATGCAAATCCCCAGCGGAGGGAAGAAGAAGGGCAAAGACCAATTGGGAGGTGCAAACATAACCAAAAACACCAGCAGCAACCTTCAGAAAGTTCAAGTCACTCCAAGGTAATAGTTTACTGAAAGAAATGAAGCCTGAAATAATCATCAGTAGTTAATGAAAAAAATCATCTGTAATCGAAGCCTCATGCTTTAATGTATATAGCAATGTCATTGGTAAACTAAGGGTAAAAAAGAGGGGGATCGCAGTTAACTGTTAATGGTGCTGATAATTGTATATATTACAACTATAATTAGTGGGAAAAAATAAAAAAGGATATTCGAGCTACAACTTGAGGAAGAAGATGAACCACATTACAACATACCTTTTACAAAACTCAGTTCCGTAGCGTATTCCGTTGTAACAAACAAACCACATTAACACAACCACCAAAGTGTCTATCGAAGTTAAGAAATCACACCCATTATACCTCAAATCCCGAATACTATTTTGCTTCTTTTTTTTTTCTTTTTTTTTTTTCGATTTCCAGGTAGCTGAAAGAGCAATTCCTGGGAAATACAGCAATAATCCCAAACACTATTTTGCTTTTTTATTTCGATTTTCAGGTAGCTGGAAGAGCAATTCCTGAGATATACAACAAAATCCGTCGAATACCCAAATTACAAAACATTATAATCCTTTGTGTAAACACTAGATTTGAACAAACAGAAACCAAGCAGATCAAAGTCGAAAAATTGGAATAGATAATGCAGGATACTGAAGAGGCAACGCTCCCACCAATCTAACATGTAGAGCCCAAACGTGACGTTGTAGAGATAGATCTTGCGCTGCACCCAGTTCATTGCTTCCATTATGTAAACAGTGATCGGCCGGCAGACAACGAGACCAGAATCTGAAAAACTGCAGCGATCGTTCCTCTTCTCTTTGGAATTTGGAATTTGGAATTTGGAATTTGGATGTCTGATAAAAAGGAAGAGTTTCTTCTTGTGATAGTGGACCTTCGCGGCATGATCGGGAGACGGGCTTAAGCTTTGGAAACTAGACTGATAGTAATATTTAACTTGGGTTAAAGCCCAATACTTTGGCGCTCGAAATTAGAATAGAATTCATTTGTAATTTTATTTTTTGTCAAATTTTTTGTATGGCATGATACAGAATTAATTTTCCAAATTCTAATTTTGTATGGTTTTGTTGGATTTGAAAATCAGAAATTTGGTTAGAATTGATTTCATTTAAGGGTCTGTTCGTTGCTTAGGAATTTAAAGTAGGAATTTTGAATTCCCGGGAATTAACGAAAGATCTGTTGTTTGTTTGACAAAATTCATAGGAGTTATAATTCCCATAAGCACCTCAATTTATAAAAAACACAGAAGTTTAAACTCACACACCTTTACCGTTGGGAATTGCCAATTCTCACATTACTTAAATTTATAATATTATAAATATTATATTCAAAATTCACTTTTCTTTACCACAAAATATGATTTTTTTGTATAATTATTAAAATTTTAATTAATTTAAACCCAAAAACGAATATTAAACTTTTGATGCCATTTTTTCATTTTCGAAAAATTATTTAATTTTTTTAAAAAAAAAAAAAAAAAAGAGGTTTCATATTTAAACTTAAAATAACAAAAGACGATATGATTTTAACAAAATAAGATATACTTTTAATACAAACAATCAATCCAAAACAAAAACAAAAACAAAAAAATATCAAAATTTTAGGACCATCCAGACAACAATAATTTTAATTCTCAAGTTAACTTTAGAGAATTTGAATTCATGAGAGTTTACAATTTTCGGATGTTAAATTCTCCAAACGAACAGACCCTATTTTTTTGTTTGTAATGACTTTCAAAACTATCCTTTATTTTAAAATACATTTTTTAACAGGGGCAATACAATAAATACACTTATTTGTAATTTTAATTCCAAACAAAAGAAATAGAATTCTAAAATTAATTATATTCTGTAGAAATCAATTCAATTCTAATTTTGGGCTCAGCTACTTGATTTAAACTTGTTAATTTATTGAGTGAAGGTTGGTTAGTGTATCATGTGGCTTGATAAGCTTACTCGTTTTAACAGCCAAATTACTTGACCTTAACTTGAAATTAGCTTTATATTTTTTTTTTTCACACTGTTAATAAGACAAACAAGTAAAACTCAAAATTTATTTATAAATTCATTAATTTATCAAGTGAATCCTAACTAATCTATTGCTCAGCTTTGTACGACTCATTTACAATTTTGCATCACTCCAACCATTGTAATTTGAGCTTAGAAGGAATTAATGAATCGTTGTTGCAACCCAAAAGTTGTATTTCTAAATTCAAGTTGTATCTAAACCCGAATACTTTGTAAAAAAAACTCCAAAAGCTTCCCAAAATAACCCCCAATCCCATTTATGTCATAGTGTAATTTGTTTCCATACCCCAACAAAAATCTCCCATCTCTTATCAATTTGCTTCTCCTACCCATCTTCTCTTTCAACCTTTCTCTTTTCCTATTTCATACAACCTTATACAACTTGCATCCATTATGGGTTTGTTTCAATTTAAGGATGATTTTACAATGATGAAGGTCAAAATGAAGCTTCAAGATGATGAAAACAGTGAGAAAGTGTTTATATATATATATATATATATATATATATATATATATATATATATATATATATATATATTATAAAAAAAATCGTAGCATGTTCGGCCGATTTCAGAATTGAACATATACGGTTTTGGAGCCAACCAAATGTGTCGTGATTTAAAATAAAAAAGCAAAAAATTTCAAAAAATCACACATTCTCACTGTTCTCATCATCTTAGAGCTTTATTTTGACCTCATTCACTGGAAAACCAAACTTAAATTGAAATAAAACCACAATGTAGGTAAGTTACATGGAGATTGGATGAAATGGATAAAGGGAAAGGTTGAGAGAGAAGATGGGTGAGAGAAGCAAATCTAGAAGAGAGCTTAATTAGAGTATAAAATGAGTATTTTTTTTACGTTGGGTGTAGAAATCGAAACCCTCAGAGATATTTGGATTTTAAAAATTTGTTATGACATTTATAGCAAATTTGCTAATGGGTATTTTTGGAATGAAAATGCATGGGGTTTAAACTTTACAGAGCAACTGTAGGGATTGTAATAACTCCATTAATTTCAAAATCAACAATTCTATATCACTTGATACTTTAACCCGAAATTAAAAACCCGATGTGTCATGGTTTGAGTAGTGTGTGAAAAAGAGGGAAGCGGTTTGAGAGAAGAGACCTCACCACTCAGAGCAGGACACATTAGGACGATTTTTAATTTTGAGTTAAAATATTTGGTACTATGGTATTTTTATTTTAAAATTTCCAACCAACGCTAATCGCACATTAAATTAAGAGAATCTAATATTTCTGCTCGGGCAAAATCGGGCTCAGGGCCCAAGGTCCACTTTCACTACAGAGCCCTTTTTACCTCGAAAATGAACTTCTTATTCCGCGGTAATCCCACACGCCCGCGCGTCTTTCATTCACTCTTACAAGCCTCACCGGAGCAAGCTGTTTAACGCCGACCGAAAACAGGAGAGAGCGACGGCGAGTATGGACCTCGACGACCTCGACGGTCCAGGCCAGGCTCCGGCTCCGGCTAGAAGACCTTCAAGATTCTTGCCCAAATCATCCAAGCCCAAGCCAGAACCTAAACCAGAGACAGTATCAAAACCAGAACCAGTGTCGAAATCAGAACCCGAAGAAGTCGATGATGCCCTAGTTTCCAGTAAAAGAGAAGAAGATACGAAACCAGTAATAGCTAAGATTGTGCACGATGCTGCTACATCCACTGCAAATGGCACTGCTAAAATGACTGTTGAGGCGAAGGCAGATATCGAAGAACAACCGATGGAAGATTCAATGGATGTGGACGAGGAGGAGGGGGAAGATCAGGTTGTTCGAGAAATTGATGTCTTCTTCACTCCGCCCTCCTTTGATAACAACACTCAGGTAAGTCGTTCTACTCAGACTCTAGCCGATTGTGTATTTTATTCTATCTCTAATGATCTATTTGAGTTCCAAGAAATGGCAGGATTAAAAAAAATGTAAAAACAAAAAGAAATTCTTCTGGTTCCTAATGGAGAAAATGAATAAATAAATAAATAAAGAACTCAATCAAGTTTGTATAACCATCTAGCTTGGATGAATGAAATTTTCTTTAATTTTTATTTCCCTCTATTTTTCCGGGAACCAAACGTGGACTTGCATTATCTTTTCGTTTCTTATTTATTTATTGATTGAATTCCAGATTTATGTTCTGCAATATCCTCTCAGACCAGGTTGGCGTCCATACGAATTAGACGAAAGATGTCAGGAGGTGTGTATTGTTCGTTCGTTACAGATTTCTTCTCTGTATTGACAAATCATGTTAGAAAACTAAAGCAATGTAAGAAAATACACGGAAAAGTTTCACCTCAAGAAGCCATGACACTTTGCGGATTTTTACTTTTTAGGTTAGGGTGAAACCCACGAGTGCAGAAGTAGAAGTTGATTTGTCTGTTGACGTGGATTCCAAAAGTTATGACGCTGATTGTGGTAACGGTGTGAGGATGACAAAGCAGGTTTGTTATCAATTTTGCATTTTTATCTGGTGGCCGTTATATCAGCAATAACATTGCATGTTGGTGTGTCAAATGCTTTTGAAATGTACAATTTTAGTGAGTATAATGTCCAACTTGATCTGTGGAGGTGTCATAAAGCAGTATTGGTTAAGAATTAAGATTAAGAGCTTGAGATTTGAATGTTTGATGCTAATCTTTGGCCCGATTAGGGTATAGGGTTTAAAGTTTAGGGCTTAGGAACAAGCTAGGTATGAGGTTGGACAACCAATGGCTGAGTTGTAGAAATGAAAATATAAGTTTTGGTTTCTTTTTTCTTTTTTGTCCATAGGGAAGGCTATTCGGGCTTATGAGTTACACAACGGGGGTAGCTCCCAACTCCGATGAAGGTGAGATTCGATCCCAAGTGTCATGGCCCGAGAATTTCCTCGCCCAACTGTGCGGCCTTAGACGCTAGCAAGCACAGCTATGTCGCGCTAAGTCAGCCTTTTAACCCCGCTTGTCAAGGTTTACAAGAAGAGAAGCTAGCAAGACACTTGAATGTAAAAGAATGGAGATGTTTATTGCTTGTAAAGAATGCTTTACAATGTTTTAGAGAGTTGTTGTGGCTATGGTTGTGAGGATATGTACAAATGAAGCCTCTCCTCAAATTTCTAGCCTACTAGTGACTATTCTAGAAAGCTACTAGAGTTCACATGTTTTAGAGTTTTCTATACACACATACTATTTACAAGGCTCCAAGCTTCTAGAGTATTCTAACCCCATATGCTATATACAATGTACAATGTGGAACTTTAGCCCACTTTCTCCCACATTCTAGAAGCTTCCAAACCTTCCAAAGGGTACTCCAACATTTTAGATAATTCCTGAATCTCCCTTGTATGTCACAACCTTCTAGGATGTTCTTGGCCCTTCCTTTGCATGCTACAAGGTTCTAGAAGGTTCTTGGATGATCTCCCCTTGTGTGTAGGAAAAGTGTAGGGCATTCTAGGCTTTTCTAGAAAGTTCCAGGAATGCCTCTCCCTTAAATTACCATTTTTCCATGCCAAATGCAGCAGGTTGCTACACAAGGCTTAGGTACAACCACCTAAAGACTGATAGCTAGCACTTTCAAGTTTCAGTATAAGTTTTGGTTTCATCCCACTTCATATATGTATTACACGGAACATAGAGGTAAAGCAAAAAGAACTCTTCTGAAGTGTGACCCTCATTAGGTTTGGGTCTGTCATGGGTCCAATTGTAGCTTCTAATGGTTAATATGGCCTTACGTTTACACGTTGGCTTTCTTAGATTGACTATGTTGAAGTAAGAGGCCCCATAACGGTCCCGTGTCCCTCTCTCTGCGTAGTCCAATGCATTAAGCCACCACATTTGGAGCTTAACTAGCCATGGTGTTCTTCCCTGTGCTACTCCAGAGGCATTTTCTTTGGAGTCGGAGGGGACATTTATCTTTTTGATCATTTTGCTTATGTGTTTTGCACTTAGTTTTGTTTTTCTGTGCTCATTCTAATTACAATTTCTTATAAAAAAATGCAACTGAGTAGGTTTTGATGTCCTCATGGCTTTGTTTGATGCTTCTTAGCTCATTTTGAATCAACAATGTGGGATAGTGTAATATGGTATCTTTTTTCTTGGATTCTCTGTAGACTTTGTCTTCTTCATGGAAGCCACCTCGAACAACTGGTTATGCTATTGGAATTTTGATGGGTAATAAGGTATTCTCTTCAATCTACTTAATGCAGGTGTTATTTTTGATAATGTAAGGCTTAACCTACTGTGCTTTTTGATTGAAATTACTTAAACTGATTATTATAGGAGATGGTAGTATGCATTTAAAGGCAAATTTTAATGCTTGTGATCAGCCTTTTCTTTGAGAGATGAGTGTCACTTGTTGTGGTGTTAACCTTGTTATTAAGATGTTCTCTAGGCAATTAGTGTGCCTCGGCAAGAACTAGCCAATTGTACTTTTGAATCTTGAGGTTGAGATTTTTGTTTAAACTTCCATTTGATTAAATTTTTGGGCAGGTACAGCCATCTGTTAGTTAGAAGGACTTATAAGCTTCTAGTATACTACACTTTCTTTCCATTTGTCGATGGGATGATATTATATCAAGTGACCAGAGATGCATTCAATTTGACCTTTGGTTATGGAAGAGAAAGTACCTATAGTATTATACTAAACCAAGACTCTTGCTGGTGTAACCTCTATGCCTGTACTCTTTCAAAAACGGTCATACAACTTTATCTTACTAAAAAAGGGGTAAAATACTAATTTCAGTTTGTTCAAACTTTTTCAACTTACTACCCTCCACATTATATGGATAGTGTGAGGTAACAAACATGTGGTACTTGAAGGCAATAAGGGAGAGATGGCGTGCTGTGAAGGTGCAAGTGAATTGTGCATGTCACCATTTCTAGTGCGCTAGAAAAGCGAGTCATTTAACTCAAAGGTTCCCCAGGGGCTCAAAAACGATATTGGATGTTGTTAATTGAAATATGAATATTGAATAATAAGAGTTGTTATGATGAATATTTAAAGCCAAATGCATAAACTCAACTTAACAATTCTTAAATCCCAACTAGGGCATTGCTATCATTTCTTTTCATGCTAACTGAACCTACATTCTTTTTTAATTCCCTCCTGTCCTTCTAGCACCTCCAATTCGAATAAGAATTTCCTTCCTATTGTTGCATTCAATGGTCTTCTTTGCACACACCATCTTAGACGGCTTTCTCTCTTGTCCTCAATCCGTGCCACCTCTCATGAAGGCCTTTGCTGTTATGCAATCTTGTCTTGTAATGCCACTAACCATGGAGCTACCTTCCTTTTGACTAGCATATTTTTTGTCCATGTTGTTTCTTGATGTCCAACATCTTTTACCATGAAGTGTTGTTGGCCTGGGAGTCGTTTTATAAAACTTTTCCTTTATCTTGATTGGTATTTTATGATCACATAATGCTTTTGAACACTTATCCACCTCATCCATCCTACTCAAATTCTTGACTCCTCTCTAATCTTGCCTTTTGTGTGAAGACTTGATTCAGATGACGAAAATGGTCGCTTTTCTTAGTCAATAATTCCATATGAAGGTCCTTCTTCTCTTTAATCTTTCCATCAATTGCATAAGCAAGACAATATCTTTCATAGTTTATCTTCTTAAAATTAAAGTTCATTGATGTTCTGATTTCTCTTTTCATATTTCAGTCTCTGCCCAATCATTCTTTCCCAAAGTTTCATGCTTTGACTCATAAATTTGACATCATGATAGTAGGTTTAGCTTTGAATATCAACTTTTTTCCAATATATAGGGCCTAAAGTAATTTTCCTTAATTAATCAGGAATTTTCTTTATCCTTTGTCCTCACGATTTCGTTGAACATGTGTGTTTGCCAAATTATACCATCATCGCATATGCACCTCCAAGCTTCATTGTACTACCATCAAGTGGAGCAGCTTTTTCTATTTTCATCTTTTGGAAAATTTTCTTCCCTAAATTTCTGGGACCCTAAAAGGTTTTATTTTAGTGCACTGAAACTAATTAAATTATTTATATGATTTTCAATAGTTTTTATCTGTAATTTAAAGTTTATTGTCCAAATTTCAGTTCGTGCTTAGTCACCAAGTGCTTAACAAGGCATCTAGGCAATCCACTAGGTCTAAGATTTGACCCTTATGAAGTATTTTTGATAAAGGGTTCTAGGACATCTCTTCTTCAGTGGGCAGCAGATAATGCTTTTAGTTTCGTTAATTTTATAGTCAAATTTTCCCATCTACCTGGTATTGGTTACCCTGCCGTGTCTCTTTCTTACACCACATGGATTCTTTGGTGTGCAACCTGTGTATTAGTTGCTAAGTGCAACATTCAGGAGTTTAAATATTTTATAATTGTAATATCATGATTTATGCCAGTTAATATTTATTTAAAATTTTTGTTATTTTAATATATCTAAGCGGGTTAAGAGTTTCCTTCTTTTTTAATCTTGCAGTTACACCTGAATCCTGTTCATGCAGTTGTGCAGCTCCGACCATCCATGGAACATCTCAAATCTGGTGGCTCAAAGAGGAAGAACAATGTTACAGAGGATGCAGATGTTACAGTTAAATTGGAAGAGCCTAATGAAAAGGAATCTGTTGGGCCTTCAAAAAAGCAGGTGAGTTCTTTTCCAAACAATCTTGTTACTAAACTTTGGTAGTCAACAGTGCAGAACTATGTGAGTGTATGGGTCTAATTGTGTTCTTGGTTTACCTCCAACATGTCCAAGTTTTAGATCCATTTATACTCTGATATTATGTAGTTGTTTTCACATCTATCTGCTCATCTGTGTTTGTTTTGTGTAACATACAACCCCATATATAATTTATACGGTAAAACCTATGTCAGTAATAGAAAGATGGTAACCCAAAAGTATCAATATGTGCTGCCTTATCCACTTACTGTGGTGTCCCCATCATTTTGCAGCATTGAAATTTCAGTGCCTTGAACTCGAGCATATATGATCCATTTTGTGCTGCTAAGCTATTATGATTTCTTTTTGTTTTTATACTCTATAAGCCTTGAGTTTTGACTTTTGGACCTATCCTTTTTGTGCAGAGCAAAGTAATGGGTGATTTGAATGAGCAAAATACCGATGATGCAGAGGTATGGCAGACTATCATGTAATGTTGCAATAGATATTCAGCAAACTGCTTTCTTAAAATGACAATTATCATGTTATTAAATATTTATTATGTTCCTGTTCATGCTTTTGAAGACCTTTTATATATCTCAATTTGGTTGACCAGCTTAGCTTGGCAAATAGTACGTTTTTCCTGTGTTTTTCCATCCCTTTTTCTTTCACGTTCACATAATTATGTCATATTACATCCTATTTCTGGTGAAACTCTGTCTCCTTTCCTTTTTAGCACATTATGGTCTCTTGTTGTGGGATAATTTCGGCAACTTCCACCTTTTCCCTTAATCTCTCACTGTTGCATGCTTTAATGGTGTGCTTTTATCTTTCATTTATATTCTTTTTGTGAACTGTGAATTCATTACTGCAATTTCTTCAATATTTTTTCTCTTTATTTTCCTTCAGCGCTGGGTTGGACTCAAGTACCATGGGTCAAAGAGTGATTTTTCGGCCAGATATCTACAAAAGATGGTGGCACAAGGAAGTAGTCCCATACAGTTTTCAATGAGCCCGTATGCCATTAATTTACTGATCAATACATTTTTGTTTATTCTCTAGCATCTTTCAGCCAAAAGCCTCCCAAGTAACCGGAAATCGCTCCATTGGAAGTATTCAATATGTCAGTTTTTTACTGTCTTGAGTTCTTATTTTTATATGTAGGTATGATTATGTTAATTCTTTGTGTCCTGGGGCATCTACCAACAACATCAGATCTGGAGGCCTTTCAAAAAGGTATAGTCATCCTATTCCTCATCCAGTTGCTTGCTTCTAGTTATCATGTTATCAGATGACTATATTGGTGTTATGCGTTACAACATCATGTACTTTTATTTGTTTTCTTCAATTAATTATTATAATGAGGACATGTGATCTTGATCCAACCTTCCCAATTTATTGGGATCCTCTTTGAGTTTGATTGGTTGACTCCATATTTGCATCTCCAAATATTTTTCCTGTTATTTTTTTTTTTAGATTGCCAGGGTTTGTTATTTAAAAGAGAATCTGTATGTTTTGCATGATCAAAGTCAAAATTTAAATTTCAGTCTCTTTTGTAAGATGAAAATATCTTACTAAAAAAGAAGAAGGGAGTCATTACATAAATTTGGCTCTTTTTTCATTGATGTATCCTTTCAAGAAGGGTTGTTGCACCTGTAAAAAATGAGACTTGTCCTTTTTTTTTTCCCCTTATATGGAGAAGAATAGGTGGAGGGCAGAAGTAATAGCCGTCTTTTTTTTTTCTTTTTTTCTGTCCCCTCCTTTTCTCCTTTCTTTTGTACTTCATGTATGTACTTTAAGATTGTGGCGTCCTCTTTTTTCCCTCATTTATTCTTTATATTCTTCTATTTATTATTTTATTTTTTGTTTTGAAAAGGTGGGGTCGGGGTTGGGGTCGGGGTTTTGGTTATGAGTGTGTTACCTTTTCTCTTTGCTAACCCATAGATTTGTGAGCACCTAGCATCCAAAAGTCCCAGCACCGGGGAAATAACCTTCCAACCTAATATAGATAGATATAGAGATGTTAGTGGATACGTGTCATAACTCATAACCTACTGAATCAACCCAGGAGAGAAGTTGAGTTTGAACAGAGAATTCTCAACAATGTTCTTACTCATCATATCATATGACTTTTGAAGGTAAACTTTAACGGTGCATAGAGGAGCTGAGTTGCGAAGATAATTCCTCTAGTGGTCATACAATAGAAAAGTATTTTTAGCAACTTTCCTACCCTTTAAAAGGTGTTTGCAAATCGTGCCATAGGATGCAGTGAGCATTACACACTGATGGAAAAGAAAGGCATTAAAAAAATATGCCACGCAAGCTGAGGCATATGTTGTTTATGTCTGCCCCTATGGGGCTCTCACTTCGTGAGAGATTCAAAAAGGCTTACACCTTACACACTGAGGCTTACGCCAATTTATGCCTTTTACACCTCTGTGTATGAGGCCTATGCCTCTTGATAACACTGTTATAATCTTATATTTTTATTCCTTCTTTAAGTTATAATTGATTTTAATAGAAACACCAACCATGCTTAAACAACAAATGATCATTGAGAGGAGAGATGGAAAAATGGGGCTATAATAAAATTGATTTGTTATTTTTTATTTTCTCACTCATTTTTTTTTTTTTTTTTTGTAACTTTTACTTCTATGTAGTTCTAAATATAAAAAATAAGAAGTTGAATGGCTTATGGCTTATGCTTTTAGGCTTATATTGCACCTTTTCTTCATGTGGTCTTTCCTTGCGTTTCTGCCTTTAAAAACTTTGGCGATGCTAAAGGGGAGAATTTCAGCAGATTCTAGTGAGGACTGCTTCACCCTAGAATTGCTTAGAAATTGATGGGGTCAGCAGCGATGAAGGAGCTGTCCTTATAATATGCTGATTTGGTTACTCAACCATTTTGCTTGAGGTGTGGATAGATGTTGGTACAGTAATTGGACCAGTCTCACTCTTTATCCCAAATTCGACATATAAGAACATTGGAGGAAAATAAAGTAATTGGATGAGTCTCACTCTTTATCTCTATAAGGACATTTAAGAACAATGGAGGACTCCAGAGCTCTCATATTTGTGTTATGTGCAGGAAAGTTGGGAATTTGGAAATTATTACTTCATAATGTTATCAGATTATCCCGGAAATTCAGACTTATTCTTACACCTATTTGTTCATCAGTATTTTTTCCTCTTTCTAAAATGAGTATCAATCACTGAATGTAATCCTTTTATATATATATATATATATATATATATATATATATATATATATATAT
>JAESVK010000430.1:130354-206065 GCA_017140935.1 Hamamelis virginiana
TATATATATATATATATATATATATATATATATATATATATATATATTCTTTTAAACATTTCTTTTCATATTATTGTTTTTCTGGAAAATAAAAATGCAATCCAGTAGAACATTAGGACAGTAATTACTCAATGCATTATGGGTTGTTCTGGAATGCTTTTATTGTAAATTTGTAATGTTTAGCTGATACATTCTTAGTTATTGCAGCAATGAAAATAAAGTAGGATTATATTACTTCACCTCATATTCTGCTTGTGAATTTCCTTCCACTTTTGAGCTACATTTTATGCATTAGTGCTATACCAAAGGTTTGCATTAATCTTTTGAACGGCATGGTGAATGGTGACAGTAAAGTTGTGCCAGATGGTCTAAGTTGTGCACCTCCTTTGTGGTTGTGATACAGAGACAGGTTCAATTATTATACATGTGTTTGTTCTGCTCATTGGTTTGCCAATTGAATGGAAATTGCAGCACTTCATGTACCTGTCTTTAATCGGGAATTTTAAAGTTGCAAGTGGATATTGTTTCAGGTATTTGACTTCACTGCTTTCACTGCCACTGGAAGAACGTTTAAAGAAATATCTTTGTGAGGTTTGTAACCACTTACCTGGATTACGTATATGCATTTTTCAGCGATGACAAAATGGCAGTTGATAAGCTGACGTTTGTGTGTGCTTGTGCATGAGTGTGTTTGTTAGTGGTAGTAGTCCTTTCCCATTGGTTAGTTACTTGATTGAATGTATTGAAGTATTTTATCAATTTGCTGATTTAAGGGTACATGTGTGTGTACGTGTACCGATATCCCTTATTTGTAATAAAGAGGGCTTGTTGAAAGTAGTGTTCTCCTAGATCAGTCTACATTCATTTTCGATTGGTTAGTTAACAGATCAATTGAATTCTGATCGATGTTTAGGCCTGTGTTGTGTTTCGACGTGTTTTGCAGTTACTGTCTCAAGGCCGCTTCCTATGTTATTCTCCTTGTTACATAGATGAAATAATTTGCATCTGGACATCACCCCATACACACCAATTAGTGGAACCATTGATCAATTAACAGTAGATAAAGAACTCAGGGGATGGACCAAGACTTGGAATAATTTGGGTTAGTGAGCCTAAAGATGTTTATTGTCTGAGTTCAAGAGCTCATCATAAATCCCATGGGTTTGTCCAGAACTCCAAACAGATGTCAGAATAGAATATCAGCTTGTGAAGTAAGCACTTGGTAGCAGGTCCAATGTGGATCCTGAGTTACTAATTCATTCTTGACTGGAACAGCCTGTGCTAACCTATTGAATAGCATTCCCTGGGTCTGTTATTACCAGCTGCTTTTGTGGACAAATTTGTGATACAGGCTTGGTATTAGATAATTTGGTTATATTGTACATTGTGCAACTCTATACCTTTTTTTAAGGTGACTATTACAATTGTACAAAGTAACATCCCTGTAGGCACGATTTGAAACATAGAATTACCCAAACCATACTGACCTAGATAACTGACCTAAGGCTCATTGATTGTCTATCTCCATGTCATACATCAACTATCTATTTTGTTAGTTTTTGTCAGAAATATGGGAAAGTCAAATTTTCATTTCTTTTTAACTATATTATATTATTTTATTTTACTGGAAGTCATGATGAGAGAACTATACCGTGTCAAGGACGCACCTCTTCTCTTTTTATTTTATTTTTCGGGGATGATTTAAACGATTATTCAAATGTTATTTTAATTTACGAACTTTTCTTAATAGGGGGATGCTCCGATGCATCGATTCAACAAGATTAAGTACCATGCCCCTGATGATTCTATTGAAGACGTTCTAAGGGTCCTTCAGCAGCATGCTCGATTAGTGCAAGGATTGTGGGTCCCAAAAAGTTCATTGTTATTTCCTGAAGGTCAAGGTGTTCAACCTTTAGCTAGAGATTACATTCTTCTTTTGTTTAGCAAGAATCCCACAGTCAACTATTCACAAGTAGATGTTCTGGGATCTCTTAATAAAGCTCTAAAAGGGTTCCTGATTCAATTTGCTGTTGAAAGACCTTCCTTTAAGGATTGGAAGTTTAAAGAGCTTACAGATGTGTCATTTATGAAACTTCACCCTGATATTGTTAGGGAGCAACAACGAGTTTGGGACGATATAGAAAACAAAATAACCAATGTTATTCATGGAAGTGGAAGGAGTGGGCTTGGTGTGAAGAATTCCACAAAACCTAGCATGGCCAATAGGCCTGGAACATTAAAAAATACTGATAAAGGTGCAACAAGAGCTGCCAATGGAACTGTCATGGGGAGGACAACAATGTCAGATGAAACTCGAGAAGCTCTACCAAAGGCCCTGGAGAAAGTTCTCCAAGAGCACAAGGTTTGCAGGTAAGTTTTTGGAGCTTTGTCTGACTCTGTATAGATTTCACGACTAATTATACTTAAAACCTTGGTTGTCATTGTTTGTTGATTACCATTTATCTTCATTATTTGACCACACCATGACTTAAGAAGTCCATCAATGCTGTCTGGTAGTAGTTAGTGTCACCTGAACTTTTGAAGGATTGCACACGATTATGACAAAACTACTGCCTGTTGAATATTTTATCATGTGCATTAAAATTATATTGCTGTTTTAGAGATCCAGTTATCCTGGTTTTCCTTATTTGCTACTTTTTATTTCTTACAAATCAATATAATAGTGGCAGTTGCAATGGTGAAAGAGGTGTGGGGGGTGGCAGTGCAGGCTGTACATTATTATTATTTTCTGTTTTTTTGCTGTTAGGCAGCGGCATGGTGGTAGTAGTAGTGCATGTTGATAGTTCGGTGATGGTAGGGGAAATGGTGGTGGGGGCACTGTTGGTGGTGCAGTGGGATTGGACCCTGTGGTGATAAATGGTGTTAGGGTGGTGGTTGAGTGTTAGTGTGGTTGCTGCAATATTGATATAGTTTAACTAAATCATTGTTGTAGAGCTTAGTAAAGTAGTATAAACGAGTTTATATTCAAATTAGTATATTCCCATTATTGCTTATCTTAAAAGAAAGGTCCTTTCGGAAGTGGGGCAATATTGCTTATTTTAAATATATATTAGTTGCACTACGGTCAGAGTCCAGCTACCTAATAGTAGTGCACATTTAGACCTATTAAAGATTCATCGAATTGTCAGTTGATAATTCTATGTGAGGCGACATTGTGACACATCATCTTTGTAGTGACTGACATTAGAATGATATGTTATCTATCTTTGTAGCTTTCAAATGATTTGCCAAGGTTTGCGGGATTTGGCTGTTTCCACTTCTACTCTTCCCAAGGCAGATGCAAGAATGTATGTGGCTGCAGCGTATGGTGTTGATGCTCCTCCAGAGGAGCTTCAGGCAGTTATAAGTCAAGTCGCATTAAACATCCATGGTGTTTATGTTCCAAAATCCTCACAGCACCCAGAACATAACCCATTGAGGTTAGTCACAACTCACAATTAATATCTTTTTCATTTAGAAAACAAGTTTATGCCTAAAATGAATGTGTTTAATGTTTCCCCTGCAGGAAAGTTGTTATTGATCTTTTATGTGCAAAAGGACCTAATGCAAAGCTTAAGAAGGCTGATATTATTGAAGCTGCCAAAATTGCACTTAGAAGGGAAATAACTCTCAACGAATATAACAAGGTTAGCAAGGGAATTTGTTCATAGAGTTAGACTTTTGTTTGCAATCTTCAATGAAAGTACCTAGTATCATTTCACGATGTAAGAAAGTTTTACACAACATTTTAAGCTGTTTAACTGCCATCAGTGCATTGTCAGTACCATACAGAAGTCAGTACCAAATGTGCAAGGTATTACCAATTTCTTTCATTTCTCCATTCATGTAATATTTTCATTTTAACAAGTTTATGCCATCTTACAAATCCTAGAATCAGACATATATGTCTAAGCAACTAGATCAGTGGGTTTATTATATTGATGGTTTTCCACAGTTTTCTCATAAAAAGATGCTTTGGTAGATGCACTCAGGAGTTATTATTAGATTGAAACTGCTCTGAATTCATATAGAAGAATTTTTGCTTTACAAGAGTGAGCTTACCAAATGCGATTAACATGTTAAAGTGGGTGATAAGAAATCTTTGTGCCCATCTCATTATCTAATGACATTCTCAATATGGTTATCTTCATATATCAAGGAAAATACCTCCACTACTTAATTAAAACAATGTCATTTCTGTTTTATTTTGCAGGTTGTAAGTGAAATATGTGAATTTAAAGGTGCTGCATGGGTCTTGAAAAGCGGTGATGGGAAGTCAAAATGATTCTTTTATTCTGTTCTTTAGATTGATATTGTTTTAAGGTACAAAAGAAAGCCAATTACCTGAGATGTTTGAGCATAATTATATTCGCGGAAGCATCTATGACAGGGTACAGTAATGTACAGTTGTACACATTTTTGGCATGCCTTTGTGAAATTGTGTGTTGCACCTAGTCTTGCTATTATAGAAGTAATAATCAAATCCTCAGATATGTATGGTTGTATCTGATCTGGCATAAAAATGTTAAACTGATTTTATGTTTCCTTTCTGCAGTTCAGCCTTTTTGGGCTCCTGGGCAGTATTGTGGAGATCGGTTGCTAATGTTGGAGATATTGCTAATATCGTCTGCTGTTTGCACTTTTAACGAGGGGTTCCTTCAACTTTAAGCTTGTCAGATATTCTCTTTTCAGTAATTACCAAACTTCATCAAAATAATAACACATCCAACTATTCATACGGTGATTAGGTTTCATTTGATTGTTATAGAAAGAACTTACATATATAGATGTATGTTGTTTGTATGTTTGTATGTATTTATGAATTTTCTGCGGTACTTAAATTTGATCATGAATGAGCAAATCATGGCAAATGTTGATAGTAGTTTCCATTTCATTTCAATGATTTGTGTGCAATCCTGGTTTACATAATATTATGCACACCATGTTTTCTTGCAGGTGCGATATACTGGGCCATGTTTCTAGCTCAAGGATTAAAAGTTCATGGCACGAAAAATCATGGATCTGTAATGGCCACAGTAGAGCATGATCCTGGATTACATGATACACCAATGAAGTAATGGCCCTAATAATCTCCGAGTAAGGCCACAAAACCCCATTATTGAGGCCTATCCTTCATAACAATTGTCTCTATTAATAATAATAATCCACATGAAAGGACTTTTAGCATTTGAGATAAGCTTTTAAGGCCTTTGGAAGCTGTCCCAAATATTACCTTAGTGGTGCTCTAGTTCCCAGGAATGTAATTTTCAAAAGTAATCTCAATTTACTATTTGAAAAAAAATTATTCGAACTTTTAGAAAGCTCATTTGTAGTATTTTGAATGAGAAGCCAAACGCCAACTAGTAAGTTGTGGTGATAGTTTTTGAAAATCACATTCCCAACAAAGTAGAGTTCTACTAAAAATTTATATGCTCATAAATAATATTTTATATGTATGTTACAATTTGAGCAAAATATGAAATTAATTTTCGCCCAGCACTATATTTTTAACAACAATTCTATATCACCCGACACTTTAATCCGAAATTAAAAATCACCCTGACGTGTCGTGATTTAAGTGATGTATGAAAAAGATGAGAGTAGTTTGAGATAAGAGATCTCACCACTCAAAGCATAACATATCATAATGGTTTTTAATTTCGAGTTAAAGTCCTTTTCGAGAAGCCCTTAAAAATAGGGATGTCAATTTCGCGGGTCCGCCCCGCCCTGCCCCTATTGGGACGGGTTTGGATCATTCTAATAGAGTTAGGGACGGGTTTTGGATTAATTTCTAAAACCCGGTCGAGTTTGGGATATGCACTCAAAACCCCGACCCGACCGAATTATATATATATACTAGGAGGGTGGGCATGTGCCCGTTGCAATATACAAAGCTGCATAAAAAAAAAAAAATTTATCGAATTAATAGCGAAAAAAAAAATTTATCGAATTAGTAGCACAAAAAATATGGAAACATATTTAATAACTAAAAAAAAGCAATGAAAGAAAATGGATAACTATCAAATACAATACCATATTGTTTGATTATGGAACAGTGACTTGAAGTAGTAATATTCTCTAACAGCCAAACATTCTTTACAGCATATTTAGTACAACCATGTTGACCTAGGTGCTACATCCATACACTGAAATTAACATGAACTGGTTTCAGAAGTACAGTGACAACCTATGTGTGGCAAATTGTACATTCACCAGGACACCAGAGTAACAATTGCAGTAACTGACAACAGGACATACCATGAAAATTATATTGATGAAATGATTATTAGGTAGGAAAGACAAGACCTTATTTGAGTGAATTTTCAATGTAGAATGAAATCCATGCTAACAAACAGAACTTAACTATATTTCATACTGGAACTGGAGGCGTAGATATATAACTAAAGGAAGGAAAATGAAAAGTTCAGACACTAAACATATAATAATAGAAGCTAAAAACATAAGGCTGCATTTCTATGAATTAGACAACATGACATACCTTGAAAATTATGGCAAAAACAAGACCTTACTTGATTGAAGTTTCGATGTGGAATGATAAATGTAATAGACAAACATACATTGATTAATTCATACACATGCAAGCAAGTAAGAGTAACCATGCTAATTCTTTATTTTTCTCATACATATGCAGTGAATAATTTCACGCACAGCCAACAGCTATAGCTGTTCAAAAGAGGAACTTAATGGAGTCTTATAACATAAATGCAGCTGAACAGCTTCTTCTAGTACAGTGCATGCACTGTACTATACCAAGCTATCCATTTCTCGTAAAGGGCTCACAAAAAACTTCCAAAAATATTCCAAAAGAGTCTCCACTTTTAGTAAGTTTGTTCAAAGAAAAATAAGCATAAAATACTAATCTAGATGTAACTCATTGTCGGAGCTATTTTATAATCTTCAAAAAAGAATTGTTCAGTGACTTGACCCTGTTTTTTTCATCATCAGTAACCAAGGAAGGAGAACCAAATTCAGGTACAGAACCACACGAACTGGACTCAATAAGAGTCATGGAAGAAGGATCAGTAGCGATCACCCAAACAGAAGGAAAAGTTTCAGCTGAAGTTGCAACAGCTGCAGCCATTGGTAGAGTAGAACTTGTTTCAACAGGAGTTTCAACTGGCTGGTCCTTTTCAGGCTCAATTGTCCTCTGTATGTTACGAGGCAACTACACTTGGTAGATGCTATAGCACTTAAGTCCATTCTGCTCAAAACGATTTTGACTTGTCTTAATCTTAACCAACACCATAGCATCCAGCTTCATATCCACAAATTCTTTTACACCCTCTTGACCTCCCTATTGCAAAAATTTAATTAATCAGTTCAACATCATCACTGTGAAAATGATGTATCAAAGGTTGGATATTACTGGAATTAAAACAAGGAAAGATACTGAAGATAGTCAAGTCAAAGAACTTACATTTTTAATAGCTTCCATAATTTCTTGCGCAGAATAGTTCACTATTTTTTCAGCTACCTCTCCATAGGCACGAGCAAGAATCTTAGATGTCTCACCTTGCAGTTCAAATACAATGAGGCACCTAATTGGTTTACATGTTAGTATAATTAAGTGTACTAATCATATTAGAAGGTACACATAAGCAATCACTCTTTATACCATCCAAAGTTAGAAAACAATCACAAGTACCTTGGAACGAAATAGCCTTTTGCAACGCACAGTAGTTACACGTAAAAGTGTCTTCGGGATTTGAACCAATGCTCTTCTTACATTTTACACAACAGAGGTAGAAGAAATGTTGACCATAGTTCACCAAATGAATTGATACTTTGGTCCAAAAAGTAGTCTGTATCGAGCAATTTAATTGTTGGTATAAACAATAATACAGAAACAACGAATGAAAAAATATTGGAAAATTGTAAATACATTGCTTTGGTCCACAAAGTAGTCTGTATCAAGCAATTTAATTGACCCACTTTTGAACACAACTCTATCAAGTTCAATTTAAATCCACATGTGATTTACACGTATTATAAATCAACGCAGGATAGTACAGCATGCCAGAATTACACTAAATAAGCAAAAAACATATTCCCCTTTTTAAAAAAAGCCACAATTCTATTCAAAATAATAATAATAATAATAATAATAATAAAAAAGGGAAAAAAAAAAGAGTAGAGAAAGAGGAAAAGAAAGAATAGCAAGGTAAGCATCTATTTTTTTTTTTTTTTTTGGATAGGAGGGAGAGAAATTGCCAAGAAAACGCCAATCAAAAAGCAGCCAAGAAAACGCCAAAAAGTTTCTATCCTTCTTTGTTTGATAGGAGGGTAGGGGTGTTCAAAAACTGACCGGGACCGATTGAACCTACCAAAACCAAACCAAACCGTCCTATTTGGTTGGTTTTAATGAGTGCCACGCTCCCTAATGGTTTTCATTTTCCTCAAACCGATGTGATTGGTTTGGTTCATATAATGAGGGTATAAACTGACCGATGTATACCCCTACTATTTGCATAATGCATGCTTGTCTGATGTAGTTGTACGAATTAGCCCAATTGGAACTTATTTTGGAAATTGGTACTTGGTAGTATGGATTACTTCATGCATAATAGGTTTTTATTTGAAAATTACTAGTAGTTGATTTTATGTAACACAATTTTCAAATTACTTCATGCATAACAGGTTTCGCATTGCTAGTAGTTGAAAAGAGAGAGAACATAGGAGTTGAGAGTGACAATTTTTTTGAGTGACACAAATATTTATTTATTTTTTTTTCAAATTAGCATCTATCAAAACCGATGATAAACTGACCGAACCAAGCCGAAAAATATCTCCTATTTTGGTTGGTTATCATGTGTGTCACGGTCGGTCCCTAATGATTTTCATTTTCCTCAAACCAAGATAATTGATTTGGTTCATATAATAAAGGTATAGACCGACCAAACCGGTCGATGTACACCCCTATAGGAGGGAGAGAAATCTTCCATTTTAAGAAAAAAAAAGGCCCAATCAAAATTACCCAAAAGGACGCCGTTTCGGCAGAAACTTGAATCGCCCCAACAAACCAAAGCTGACCGAGTGCCCCGTCCAACAAAAACAACAGCACCCCAACGATCAAAACAACAGCAGTCAAGAAAATGCCAAAAATTTTCTATCCTCTTTTGTCCGATTTTCTACCCTTCTTTGTCCGGTAACAGGGAGAGAGAAACCTTCAGGAAGGATATACGCACTACCGGGGAGAGAAACCTTCGGGAAGGAAATATACACATTTTTTTAAATGTGACATTACTATTATGCCCATACTTTACCCACTTAAAAATACCATCATACCCACAAAGTAACAATACGGAACCCTAAAATTGACTCCTTCATCGTTCATGAACACAAACCCTCAGTCCCTCTCTCCCTCACCTTGTCGCGCCGCCGACCTCCAGGCTCCAGTCCTTCAAGTCTTCAACCTTCTAGTTTGCAGTTGCCTTCCCACCAACACAGCCGCTCACAGTCACGGCCTCACGGGCTCACGGCAAAGCTGAACGCCGCTGCTCATAGCCCCTCTCACGAACTCACCCTCAGAGCTCAGACCTTAGTCCCTCACTTTGTGCGCCGCTGATCTTCGCCGTCGACCTCCAGTCCGGCAGTCCTCCATCACCATCACCCCGCCGCTCACGGCTCATGCTCAGTAAGTTAACGAAAAGTTACAATTGGGGTTTATACTTTACTAGGATAAATTTTTTGTTCTGGTACAAATTTATTTAATTAAAGTCTGTGGTGGAGATCTTACTTTGGTCATTATTGACCATGCTAAAGGGCCCCGATTTGGTTATTGAAGTCAGTGTTGATTGCGATACATTTAATCTGTTTAGTTTAAGTAACTTTAAAGTATTGACTTATATGTTTGATGCTGGTCCTCTAATGAGATTATTTGTGCTGTCAAGATTATTTAGGATGTTCTACAGTGATTAGTAATGACATGCGATTTTTATTTGCCTAAATGCCATGAGATAGTTTATTATAAATTTGGGGATTGTGCACAAATTCTCATTGTTTGCACTTTGCAATGACCCGATAAAGTCCTTTGATCCCTATCTTGAACCCTTGAGCTTCTTGCATGAGGATACTTTTTCCTTTTTATTTATAGATGGCTAAGTTGTCTGCTCCCCTGTTGTACTTTAATTTGTATTGGGATTATATTTGTTTGTTAGTTTGTTTACATAACTTTGAACATTATTTGCTTGTTTATTTGTAGTTGATGTTCTTTAATATTTATTTTATGTTGATTTTATATGAATATTTTGATAGATTATTGTAAATTGAGCAGATTTGTAATTTGTGAATATGAGATCCTTATGACCCGTTTAGCCCGCCCCGCCCCGCCCCGCCCGCCATAATAAACGGGACGGGACAGGACAGGGCGGTAACAGGATAGGGTCTTTTAATTGGGATGGGAATGAGATTTTCAATCCTGACCCGTCACGGGTTTGGGACGGGAACGGGATGGGATTTTCTTAAATGGGACGGGGTCGGGAAGGGGTGACCCGTCCCAAACCCGCCCTGTTGACATCCCTACTTAAAAAGCTCTCAGCCCTTTCCTCTTAGCTCAATATCGCAGTCTTTATTACTCTCTATATATCCTCAGAATCGCCAAAAAGGAGAGAGAAATCGAAGGTAGAGAGAGAAAATCGAAGGAAGCGAACGATGCCGGACTACGGAGAGAGATACGACGGAAACGGAGAAGATCTCGACAATTACGGTGCTGGTTCTTCTCCTCAACCACGTGGTAGCAGCCATGGCGGTCCTGATGATTACAGTGATACCAAATCTCAGGTATAAATATATGTATATTTATTCACATATACCTGTATTCATCTACTATGTGATTATAATCTTTTGCGCGCTTATGAATTCGCTGCGAAGAAAGAGAAAAGAGCTAGAGAAAAAAACACATCTTGAGTGTGATGTTAGGTTTTTGGATGAATTTGGGTTTTCGATAGCGAATGCAGCTTGATTTTGATATTACGGTTTTGGGTGAATTTAAGGATTCTGATAAAAAGGTAATTTTTCAGTGTGATTTTAGGGCTTTCGGTGAATTTAGTGTTGTAATTTTATTCTATCTACTAGTCTCTGGTGTAGCTATGAAAGAATAGAAATTTATTTTGCCGTTGCATGAAAATTTATGCAGTGGACATCTGGCCAGTCTAGGGTTTTGACTTTGGTTTTGATTCAGATACTCCGTATATAACTGTGGTAGTGGCTTACGGATTATGTGGTTGTGTAGTTCCTTGGTGCAGGAGCGGCACTTGACTGAGAGTTGCTCTAGCCATAATTAAGATCATATTATGGCGATTCATACTCAAAAGAGAAACTATGAGATGCCTGATAGAATTTAAAGCATTAACACTGAGGTGGAGATGAATAAAAATTGCACACATTGATAATGTAGCTTTTAGACAATTTTGACACAGGCGCGCATTTGGCGTGGTTCCCTATTTTGTAAGGATGTCCTTACGCCTCTTATTGTCAGCCCACTTTCACTATACTAGGATGAGACTTTCGCGAATGTCTGCATGAGGCCGATAGGTATCGGATACGCATTTTGTTTTGGGCGAGACTAGAACTAACAATTTCAGTTGCTTGAGTAACAGTGTTCTTTAGTTGTTTGGGTTGATTGGTTTTCTGAATATTTGCTAACACCACTGAATTATTTTGCAGCATGGTTCCCGTGACTATGAAAGAGAGTCTTCCAAGAGCAGAGAAAAGGAAAAAGAAAAAGGGCGGGATAAGGATAGGGATAGGGACAGGGAGAGAGATAGAGACAGAGGGGATAGGGATAGAGAAAGGGATCGAGACAAGGATCGTCACCATAGAGACCGCTACAGGGATCGGAGTGACAGAAGGGAACGGGGAAGAGATAGAGATGATGATGATTATAATAGGAGCCGAGACTTTGAGAGGTAATATGATAATAAATTTTTGTTCAATTTGCTCTGCATGGCGTTTACTTATTACACAATAAATGATTATATCTCAATCCTTGAGAGGCTTTAAGACTTTATTTTTATTTTTACTTTTATTTTTATGGACAATTTGATGATTTATTGATTTAATGTCATTTACAGACGAAGGGATTATGATAGAGATAGGGAAGACAGGCATAGGCGGAGGTCTTCATCTCATTCAAAGGGTAGATCCGATCATAGATCAAAGTCACGGTCGCGCTCGCGCTCTCGTTCAAAGAGGTGGGTTATCTAGATGGTTGTAACTTCACTTGGGTGGGCTATGCTTGCTTCGACAATGGTTTCCATCTTGATAAAAATAGAACAGTGTATCATTATGCTAGTTGACATATTGATGGAGTACGGTGATAAAATGTCTTTAATTTTTGTCATTAAAGCATTTCTGTAGCAACTTTTTGTTCTTGTGGGATATTCCCTGTGATGATTTTTACGCTGTCGCAGTACTGACATACCTGAAAGGAATGTTGAAGTTTTGGTATTCGACTTACACATGGCTGCTATTTAGAAGCATCCACTCTACTTGGGTTATGATGGGGTCTATCCTGTCATCCAATTTTAGTTAGTGAATGCTCTATTTGTAGAATCTTTTTTCTTGTTGTCTGAATTTGGATGTATAACATCAATTAAGGACTATCTGAAATTTGAAGAAACTTTTGTCAAACACACTTAATCTGTGTAATATTATACACATTAGATATTGCACTTGCTGTTAATTGTTTCATCTGTTGGGTGAACTCTTTTTACTAATATGGTTACATGTTTTTGTAGTTGATTGAAAATAAAATAGAATAAATATCACTTGTCCAATATATGGTAACTTCTCTTTTGAGGTTGGTGTTACTCTTGCATCATTGTGCTACCTTTTTCATGCTTGAAAGAATCTGCGTATACCTTTAATGTGTAATTGAATCCATGAATTGCAAATTGTATTTCTATTGTCCGTGTAAATTAACATTATATACTTAACAGCAAAAGGATCAGTGGTTTTGACATGGCGCCTCCTGCCTCTGCATTGTTAGCTGGTGCTGCTGCGGCTGCTGCAGGTACATGTCCCATCTAAATGATTAAGATTGTTATATTTTTTATAACTGCTATGTTTTTTTTTTCTTTCTTGTTGGATCTAGTGTGGAAAGGTCGTATCAAATTTCATGGTGTCATTTTGGTAAGCCGTACTTGTTTGTTCATTTATTTGCTCATATAGCTTCTTAAAGCCGTGGTCTGTGGATGGGCTGTACTTTTCTTTTTTAATTGTTTAATTGGCAAAATCATTCTGAAACTGAGAGACATTTTTGGTTTTTGTCTTGTTTTTGGTGTTTGTTTGTTTTGTATGTCTTATCTTTTGTTGTAAGAAGGCAATGTTGGGCTAGTTGCCCCACTGTGCTGACAATGGGCGTGAGCCGACTTCTGTAGCTTTTATATACAAGGAGGAATCAATGCACCGGTTTGATGGGTTTTCTTCGTCTTCAACCGGCAACTATTGCCTGTTTTGGTAGTCTTACAAATATTTCCTCCAGTATTTGAATATGATGTATTCCTTTCATCTCTTTTAGTACATTTCATTGCAAGAGCCTAGGATTTGCTTAAAATATCGAGTTCCTCTGAAAAATTTAGTGATATGTGTCATTTGGTACTTATAATTATAGTTGAGTAAAGATGATGATTTCTGTTCTGTTCCGTGATCTTATTTGATTAGCATTTGCAGGTCAACTTCCTGGGACCACACCAACCATTCCTGGAATGTTTCCAAACATGTTTCCATTGGCGTCTGGACAGGTATATCTTCCTCTCTTGCACTTGTAAATGTAATCAAATTCTTTTGACCTCAATTATTATATTTCTTGTTATTTGTTTCATGTAGCAGTTTGGAGCTCTCCCTGTTATGCCAGTTCAGGCGATGACTCAACAGGTGAGCAGGGTAGTGCGTGTCTATATATATATTTTTTTCTAATTTCTTGTGCACATCCTAATATTTTACATGGAATTTATTTTGCTGTCAGGCTACTAGGCATGCTCGACGGGTTTATGTTGGTGGGCTTTCTCCCACTGCAAATGAACAGGTTTTCTATACATCTATTTGACTCTCTTGTGTTTTTTTTTCCCCTTTAATGGTGATTTTGGTTTGGTGACAAATCTCTATTCTTTATTGGTCATGATTGTTATATATATATACACTCACTGTATCCTTTAATGTTTTATTGCAGTCTGTTGCAACCTTCTTCAGCCAGGTCATGGCTGCAATTGGAGGGAACACTGCTGGTCCAGGTTTGTTGACGTCCAATATCATTATTTATCTAACTATTTGGATAGTTGTCCTTTCATTTGCTTTTTATTTATTTATTTATTTATTTTTATGCTCAGGGGATGCTGTTGTTAATGTTTATATAAACCATGAAAAGAAGTTTGCTTTTGTGGAGATGAGATCGGTTGAGGAGGCTAGTAATGCAATGGCACTAGATGGTATTATTTTTGAGGTATGTTGATGCTTTTGTTGAACTGATTATGTTCGGAAGGGTTCCATTTTTTATTTCCAAAAGTTTGTTGAAGTTTACTTTGTGAATGCTCTTCCCATTCGACAGATAAAGAAGTTTTTTTTTTAAACAAATATCCGTTGCATCATTTTTAGCAAAATGCTTTCCCTCTTTTGAAGCCTACTGTGCCCAAGAATATCTTATTTAGTTCTTAATATTTTTTTTTGCTGCTTGTGCAAGTTTTTTCTGGTTTTTAATGTTTCTTCATTATGAACATCAATCCTAGTTAATAATATTGTTACGTGGTGTCCTGCTGAATGGATTCTTTTTTTTTTTTTTTTTTAATTTTTTTATACAGGGAGCGCCGGTTAAAGTTAGAAGGCCTAGTGATTACAACCCTTCGCTTGCTGCAACACTCGGTCCAAGTCAACCTAATCCCAATCTAAACTTGGCTGCTGTAGGCCTGACACCGGGTTCTGCTGGTGGGCTTGAGGGTCCTGATCGCATTTTTGTGGGTGGGCTTCCCTATTACTTCACAGAAGCCCAGATCAGGGAGTTGTTAGAATCTTTTGGGCCCCTTCGGGGTTTTGATCTTGTCAAAGACAGAGAAACTGGAAACTCAAAAGGCTATGCATTTTGCGTTTACCAAGATCTATCAGTTACAGACATAGCTTGTGCGGCACTGAATGGGATTAAGATGGGTGATAAAACTCTCACCGTTAGGCGTGCAAACCAGGGTGCTTCCCAGCCAAAACCTGAGCAAGAGAATGTATTGTTGCATGCACAGCAGCAGATAGCTTTACAGGTAAAGGAAATTTTCATTCATTGTCTTGTAAATTCCGAGGGGAGGTGATGCGACACACACATGTATATTAGTGTGACAGTATTGGGTGAAGGAAAATTTCTTCTCTTATCCTTAATTACTGGATGAAGGTGGTGCGATGTGCACGTGTGTCATGAACAGTTCTATGTTTTTAGGATTGTTTCAACTTGAATAATTAGTTACTGTTTAATGATTTCTAATAGCATTTGGTAATGCTTGAAATTGTACCCAACTTTTGTGTGGATGAGTAGCATTGATTATCCACTTTCCACCTTTATTGAGTGTGTGCGTGCATGTGCTAGTTTATCTATATATGTTTGTATGCTATTTTTCACATTTAAATGTTGGGTGCTCCTTTTTTTGTTCAATTTTTGATACCTTTTCTTTTGCAGAGGCTCATGTTACAGCCTGGTGCACTAGCTACCAAGGTTGTATGCTTAACACAAGTGGTTTCTGCGGATGAGCTGAAAGACGATGAGGAGTATGAAGACATAGTAGAAGACATGAGACAAGAAGGCGGAAAATTCGGTAAATGATTGGGCTGAACAGTGGTTCACATTAAGAATTTATGTTTTCTTTTTGCCCTTTTTTACCTACCAATCAACTTGCATATTTATTAATTTTCTGTCTTATATCTTTCTGTTTTACAGCCTTTTGTAGTCCCACATTCTGCTAGAAAGAATCAGGCCTAACATACAGACAGAAGACTCCATAACCTTCTATCTATGTTCACCTGAGATTGTTTTTTGTCTCTATAGAATTATTTTTGTGTATAACTTTACATTAATTCTGCAGGTGCTTTGGTGAATGTTGTTATCCCGCGCCCGAATCCAAATGGTGAACCGTCACCTGGACTTGGAAAGGTTAGTAAAATGCTCTTCCATCTTCCATAGTACAGCCACTGTATTCACTTACTGGACTCTTCTCGGCCTGTGAAACATTTAAAATTTGTCATTACATTGGAGAGTTGTTTTTAGACAATAAAATAAGTTATAGATCAGATGCTCGCCAATAATAGTGATTATATTTATTTTTTATTTTATTTTTTAAAAGAATGTGATATTTTATTTTTTAAAAGAATGTGAAAAAACTGAGCAATGGTTTTGTGCTCTCTTGAGGTTCACATACTCTTATTTTCCACAGTTTTGGGGGAATTGCGGGATCCATTGTCCAGTCCTTATAAACATCACTTTCAAAGTGCACAATTCTATTGTTTCTCAGGTGTTCTTGGAGTATGCAGACGTTGAAGGTTCTTCGAAAGCCCGAACCAATTTGAATGGAAGAAAATTTGGTGGGAATTCTGTTGTAGCTGTGTTCTATCCGGAGAACAAGTTCTCTCAGGGGGAGTACGATGGCTAGTTAGTCTCTTCTGGATTTTGTCACCCCGCTGATGATTTCATCACCGGGGTGACAGCTTTGAATGTATGACTAGGGTCTTTTGATACAGAAGATGGTTGAAGTTCATGTTCTAAACGATAACATGTGGTGTTTTTACTCAGTAGTTTATGTTTTTCATCAAAATCAGATTTTGATGCGAGAATTGCTGTCGAACCTATGTAAACTTCATTTTGTCATTATTACTATATACAATTTGAGCTTAAAATTATGATTATGATTGGCACTGAATCCAATATGCAAATTCGCCAAATTTTGATCAAGCTGCAGTCATTGACATTGCTGCTATTGACCTGATCCCAGAAGATAATCTCGGTTAAGTTTTGCTATTAATAGTGCAAAATATTAATTGTTTTGAGTCCATTTTTAATTAAATTATTTGAAAACAATGCTAGTGATTAAACTGTGATTAGGAAGTGAGTTAAATTACAGGAACGAGAGGGCTTGACTTGTAATTATTGAGATTGGATGATTAATTTGGCTAGAAAGAAATTCTGCGTAGAATTGAGGCACAAGCATAGAAGAATATGGTTGCTTCCAATGCCGTTTCATTGAATCTCGCAGATCTTTGTGGTAGTGTCTTGAGCCGAAGTGTTAGGAGGTTTCACTGCATGCTCCTCTCTATGGAGCCAACGGCAGTTTTTGAGTTTCAGCCAAAAAACTTGAGGTTAAGAGCAGGCTTCGGAGATTGGAGTGTCTCGTAAACTGGGAAATCTAACCCTTCTCTCTTTTGTCGACCATCCACTTCTCAGCTCTCTCTTTCTATCTCGGTTTTTATATTTTTAGGGTTAATTATACTTTACCCACATGTGGTTTGCCTTTAATTCTATTTGCCTACCCGTGGTTTCATTTTTCACACTTTACCCACCCGTGATTCCCGCCGTTACTCCTCCGTAACCCACCTCCAGTGCGGACGTTGCTCTAACACATAAACTCCTAAAAATTGAACCTAAAACGGATCAAACACTGGACACTCCCAAAACACACTCTCATCCTTTTAATTTTTTGAAACCTAGGATTTTAAAATTCTTTTTCGAAATTGGGTTTTTGCTTGCTATGTCTTCATCAACTGGCAATGGGTCTACAACTAGTGGTTTCTACCGTGCCTTAGATGGCCATTTATGTACCCATGAGAATTGTGCCCTACGAACAAGTCGAAAATCTGGTAGTTATGGAAGAAGATTCCTCGGTTGTAGTCAATTTAATGTAAGAAATAATTTCATTTGTGTATTTCATTTGAATTGAATTGAATTATTAGTTGTGATTAATTGTGAACTGTGAAATTAACTGTTGTAATTGTAACGATCAAGTTGGTCCCAAATGTGGCTTCTTTCAGTGGGTGGATAACGAAACTTGTAGAAGTGAAACTGCCCCACTTGTCCGTGAAAGGATAAGTATGCTTGAGAATGAACTGCAGCTTGCAAATCAGAGAGAAATGAGAAGTAGGGAAATGGAAGAAAGATCTAACCAGAGGGAAAGAGAAGCTCATGAGCTTTATGTAGAAGTTAGGGAGGAACTGAAGAGGATTAGAGAGAGAGATTGTACAAGCTGGCACTAGTTTTGTCGTGGTTATTTTTCATTTTTGTAATATTGTTGTTGTGTTTTGCCTCAATGAACAATAATGTAAGGGTGAGGACCCTTAATCTGCCTTGATGCTTGGGGGGTTGTTGAAATGTGGTTGGGTAAATTGAATTAAGTCCCTGATTATTGTATCCATCTCTTAAAATACAAAGTGCTGTTTTTGTGCAAATGTTCTGTAGTTTATTTATTGTTTTTACTTCCTGCCCATAAATGGATCCATATATATTGATTTTGGTTCTATACTACACCTGCCCATAAATGGACCTATGGTCATGACATACACATGATTTGCTGTGTCAATACATACACCTGTGTAAATCCACCAAAAGCAGAAGACAAACAAATCCACCAAAAGCAAAGACAAGCACAAGACATCAAAACACTTTATCCTGTGTCAATGCACACTAACATTAATAAAATCCCGAAAACTGTCATATAATGCCAAAAGTGAAGACAACCATTGTGACTTTATGTCACATGCAAACATATTTACAACCAAAACCCAACTACTAGTCCACCACACATCAGACATACACATCTTCCAACCAAAATTGACAATATTGTTTTTGACACTTGACCAATTTAAATACAAGTTACATTAAGTGTGGGAACTATAACAAAAAAAGTGGTTGAAACTTTAACATCTTCCATCTTCATTTACTGCTTTTTGTGCCATTGCCAGCAGCCTTCTTGCCCTTTCCACCAACTGGTTGAAACTTTGTTGGCTTTGATACACCAAACTTTCTGCCTTTAAACCCCCTAGTAGCAGCAGCAGCACCACCACCAGCAGATGCACTTGGCTGCATAACAAAACTTGAGGATAAAGAGAACCAGTTGGCCCTAGATGCAGTTGGAGGTTGAGTTGCTTGCTGCCTCAGATCTATTGTTTGGTGCAGGTTGAGATGCAGTTTGACCAAAAGCTCTGTATGCAGGCTGAGATCTAGTACTTGGTGGCTGAGTTGCAGTTTGAGGTGTTGCACTCTGTTTTGTTGTTGTAGATCTACTGCCTTGTGCCTACAAATAGGGTTGTACAATTTACATACACATGAAATATATGAGGAAATGACTATAGTTCAAAGCATGGAAATACTTACAGCTTTTGATTTAGCAAGTCTATCTCTTCTCTGCCATGGAGTTTCACCAGTGATGCCTGCCTTGCACCTTCTTGCATTATGTCCTTCTTTCTGGCACTTCCCACACTTGATTGACTTGTTCACCCTAAAAACTCTATAGGGGTTCCTTGGCTCTTCAGGATCTTTTTTTCTTTGCTTTGGTGGTCTGCCAGGTGGCTTATACACATGAGGAGCAACAGGAGCAGGTTGGTTAGTCTCAACCCACTCAGACTGGCCAGGCATTGGCTGTATTATCTTTTTGTAAGTTTCAACATATGTCTCTTTCAAGTAACAAGGATGCACATAGTCCTCCACTTTCTCCAGGTTCTTAACAATAGCAGAGATCCCATGTTTGCAAGGAAGTCCTGTCAAATCCCAAATCCTACAGCTGCATGTTTTCTTAACCAAGTCAACCACATGTCTCTCACGACTATTATCAACCTCATACATGAACCTGCCTGATGGAGTAGCACTGAAAGGTATAGATTTATGTTTTAACTTCTCTAATTTGTCTTGAATATTAGGACAAACCTTTCCAGTGTATTTTGCTATACCTTTATGCTTTTTGTAGTGTTTGGTCATGAGCCTAACTTTGATCCACTCCAACATTGCTAAAATTGGCTTATCCCTAGCTTCTAAGATCATGGCATTAAAAGACTCACCCAAGTTATTAGCTAAACAGTCACACAAAGCTTTACTACTAAAGTGAGACTTAGACCATTGTGCAGAGTTGATGTCAGCAAGATACTCCCATGCCTTGGCATCCAAATCCTTAAATTCCTGCATTCTTCTCTCAAACTCCCTGGTTGTTGTGGCTCCAGCACATCTCCACATTGCATCCTTCAACTCCAAGCCCTTATGATCAACTTTAAAATTATTATAGATATGCTTCACACAATATCTATGCTCACAAGTTGGGAACAACATCTCAAGTGCAGGTATAAGACCCTAATTCATATACAAAACAGATCAAGTAAATATGTTAGTTAAACATGTTGAAATGAATTGAGGCATGCATTATTAAACTTTAAATATGTGGGTTAAATATGTTAGTACAATTGTAGTTCATACCTTTTGTCTATCAGTGATAAAGACTAGATTAAGTTGTTCTGGATTCCCAATGTCATCTGAAAACTGCTGCAAAAACCATACCCATGAATCTTTGTTCTCTTGCTCAACAACAACAAATGCAACTGGGAAAATGTTATCATTTGCATCTCTAGCTGTGGCAGCAACTATTTGCCCCCCCAAATCTCCTTTTCAGGTGGCACCCATCTAAACCAATGATTGGTCTACAACCTCCCAAAAAACAAACTTTTTGTGCATTATACCTGATATACATTCTCTTAAATTTGGGCTGTGCATTTTCATCTTCCATTTCAGTTTGAAAAATAACCCTACTTCCTTTATCATTCAGTCTTATCATCTTTGCATAATCCCTAAGCTTCCCATATTGCAGCTGTTCATCCCCAGTGATCAAGTCAGTAGCTTTCCTTTTTGCCCTATACACTTGACTGTAACTTATGTCAACTTCAAGTACTTGCTTCACATGATGTTGAACAACAGCCACTTTCCAATTGAGATTTTTGTTAAACTCCTGCATAAACTTCTTTGCAACATAACTTGAAGTCACTTGGCTGTGTTTGAAGGATCTAGGGCAGATGCACTCTGAATTGAATGTTTTTATTTGGAATGTCAACTCCCCAGGTAGTTGAGATGCATAACACCTCCATCCACATCCATTTATGCAATAAACTGATATCTTCTTCTTCTCATTCAGCTTGAACTTGATATCTACTGGCTTCTTTATAGCATATTCCCTCAATGCCTCCCTAAATACCTTAGAGTTTGGAAACTTCATTCCTTTCTGTAACACTGATTTTCTCATGTCAGTTTGGACATTAAACTCAGGTTCTTTTGCAGCAGTTGCTGGTTGATCATCATCAGAATCTACTAGACTTTCCAAGTCATCTTCAAGAGGTGGGTCAATCCATTCACCTTCTTCAAGAGGTGGGTCATTGTTAGCTGGAGTATCTCCCTCAGAGGGCCTATGTGGGGCTGCTGCACTGCTACTAACTCCATCATGTGTAGATGGCCCATCATCTACATTTCCAAATACATAATCATCAAAATCCGGCCCCTCAAACCCTTCCTCCAACCAATCAAAATCTTCTCCACAACCTCCTTCAGCATCCACACTACCTTCTTCATGCATCTCATGAAAGGTTCTGTGAAAAACCACAGACATGGATTCGCAGCGGAAAGGTAAAACAAAACTTTTTCGTTTTTATAAAATAAATCAATGTACACAAAACCTCCAAGAACGATTCAAGCATCGGATCATATATATAAATAAACACAAATAATCAAAGCAAATAAAAACTCACTTGATTGTGTTCTTCGGTGTAGGGATCCTTCGAGTTTCAAACGGATGAAACCTCTAAAGCGTATCCACACGAGAGCAAGACTCCTAAAGCTTCCCAGTCTTCCACAACCTTTGTGGCAAGCTAGAATGGAGAGGGAGAGGAGAGAGGCAATTTCGGCCCTAGGGTTTCTTGTGAACCTAGAGTGTGTGAAACACTCATATTTATAGACTTTTTCCTCTTTGGGGGGTGTTTGGTTACTAGTGCTAGCACGACCAAACATCCTTGAATAGAGTAATCTTATTCTCGGTTAGTTTTGACTTTTAATCAATTAACCTTTAATTATTAAAGTCAAACAAACTCCATGATAGGATTCCCCTCTCACAAGCTTAAGGAACTCACTTACTCTCTATTGTGTGTGACCCTTTGGGTTCACCCTAACCTAGCAGTGACAGGGACATCTCTATGTCTCCCAAAAATAGAAACTTTCTATTTTAAGGTTCAATTGGAACGATTCCAATTTTGCCCTCATTGATAACACTTTATTAATAGGCTTTCACTGGTCATGAGTGACATCTAGCAACATATCATGACATACCCTAGGTTTAGGTGAATAGCAGAACTATGTGAACCCTTCATGTTATTTAATCCTTCATCCCCTAATGTCACAGTTAAGATAATAGGTATGGTTTTAGTCAAACCCTATCTTAACCACTTGATATTTGTTCCACAAAATATAATCTCAATAAGGTAATCGCAGTGAAACTCTTTTCACTGTTTACCTATCACTCTGGCCAGAGGTTCCCTTTGAGAATTATCTTTGTGAACTTATCCTGACATTCTCTCTCATATAACTGAGAGTGATGATCCCTTATTGCACACTCATCCATCTTCATGCATAACTCATTAGAGCCAATAAGCACCGATTACAACCTTATGGATAAGGCCGTACGAGATACTATCAAACTCTAGCAACCTATGCACAAGACAGCTATGGTGTCTCAGGTCTAAGGACTACCAAATTAATGGACATAACACTAGAATATTCCTTTGACAGAACTACCATAGGAATACTCTTTTGTAGATCATGTTCAGTGTACATATTCTCTAATACGCACCCACAGATTAACCTAAGTGTCACTACACTGATAGGAAAACTACCTATCCTCCATATGAGTTGGTTTAAATCTGTGCTACTCTTCATACGGTTAATTAAATATCCACTTTAATAAACCTTTGATTAGGAACTCTTTTAGAATAGATGTATATGAGAAATATCAGTCTCTCTATCTCAACTCTTTGAGATGCATATTTCTCTTATCATTTATTCATGGACCTTATCATATATGTGAGAACATATTAGATAAGTTATACCTTCCATATATAGATAATATGAAACTTAATATACCCTTTAGGATTGGTTTTAGGGCATACTTCTAACATCTCATGCACATCATCACCATTCTGAGGTACCTCATGCACATCATCATCATTTACCACTTCCTCATTAGCAAATGGTTGTTCAACTGCAAGTGGCTCCTCACCATCCTCAACATATAGTGTTATCTTATCTGTAGGCCATGCAGCATGAATCTCACACCTATAAACTACATCATCATCTTCTTTTATAAGCCTTAACCCATGCTCCAAATTACTTCCAGGAATAAGATAATGAAATCTACTTGTACTATTTGCCCCCAAACCACAACACATATCTTGTATTTCAAAATAACTAAGTCTATCTGGGTCAACTTTATCAATAAAAGAAGTACTACCTCCTAAATATACAAAATCTGGGTTCCACACAAACTGGCCACCATGATGAATCTCAAAAATGAATCTCAAGTCAACCATCTGCATATAAAATACAACAGAATAAAGTATGAGATGAGATTGCATGTGGAAAAGTATAATCTATTATAGATTATTGCTTTCTTAGGTAATCAAATTTCTATTATAATTTATTATAAATTGAATCTCAAGTCAGCCATCTGCATATAAATTATGAATGTAATTAACTATATACCAGCAATTGGGTATGTATAATGTGGTCTTGTGGTCCACACAAAGCACAACACAGAAACTGACAATATTATTAAAAGTTTTTGTTTTGTTTTTGGGAGACAAACCCATGGAAAGAGAAAGCAGAAAAGCAATAATCAATACTATTGCAAAATCATGAAAAGCAATAATCAATGGAGCCCCACATTGATGAAGGAAGCCTAATCCTATGGTCCAGTAGACCCATTGCCAGTTGATCAAGACATAGCAAGCAAAAACCCAGCTTCGAAAAAGAATTTTAAAACCCTAGGTTTCAAAAATTAAAAGGATCTACCTAAAATCAGATGAACAGAGCATATGACAGTAAAAGAAAACCAAAACTTGAAGCTGACAAAGTCAGGAACTCACCCAATCAATAGAAGACGAATGGACCAAGCACCAAAAATCAAAAATACTATTCGCAACAGCTCAACTGTTGAGCACTGTGTCTCCTTCTTCCTCAGTTTGTTTGCAAGATCAAAACCCAGGAGTTTCTGAGTCCATTATCTCAAGCACATTGCATTGTGATCTTCGTTTGGTGAGCACGTTGGATGAGAGTGTGTCTTGGGAGTGTCCAGTGTTTGATCCGTTTTAGGTTCAGTTTTTAGGAGTTTATATGTTAGAGTAACGTCCGCACTGGAGTTGGGTTACGGAGGAGTAACAGAGGGAATCACGGGTGGGTAAAGTGTGAAAAATGAAACCACGGGTAGGCAAATAGAATTAGAAGCAAACCACAGGTGGGTAAAGTGTAATTAACCCATATTGTTATAATCAATTATATTTTTTTAGTTTATAATAAATGTTTTACTTTTGTTTTGTTTACCATTTTTTTTTTTAAAAAAAGTAGATATTATGGGTAAAATACTAAAATGTATGGAAATAAGAGCAGTGAAATTTATTTTTTCACTAATGAAGTGTTTGAATTTTCTACTCAACTAATCCTTAAAACATATTTCAAGGTTACCAATTGAAGTCATGAGAGCAATTGAATTTCCTCAAATTTTGAAGGGATTTTCCCCATCTAATTTCCTGGAAAAATTATTTCCACACTAGAAAAACCCGAAGAAAAATGAGAATCCAATTCTCCCCAACCAACTCTAAAAACCTAATAACTAAACTTGGAAAATGACAAAATGTACGCTTAAACCCACAACTCAGTCTCACACAGTCTCTCGTTTCCTCCACTTACCAAAACCCTAAAAACCACACCAGAAAACCTTCCAAACCCTAAAAATGTCATCTTCTCTCCGCCATGTCCGCTACCTATGCACCACCACCACTACCACCACATCCTCAGCAATCTCCATCTCCAAAGCAAAATCAAAACTTCGATCCGAATACGACCCCGATAAAGCCCTAGAAATCTACTCCTCCGTCTCCGACCACTACACTTCCCCTGTTTCCTCTCGCTATGCCCAAGACCTCGCCGTCAAGCGCCTCGCCAAGTCCCGCCGTTTCACCGACATCGAAACCCTAATCGAATCCCACAAAAACGACCCCAAAATCACCCAAGAACCGTACCTGTCTACTCTAATTCGATCCTATGGCCGTGCCGGCATGTTCGATCACGCTCTCAAAACCTTCAATCAAATGGGCGAGCTTGGCACGCCGAGATCGGCGATCTCCTTCAATGCTTTATTGTCCGCCTGTAATCAATCGAAGTTATTCGATAAAGTTCCCAAGTTTTTCGTTGAAATTCCAGATAAATACGGGTTTTTGCCTGATAAAATTTCGTATGGTATATTAGCGAAGTCTTATTGCGAATTGGGTGAACCCGAAAAGGCGATTGCCATGCTGAAAGAAATGGAGGAGAAAGGTGTAGAGGTTACCGCCATTACATTCACGACAATATTGGATGCTTTGTATAAGAAGGGGAAGAGTGATGAGGCCGAGAAAATGTGGGATGAAATGGTGAAGAAAGGGTGTTTGATGGATGTTGCAGCCTATAATGTTAGGATAATGTGTGCCCATGGTGGGAAACCGGAAGATGTCAAGGCTTTGATTGAGGAAATGTGCAATTTGGGTCTAAAACCTGATACAATTAGTTATAATTATTTGATGACTTGTTATTGTAAGAGTGGGATGATGGATGAGGCAAAGAAGGTTTATGAGAAATTGGGGGGAAATGGGTGTAATCCGAATGCGGCGACTTTTAGGACTTTGGTATATCATTTGTGTAGGAGTGGGGATTTTGAGAAGGGATATAAGGTTTTTAAGGAGAGTGTGAGGGTGCATAAGATTCCAGATTTTGGGACAATGAAGCATTTGGTGGAGGGGCTGGTGAAGAAAAAGAAACTTAAGCTGGCAAAAGAGTTGATTCGGACAGTGAAGAAGAAGTTCCCAGCTAATTTTTTGAATGCTTGGAAGAAACTTGAGGAGGAACTTGGTTTGGCTGCTGCTGATTCGGGTGATGATGAAGAGGCTACTACATAAGTATTGATCGGAATCAATGTTCACCATTTCAACCACAAGTGCCAGTGATTCGAATTAATTGAATTGTGAGTTGTGATGGACTATGTGGACTAGCAAGGTTGGGTCCATGGCTGTAGAGGCCAGATTTGGAGCTTCCAATGAAAGATATTGTAGGCTTCAATGAGGTGTAAGAGCTTTGATTCATACCATGTTAGTCTTAATTTTCTCTCTCATGTCCACCAATTTAATTGGTTTTCTGCAGTTTTTCTTCTTCTTCTTCGATATTTTTTGTTAATTTATTTAAATTTCTACATTTTCGTTTGGGAATCAAGCTTTGTCATGTCATTTCCATGGAAATGAGCCTGTTAATGCATTATGCGCCTCAACATGTTGATGAGCCTATTGGGTACTATTTTGGAACCTAAACAAATTGTGTTTCGCGTATCTAATTATTATTATTATTTTTAGTTTGGCAAATGGGAATATTTTTTTATTTTAACCCTTACTTGGTATGTGGCAAATTAGAACAATATTATACAATCAACAAAGACATTTTAGGGATCATAGTCTTCTCTCCACAAGAGATCATCCCCGATAAAGCTAGTGACACGACAATGCATATTTTGGTCTCTTGCATTACTATGAGGTAGATAAACTAAATCTCTCTGCTACTATTTTGGACTGACATTCTGATATTGCATCAAGTTGGATTTGGATTGAAACTTTTTACCTTTTTAAGAAGCATCCATAGACTTCAAGGAGTCTAATAATTAATCTAATGCCAACCTTAACTAATTTAAAATCACCCCAGATAGCAATATCTCTCTGATGTTACTCCTCCAAGCTGTCTCTTAGCGCTTGAGCTTCACAACTGCTATATTAATTGACTCAATATTGCTTGCGAATCCAAGCAGGGAGGGGGGCTCAGTTATTTCTAATGATAATTTCTATCACTGCTTTCCTGTCGTTGTCCCTAAGAAATCCATTGAAACTTAGAAAAGCCATAATAAAACCTTTACCATTTGAAGGATGTCTAATTTTCTTCTCTATTTTAGAGTTTTTGCATACATATGTTTAGAATATTTTTCAGTAAATAGCAATTTTCTGTAATATGTTACATTTTGCATAATTTTATTAAAGAATGTTTAAGAAGCTGGTCAATGGTTGTTACATCATTCTTGTTTGGTATAAAGAGAAGGATGTGCTCAACACCAAGTAACCAAAGCATGGGGTAAGGAAGACTTGAAGAAAGCAAGAGCATGCTAATATGCAGGGGAACTTTGTTCCTTCAGGCTCAATTCCAGCAGTATGCTCTCCACCCCCGCATGGTGCGATCTCCCCACCTTTAATGCAGCTAGCTGGACCACCATCTTGGCAGGGTCAGCCACAACAACCAGTCAAACAATGCCGCCCCCTTCATGCCTCTGCCACTATTTCAGCAATTCAGTTCAGCTCGCCCAAGCATGCCAATTCCACCTCCGCAGCAACTGACCAGGGCCCCCTACTATGCTGCAGATGTCAATGCTACCACCTCCCTGCCCCAGTGTTACCCCCAGCATCACCTCTTTTCTCTTCAAGTGAGACTTCAAGAAGCCATATGCCTCTTGACTTAAATTTTGTTTCTTAATTAGAATTGTTGAGATTGTAATGTGTAACGATGATATTTCTTTTTATTTAGATGACGATGACTTGGGAAATGTTGTGCTTTTTGGAAATTGCCAAATTTCATTAGGAATTGGGTTTTGGTTTGGATGTAAGCTGTGTAATAGGGGTGGGGAGATTTTTTGGCAGGAAGTGAACCCTATGCCTTGAGCATTCTTACATGCAAATTTTAGGTCACATTTGCATGCACTAACTGCAAATGGATTGTTGTGTCTATGATTATCATGTCTAAGTGAAATTTCTGATGGATGGTTGGGATTTTTCAAGAAAACAATGGACAGGAAAAGAAAATAGGAAAAATTATGGCATTAATGAAGAAACAGCTGCCATCTGGTTTAACGTCTTTCATTCATGACCCAAGTTCTTGTCCAAGAAATCTTCTTGTTACTCTGTATGTAGAGTGCAAAGTGCACTCTTTTAAATTCAGGATCACCATCCATGGCGGGCTTGCAGCAAAAGGTTCTAGCCTTTTAGGTGAGTGTATGCAGTAGGTCTAGATTGAGGACATAAAGAGGGTATTGACAGGAATAAAACATACCCTTCCATTACTTGGAAGAATAGATGGGTAACCATATAGAGAGGTAAGCTACGTCTCAAATGCAACCAACATAGGGAACGTAGAGAGAAAATGAGGCTTTGAAAAGAGTAATTGTATGGTCACGTATATAGCTTAATGACACTTATGACATCAAGTGTAGTTTAATGATATTTGTGATATTTAAGAGTTCTCTTTTGTGTTACAAAAATCTAGCTGCAATCATGGGAACACTTTTGGGATTTTCCTTTAAAGTTCAAACCCAAATGGTAATGAAGTCTGTCACATGAATTTGATTGATCGAGGATGGTAATTTAACGAAAATAATAATAATAAATTTTGAGCAAGATGGTGAGGGTACTCATTTGACTGCCATGTGCAATGTTTGGCGAGATTTTTGGGAATGTATGGTTTGAATAAAATAAAATGACGGGAATACGGTTGGTTCAAATAAAATTCCAATACTATGTGTAGCCGCAATTGCGGCTTCAAACACCCCCCTTTTTTTTAACCTATAAATCTTGGAACAAAAAAAAGAAAAAAAACTACTTAAAACTGCAATTGTTGCAATATCAACAACATGAAGCCGCAACAGCAGCTTCAAAGCACAAATACCATCGACTTGTCTCTCACCCATCTCCCTAACAATGTAAGATGATATTTGACACATTGAAGAGTGAATGACCCTTTAAGAATCAGATACCCGGGAAACCTATCGTCTTTAAATTGCAAGTTTCATTCTCATTGCCTTCAAATTTTATCTGATTCCAACTTCTCTCAGTTACATTATTCATATAATTTCAAATAATTTCTTTATCACTTCCTACGTGTGATGATCTCTACTTCTTTATATAAAGTATCAGTAAGAATTTCCATTATTTGGTACGTATGTTTTATTATTTTTATTCTTGCAATTACAAATACATTGTTTTCTTATTTCCATTTTCCCACTCTAGCTATGTAAAAAATATTGATAAGAATTTTGAGAAACCGACTATTGGATTAGATATTCACGAGATTACGATGTTTAGTATGAGTGGATTTTAATGTGCTATAGCCTCCGAATACTAATTTATATGTATATGTATTCTGTGTAAGGGTGTAAACTATCCGGTTTGAATGAGCCAATGCAATTATAATGTCCCACTAAAATTCCAACCCAAACCAAGCCATTATAAAAGATAAACCAAGCCAACCCAAATCACGCAGTTTGAACAGTTTCTTAATCTCAAATAATAAAAATAGGCTAACTTTGGGGATTTTAACTTGGCAAAAATATCAAACACGTTTTTCTAAATTATTTTTCTTAACTTGTGCTTACTAAAAGTCATACATAAGATAAGGAAAACACTAAAAGTATCTAAAATAATGCAGGTCCAACAATCTTTAATAAAGTAAGTAAAACTATATAACAATAATATTTACCTAAATACCTTAAAATGGTAATGAACTATTATAAGCTAATCAATTTCACACGTTTTTAAGATGTTAAAAACTACTAATTAATGTCATACTATTAATATTTGTAAACTTTAGATATTTATATTATTTAATAAATGAAACACTATTAAAATTTAAAAAAAATATAAAACAGTTTGGTTTGGTTTAAATGGATTGAATTTTTAGTGAAACCAAACCAATCCAAAATTTAAAATGGTTTGATTTTCTCTAACAAAACCAATCCATAGACATTATAAAGCCAAACAAAACTGCCTTTTCAAAGCGGTTTGGTCTAATTTTACGGTTTAACCGGTGTTTTTTTCATCCCTAATTTTGTGATAAAATTTGAAAAAAGGGTAAGTATTGGAATTTTATGCAAAATATGAAACTATAAATTGAATGGTATTGAAATTTAGGGAGAATAAGCATAAATTTTAATTGTGGAGAGTTGTCAGCAAGAAAAAAAAAGAGGTGCCATCTTTAATTATGGATAGTTGTTGGGCCAAAATAGATTTTTAATTAGGTCTTATAAACCCCTTCTTGAATTTGATGGCATTTTGGACCTATTCATGTGTTAACCCCATAATAAATAATAAATTTAAATTGATTTGGGTCAAAGCTACACCCGACTTAAGTGAGAAACTTAACCAAAGCCACTTTTATCATAAAAAATAATTTTGAAAAACAGTTTAGTAGTTTACAACCATAAATTACATTTTTTTCTTTTATAGGACCATTTGAAAACCATAATTTTAAACCATCTCAAATGGGATGAAAAGGGTGAGGAGTTCAGATTTTGGCAAGCATTTTTGCTTTGAAGTCGCTGTTGGGGCTTCATGTTGTTGATATTTCCGCAATTGCGGTTTTAAGTATTTTTTTTTTCATTTTTTTTCCGAGATTTATAGGTTAAAAAAAAGAGAGGAGGTTTTGAAGTCGCTGTTGCGGCTACACACAGTATTAGAATTCTATTTGAACCAACCGTATTCCCGTCATTTTATTTTATTCAAACCATACATTTGCAAAAAACTCATGTTCGGCACTCTAATCTTGCATTTATTTTTTGGGGTAAAGAATCTTGCTCTTTATTTGGAAATCCTTATCTAGTTCCTTGATAAGACAGCTATAAAAATATAGGGAGGAAGCTATGTTGCAGTACCACCATTGACTACCAAATTAGTATTCCCAAATTGAGAAAAATTGATCACCTTCATAGTATCCCTAATCTGTTTGTGGTTGGTGTGAAGTGTGAACGCTCACATGAAAATAATATTGTTTCAAATGATTACGTAAGTTTATATAAGCATATGCTGAAAAAGGCATCTCAAAATGCTGAAATAAATGATTGAATGACAACATAGATTAGGCTTTCATGTGGATTTAGGTAATTAGGTTCACATATTCGAAATAAATAATTGAATGATAACATAGACTAGACTTTCGTGTGGATTTAGGTAATTAGGTTCACATATTCCAAATGTCTGGAATACAAGTTTGGTTAAGTTTTATTTAAGCTTAAAATTAATTAGAAGCTTCATGCAAGCTTTAGACCTGAGTTGAACTTTAATACACTCCACTACTTTGTAAATAAAATAAGCACAAGTAGTCTTTGCCCAAATCATGGATAGATGATATGCATAGAAAGAATTTGAAGAAGATGTTTTCCACAAAATTTAAATGGGATCGATGAAATGGAAGCCTACTCCTAGAATTTTGTGTGATTGACAGATATCTATGAAATTTAAAGAATAAACAGAGTTACAATACAAGAAACTAAGGAAGATAGAAAGGGAATGAATGGATTCTTCAGTAGCTGGGGGGTAGCATAATTTAAAGAAAATGATACAGAGTCATTTTAGACTATGGTCATGCATGTATAATGAAAACCATAAAATTCACTACTGAGAATTGATTTGTTTCTAGTTGGAGGCACTGCAGGAAATAGAGGCAGGCCAAAATAACAAGGATTAAGGTAGCGAGGAAAGACATGGCTGCCTATGAACGTAGATAAGATATTTACCCTCATCCTTGACTAAATGGTGAAAAAAAATTCCATATAGTCGAGCCCAAGTTAGTTAGGATAAGGCTCTGTTGAGTTGAGTTGATTAAAAAAAAAAAATAACAAATTCAAGAGAACCCCATTTCCTGACAGTGAAGTGGGTATCTTAATTTGTATTCTCTGTTCATTTCATCTTCTTCTTTGCACTTAACTAAGCAAAACAAATTTTAAACTCTCTCTTTGAACTTCTATAGTTATCTGAGAAATTCAACAAATTGAATATTTTTAAATTTATGGAGACCAAAACAAGAATTAAACTTCCAGTTTTTTGTTTAGGAAACTGACAAAAAGTAGGCTAGTGACAGCTCCAGTACGTTTTTCTGTACCGACACTTCTTTTTGTAGTCTTTCACTCTTTCCTTCTCCCCATGCTTATAAAACCATGTTTCTCCCAAAAACAAATGAAACCCATGTTCCATTCTCTCCACAAAAACTTCCACTACTCATTTACAGCACCCTTCCAAACAATATCGGGACTGCCTCTTCATAAAACTAAACTGATTTCACCTCTACCTTCGACCTTGTCTATGTTATGTCATCGACCCAATTGTAATAGAATAAGCCTGCCAGAATTTTCATCTGTCTTCTTAATCTGTAATTTTTTTTTCCTTCTCCTTCTTTCACCATCTAAAGCAGGTCATATAGCAACTTCAAGTTCCTGCTACATTTTTCTTTTCCCTAGAATAATAGTCTGCCTCACTTTCAATCATTAGCAATAAACTAATGAAAAGAAACCAACACCGTTCCTCAAAATTAAATTCGTAATCAACCAACAGTTATTCAACAAAATTAGACTCAATGGTATGTTTTTTGGAAACGATGAAATCAGAATTAAAGTGTGTTTGGATCCCAGGACCTGTGATCATTGGTGCTGGACCTTCAGGGCTTGCCACATCTGCATGCCTTAAACAAAAAGAAGTCCCATCTTTGATCCTTGAGAAAGAGAGCTGTTTAGCCTCTTTATGGAAACTGAAAACTTATGATTGCCTTAAACTTCACCTACCGAAAAACATCTGTGAACTTCCCTGTATGGCATTTCCTTCGACATTTCCAGCATACCCAACAAGGCAACAGTTCATAAACTACTTGGAGGCTTATGCTAAGAAATTCTCAATTAACCCAATGTTTGGACAGGAGGTTCAATGGGCTAAGTACGATACAATCATGGGTTTCTGGCGGGTGCAAACCAATGACTTTGAGTTTGTGTGTCATTGGCTCATTGTAGCAACTGGGGAGAATGCTGAGCCAGTACTGCCAGAGATTGATGGCATCTCAGATTTTGGAGGAAGATTGCTGCATACTAGCACATACAAGAATGGAGCTGCTTTTAAAGGAAGTAAGGTTTTGGTTGTGGGTTGTGGGAACTCAGGCATGGAAATTAGTTTGGATCTATGTAATAATGGTGCTCAAGTTTCTTTAGCAGTAAGAGATAAGGTAACATATTTTAATTCAGCCTCTCTTTTTTTCTCTTCCCTTCTTAATGTCTATTTTGGGCCTAATCCCAATATTTGGCTCAGTGCTGCCTTCTACCAAAACCAAATCTTCAAGTTAGACCTTTGAAAAGTGTCATGTTCATTTACTGATTTACTCTAGTCATGAATCAGTTTTCTTTCTTTGAGAGAATGATCATTTTCTCTTATATGAGCTTGCAGTTGCATATTTTGCCTAGAGACATACTTGGAAGATCAACATTTGCTCTTTCAATGTGGTTGCTAAAATGGTTTCCAGTAAGATTAGTTGATTGGTTCCTCCTCCTCTGCTCATGGATGATTCTTGGAGACATGCATCGTATTGGGATCAAAAGACCCGAAATTGGCCCCCTTGAATTGAAGAATACTATTGGGAAAACACCAGTTTTAGATGTTGGAGCCATAGCCAAAATCAAATCTGGTGAGATCAAGGTCAGTACTAGTTTTTGTATGTCATAAATTCTTCACTAGTAGTATTTAGTGTACAAAAGTGATTCACCCCACACTAATGTCCTTAAATCATAGTTCATAATAGGCATAGTGGCATTAATAATTTAAAAGGAGGTACCAAATTAGTCCCATTATGGTCCATGAAATTCAATCTGCAGCAGGCATACATGGGAAAAGAATCCCGACTCAATATCAGTTTTCATCCTCTCAAACTCATATCTGTACGCATTATATTTTGTTTTTGTGTACGTCTTTTTGAAATCCTCAGGTGGTTCATGGTATTCGAAGATTCACAACCAAAGGTGCAGAGTTTTTGGATGGAAAAGTAGAAGAATTTGAATCAGTAATTCTAGCTACAGGTTATAGAAGCAATGTACTATCATGGTTCAAGGTAAATTAAAAGCCCTTTACACTACTTAAAATTTGTGTAGTTTGCCTCTGCACATAGTTGTTAATATTCCTTTGGTAATATTTGTTAATATTTGTTCATTGAATTCTGAATCTTCACAAGGAGGGCAACTTCTTCAGCCACAAAGATGGTTATCCAAAAAATCCATTCCCCAAGAACTGGAAAGGCAAGAATGGAGTGTATAGTGTGGGTTTTACCAGGCGAGGCTTGTTTGGAGCTTCAATCGATGCACAAAATGTAGCAGAAGATATTGCAAGGCAATGGAACTCTGAAACAAAGCATCTGCGTCTCGAATTGTAGCCCATTTATATGTCATTTTTAGTCACGATGAGCAAAGAATAGCAACCAAACACAACTTCTTCAACCTAATGGTTCAAGAAGCTGGAATAGTTTTTAGGGGATAGCACTAGTCAGAGCTTAAATCATTCAGCACAACGAGCCAGCACAGTCATAGCGAGTGGGGTTTGCTACCTCTATAGCTTTGTTTTTTGGAGTGGCTAGATAATTGTAATTCATTCACAATCAAAATCAGAAAGGAGTTGCTTGAGTGTGTGTCTCTTACATTATCTATTGTACTGATCCTACATTTGACTAGCTATAAGCAATGGAAATTCTACTTTTGTTAGCATTTTTCACAGATAAGATGGATTTCATTTCAATGCTGTATCATGATTGCTCCATGATTCATCTTTCTCAGCTTATTTTCTTTTTAAAAGGGTAAAAGGGAAACAAAAGAAGGAAAACATTCACACAAACACACAACAATCTTTATCCTGATGTCTTGTTATCCTTCAGAAGCCAGAAGGTGGTCTAAAACTATACGTTGTTTTTTGGCCTTAATCCTGGCTTAAGTCAGCTGCTAGTTTTGAATACATGTGTCACCATGGCTCACAAGAAGTCACTCATGCTAGCATTATTATATCGACTGGTAAGCTGAGATCAAACCAGAAACTTCAAAATTGTGCCATATGCGTGTATTGTCACTCGAATTACACTCTGTTAGTTGAGTGGTAAGTATGCACAGGAGCAGCAACCAAATTTGTAGTCCAAGTCCCAAGAGAGAATTTTACAGGATTCAGAGAAAGAAAGTTTCCTAAAACAAGCCTTCACTTTTGAATTTCTATGCATTTTTTCTACTGTCCACTGCACACATGAGACTTTGTCCAACAACAATATAACCCACAAATAGCATAGGCACCACATATCAATTTCATGAAAATCATTTGATTTTTCTTTATTTGTGATTTGTGTTAGTAAAGCTGAACATTCAAACAAAAGCAGAGTCACTCTGAAATGCGACAACATGTCACATTGCTAAGATGCTCTTTGAATCCATTTTTACACCCCAAGCTCCATGGTCCAGTCAATATGTTCTGCAAAGTTCAACATAAATCCAAATCTCGCCACGCTTTAATGGATTACGTGTTCGCTTTATAATGGTAAAAGTAGCAAATTTAGCTTCTACTTCTTGTTCTTTACTGTATTGATTTTTCTCCCAAAAAGGAACGGAAAGAAACTGAAATCAAAATTCTCTCATCAGCTTTAGTTCAAAGCCAAATATTAAGAAGTCAATTATCCAAAAAAAAAAAAAAAGTGGCCGGGAAAACATTTTCAAAAAAAAAAAAAGGTCCCTAAAAGGGGAAAAAAAAAAAAAACCACGTCTCCTCCTCTATCTAGAAACAAGTCTAAAATCCTACATGCAAAGCTACTTCAGAACAACCTAATACTATGCTTAAAATTATTTAATTTAACAGAAGGGAAGGAACTTACCTTTGCATGCTCCCTCGAAAGGCATAGTCACATGGTGGGCAAAGATGGACACTCTCCAGCCACAAACCAAGGCGACCATCAAAAGGATAGGCTTTGGGGATTTCATCGATTCCCTTTGGATTGATCCAATGGACAGGCAAGCCCTCATGGCCTTATCCGAGCTATGGTGGGACACCACCAATACTTTTCACTTCGAGTTTCTGTCCAAACCAAGTGCATTACATATCGAGTTTGCGTGCATCACTGAGCAATCTTTGATGTAGAAAGCAAGAAATTCCCAATTATTTCAATGAGAAAAAGTGAAGTATGCTACCTATTGAACAGCTATGCCACAACTTAGAGCACCCCAGCATTTTTTTTATCAACTTTTTTTTCCCTCCTAACACTAAAAATTGCAGACTTCTTTGTTTGATCAAACACCCAAACTTTCAACTGTGAAAGCAAATTTTAGCTACTCAAATCATGGAATTTACTTGCATTAATCAAGTTCCAACATAATTTACATATCAAATCCAGTCTCTTAACAAGGCGAACCGGATTTTTTTTTTTAAGCTCTACTGTATCTTTTAAGAACTTCAACATACATGTTAAGTATTCTAATTTCTGCATCAATTGTCCACCTTCACAGCTGCCTTCCCTTCAATGGGCTAATGCTCATTTGGCCATTTGTGCCCATTGAAGGGGACATCTATCGAAAGGAACTTCCACCAGAAATGGCAAATATTAGCCATAAGCCTATGCTGCAAATATGACAAAAGGTAGGCATGCATTTGTGTTATGGCTAGTTTTTAGCTAGCTAGGGACAGATTGCAAGATCATTAGCTCAAGATGCTTTGGCAAGGGAAAGTAGCATTCAATTATTCAATATTCAAAGATCAAAACGTTGGGTTCTGCCAAAATGCCACAAAAACAACAGCGAGGGGAGATGTTGTGAAGAAATGTAGGCTAGATTGCTAGAGCCTAGAGCCCTCCTAGCATAATTTGTCGCGGGCGGCGGATTGAATGGTGAGTCATTGCAGGCGTGGAGGGATATCAAAAGAGATACTTTTGCAACTGCTTTTCACCAGATTTGGATGAAAAGATCTCGAAAGGTACTCGCTACCAAAGTCATGGACACAACATGTGTTCAATTTCTAGACACATTTTTTCATTTTTAATGAGTTTCTTCTTTTAAATTCGTCCTGCAACTTTTGTGTATGTAATTAAATAAGCTTTTAAAGGAAAGTGGGAGCCTAGATCCCGCTCCCCATCTTCTATGGGTAACTAATAGGGTGATAAGACAAATCAAATTACTTTGATTTAAATTGAAATTAGCTTGATAAAAATCTTGTTCAAACTCACTTGTAGAATACACAAATAAAGTTTGAATATAATTTTTGAGTTCTCTAATTAATCATGTTATGTTTGAACAGAATATTATTTGACTCGATAAGGTTGTTAATACTTTAAATAACCAAACTATTCGAGTCATGTTCGATAAAAGAGTAATTCCAAATCACTCGGAAGAAAAATAAGTTGAGCTCTAACCTTATTTTTAAACCCGTTAATTTTTCAAGCCAAACTTAAACAACCGACTGACCGACTCTTGACATATTTACTACCGAAACAACTGGCTTATCTATACAGGGATCTTTAATTGATGGAAAGGATGGATCAAAGGTGCAATATGAGATCATACCGGCGAGGTAAATTCTACCCAAAAGCACTAAAGCAGCATCAACATCAGACACCTTGAAGTGAGCATTTCCAACCCCAACACTTTCTCTCTTTTTTTTTCTTAAGGGGTTGAATAAAGAAAGAAATTCATTAAAAGATAAACCAAGTACACTGCAAGATAGTAAGATACAGCAAGTTAAAAAAAAAAAAAAACCTAGCAAAACCTGCAAACAAGCCTATAGACTCAGCTGTCAATTGTAGAAACCACATGCTATAAACATACAACCCACGAGCAAAAACTGCTTTACAGTGTGCTTCTTCTACTCTACTTCGATCCATTTGTCTGCACTGGCAAAGAGAACATGACCAGAGATAAGAGAACCTTGTATCCGAAAGAAGTGCGGTGGTGACCATCTCGGCATGCTCCATCAACTGTTGCATCAAATAATAAGGAGTCAGAATATAAACAACTGATGAGAGATCACCCATTTCACAGCCTCTAAACAAGCATTTGTGCTACAAGGTATTTGCTCAACCATGACTGCTGCAAGTCTACTTGGCTCATCAAGCTTGAATATTGAGGGAGGAGAAGAGCATCTAAAACTTACTAAAATGAAGCTGAGGCAATGTGTAAATAGAGATGGCAGATGCAGTGCCCATATTCATACTGTCATGGTCTCATGAATGCTTGATTGTAGTCTCTTTACATCATGTCCTTGTGAAGAACCATTTCAGTATAACATGACCTGGGTAGGCCAATAGTAACCCATATCTATATATATATATATATATATACATCACAAAGATTTCAGGCCAAATTTGTGTATTTTTCTCTGGGAAAGACAAGGAAGTTCAGCAAAGCACTGCTGCTTTGAAAATTAAAAAATAAAATAAAAGTTTTGGGGCTAAACTAGATTCTCAGATACAATTTTAGACAACAGATTCGACGAAAGAAATTTGATTATAAAAATCAAAATCATTTTTTTTTTTTTTAAGGATCGTCTTTAAGAAAGAGGTCAGGACTCGGGTGAATATGATTCACAGAGCCAGTTTACATGTACAGGGCTTATAAAACATTTTTACCTTTCATAAATCTTTGTGAAATCAATTATTCACTAAATTCTCTGCTGTATCATGGAAAATGATAAACCAAGGTTCTATCATAAACCAAGGTTCTACCTTTAATTATGATCTATGAGCTCTTTAATTATGATCATATCTTAGCTCCTACCATTCAAATAAGTTGAACCAAGTAAATTTGCAATATAATATAACATATTGTGATCACTCAATGCAGAAACACAGGGAGAACATAAATTCCTAATTGAAATAAGAACTTCTAACTTATTAGAAAACACTGCAGAGTACCTTTAATCTGCTTCATTTAAAGGAAGTGACGGTATTCAATAATAAAAAGAACCTCAGATTTATGAGGCATACAACCAATTGAAATAAGCTACTAGTATCATATAAAAATTTTCAATGGGTAAACTGAGGGAAAATTACATCTCGAAATTCCACGCACTCTCCGCACTTAGTTTAGGCATTTTTATCTCCTCTGCCAAATTGAGGGACGCCGAAATCTGGTACAAAAAAGATAAAAACTTAAAATGTTATCCACGCAAGTAGATTATAAAAGAACTCAGAAACTTTATAGTTGAATGAAAAACATAGAAGCAAGCAATACATATCTGAAAAGAACTAAGATTTCTAGAATTCTTTATATCTTAACAAGAAATCCACAAAATTAGTTTATTAAGAGCATGTGAATTTTGGGGAGCCACAAGGAGTTCAACTAAACTATAAGGGCTCTCTTTCTTAACAGAAATAATAGAAAAATATCAACATGATGTCCACACGCTTGGTCATTACCCCCATTTCCCTAAGTCACGCAAACTGTTTAAATGCAGTGAGTTCAAACATTTCATTGAGGGTGAGAAAGGGAAGGGGGGAGGGGGGATCAGAAAATCCTAGCTAGCCAACTTGTTTTTTCAGTAAAAAATGTCCACCCAATTTTTGGCATCCTAAATTCCATGGTCAGGCTCATCAGTGTTGCAGATTTCCCAGAAGAAAGTATTCAATAGTTTTGAGTCCAAATCCTCCACATCAAATGATTGCTGGTGTGAATCGGTTCAGCTAGGTTTCACACTCAATTCTCACTTCCACCAACTCTTAAAGAAAATCTGTTGACATGAATCTTCATTCCCACCCATAATTCCTCCCAGCCTATTGAGTGCCAAGTGAGATAGGAACAGTTGTGTTTTATGTCCAACATAACTTAAAATGGAAGGCATGTGGATTTGGACAGATCAATCTGCGGATTGATAGCGCACTTGCCACCATAACAGGACAAAGTAAGGCACTTAGTGTGTAACATATGTATGTACCACGTAAATTAAGAGAGGTGAAACCAATGAAAGAGCCACATAGCGCTCTCTCTCTCTCATTTTTTTTCCTTTTAAAGTTTTGTATACATAATATATATTAATTATAAATTGTACCAGTAAATTTTTAGCTCCGCCCTTGGGTAACCTGACTGGAGCATCACTATCAAATGAACATTTCATCCCTGATACTTCTAGGCAAATGAAAAACAAAAATAAAACACGAAGACTATAGTTGGCTAGTGAGGAAAGAATTTCAATAGAAGACAAAATTGAACAAAATCAGATAACCATTCCCTGTTCAACAAGACATATTGAAGTGATACCTGAATTGGCAGGGAGTAGATTGATAAATACAGATTCAGAAAGAAAAAATTTTCAAGGGTAGAACTTTTGAAGCCAAAAGGTGAGAATGAGTAAGGTCAACAATAGATGACTCCTAGAAAAACAAAACCATTACAAGGTGTAGGCAGTGAAATAGCTCCTCACAGAAACAAGCTGAATAAATGAACCATATCGTTCACTAAACTCCCCGAAATCAAAACTCAACTCAAATCCACTTTCAATCACTCAACTCTGCCTCTTGCCTTAGGTTAATAACAGTACCAAATCACAAAACTATGTTCCAAAAACCAATTCCAATTACCTCTATTACTGAGCAGAAAACTGAACTATAATCCCCTTAAACATTTGGAAGATCTATTTACACTCAAGGGGAAGTGGGTTATCTTAAACTAAGTTCAACCCCATTAAGAAAAAGGAATATACAGAATTTTCTAACATGGTATCTTAATATTAGAATTAGACTAGACTCAAACTAGCACTTCAATTGATCACTAACAAAATCCTACTATCAAATAGACAATTACAAACCAAATTTATGCAATTTCCCATAAAGTTCAGTGTTATACCTTGAAAGATCCATTAAACTTGGAGATCCTAGACCACTCCAATCCCAAAACCTTGCTCGACGTCTGGTACGAAGCCCTCAACACATCGTCATCATAAATCCTCTGTGAAATCGCAAAGTCCCATGAATTCTTTGCGAAATCATAGCAAGGTTCGAATGTCCTCACCCCTCCATGCACATAGCTGTACTTCAATTTACAGTTTCCTGAATCAAACGCATAATTAGCTGACGCCTTATTTGCTGAATCGAGCAAAAGTGTCCCGTCCAATACCGTCCGGTTATCACCCCTTGAGTGAATGTAAATAAGATTCAACGGTTTCTCCAAAATCCTAAAAGTGTTTATAAACTGAAACCTAACATCCTGCAACCAAAGAAACAGAGCATTCTCAACTCTTTTTAAGAAAACCCTTAATCCTCCGTTTGGTTGTTGAGAAAACTCAAGAAGGAAAATAAAAGAAAACTTCGAATCTTATAGTTTAACCTGTTTTGGTTTTAGTTGCATTAGGCACGGTTATGGGTTGAAAATTTTGAAATGTTTACATTTTTCTACACCGTAAAGTTTTCTAATAACCATAATGTTCTGTGTGGGCAACAGAGGAAAATACAGAAAGTGGGGGAAAATGAAAGAAAATCTGAGATTTAAAGTGTTAAATTCTCTTTTTTTTTTTCCCTAATATTTTCCAGGAAACAAACGAGGGTGAGTTGTTTAAAATGGGAAATTGTTACCTTTTTGGGGACGTCGTAGTCAATGATGAAGGAGCCCGGCTTCTCGAGGGAGAGAGAAAGGCCCGTTAAGGAGGGGCCCTTGACGAAGGTGGCGTCTGTCATGGAAGCTCGGAGCTTGACATCGCCACCGTTAACGGCAATGGTGCAGGCGGCGCCGCTCTTGTCGGCGTCAGCTTTGGCCTTGAAGGAAGCCTTCAACATTGTGAGAGAGATTGATTATGGAAAACTGATACAGTGTGAGAGAATTTTGGAGGAGCTACAGAGGGTTTCTTGAGATTACTGTTGGGTGGAGGGAACGAGGTTGAAGAGACATACTTAGTTTTAATTCTATGAGATCACGACTCTTGGATTTCGTTACAATCGAGTACTTTTTTTCAATTATAGAGCGCCACGTCGTGTAATTAAAGGTTCTGTCGTCATTATGCTGATAACTTCCCACAAAAGGATCTCAGGTTGGCCGGTTGCCCGGTGATAAGTTGGGCCAGAATTGGCGTTATGTTTGAACTTGGGCCTAAGCTGAGCTTGGCTGTTGTTTTTGGCCCAAACTTGATTATGGCCTATGCTTAGCTTGGCCCAATATGAATATGAATTTCAATATTCCTTCTATTGATTTTGTGTGTTTTTACATTAAATGCATTCTATATACACTCGGTTAAATCCTATGGAGTATGGATAGAATAGCAGGTCTTGCTGAGTTTAGATTTGATGCTTGGGTTTGCTTAGATACTAAAATCATCATACATCATCCAAATCTATCATTCATCTCTCACTTTACATGATGTGTCTCGATCTTAAGTATTCAAGCAAATCCAAGTATAAAAGAATCCAAGTAGAGGATCTAGACTCACTCTTACCATCTGGCTCAAATTTTTCGAGTGTTAGTTAACACTGAGTGGACAATGGGTCTTATGATCAGTTGAGCTAAGTTCGGATACCGCAGTTTTTACAAGTGAGTCGGGGTGTAAATTACTTTGATTATGCTAGCCGAAGCTCGATTGGAAGATTCGAATAGAATGGGCCAAGCTTAGACAACAAAATATGGTCTCGGAACTGGCCGAACAAGCTTGAGCTCACAATGTGAACATTTAATCCAACGATAAATCTTTAAAATATGAATTTAAGGGACAAATGAATGGCAGGTTCTAAATGAACATTTAATAAACGCGTTTGTTCAGATCAAATTGCTTCAACAACCTATTATAATGATATGATAATTACTATAACACAATACACAATTATTATATTTATTTGTATTGATATTATCATATCATGTTAGTTATCATGTCAAGTTCAAAGCAGACACTATTAAGAAATATTGCACATTGACCCTGGGCCAGTATCTGTTGTGCTGCCCATTAGATCCATTTGGGCACTCCTCAAAGACCCATGAAAACAGAAGTTCTAGCTCCATGTCCACCCAACCACTTATCTGACATTTCTCAGTACAAACCACATCTAGTATTTTGGCTGAGGAAAATACTAATCATAGTATTTTCATAAGATGTGGCCGATTTTCATATTTATTTTTTTTTAAAGCAAATTTTATCATATATTGATAATAATTAAAGGATTTCAATCCTTAAAATGTTTTTTTTTTTTTTTTTTAAAAAAAAAAACATAGGATTAGATTCCAGTGACACGTGGTTCTTACCCATAAACTATAGTTTGACATGTGGTTTGCAAAGTTCAAAACGGGGTAAAAATTTTGACAAACCAATCGTTGGATTAGATGTTCCGTTTGTACATAAATACATAATGCATGCCTAAAATTATATTGATCCAACGATCACTTTTTAAAAAACAACACATTTTCTTTTTCTAGCTAGTATGCTAAAATCAATCGTTGGATCAATGTAATTTTTCGTATGTATGATGCACATAAGTGAAATATTTAATCTAACTGCATGTTTATCAAAATATCTACCCATATTGAATTTTGCAAACCTTATATTAAAATCATGTATCATTGAATCTTGCTTCACCCAAATCAGCTTCTCTTTTACTTCGTTTTTTTTTAATCAATATAGGATATTATGATCTATTCCAATTAAGATTTTATCATATACAAATACTAATTTTTAGAGATGGACGAAATCATTTACAAAGTCAGTACATCAAAATAATCGACTAATTCAATGAATGATTAACTAATTCAATCATTTGGGTCGGTCCTTACCAGTTCGAGGACCCGCAAATCAGCTTCCTTTAACGACGATGACATCTCAACCACACAGCTACACTAGTCCGCTCAAATTCAATCATTTGGGAAACGCGTCCAACTCCAACGCACCTCCGTCTGGTTCGACTCGGATCACGAGGCATTAAAAAAAAGCTTTATCCAACGGCTGAGGAGCTCAAGATTGAAGAAACATGACTGACTCGTGAAGTACAGAGCAGCGGAGAGCATGGAGATGAAAGCAGGGACGGGAGAGAGAGAGAGAGCAGACACGTAGGATTCGAAAGATCTAATCTCATGGAATCCAAAATAAAAACAAAAAAAAAAGCTGTCGTTTTGGGAAGGAGTGCGTCATTTTGAACAGTAAGTTTCTTAAGGATGGTGAAGAATCTCTGATACCGTGTGGGTGCGACACTCGCTCAAATTTATCAACTTTCAGTAAGATTTCATTCTCTGGAGACTGGAGCCGGTATGAGCAGATCGACGAAAGGTCGTTTAATTAATTAGCCATTCCTTTAGCGTGCCCTTCACGAAACACACAGACGCCATTAACAGCATCAGCAAGTTCCCTCTTTTGATAATACTTGTTTTGCTCAGACTACCCGAGTTTAACAATCAGACTTCCACTTGCTCCATCAATATATATCTGTATCTATACGCAGAACTGAGTGGCTGACGAGCACAGACAACCTGAGCCCAGAAGGCATGCAGCAGAGCAGAGGCTTTTATCAGGTGATGAGGTCAATTTCGTCATTTTGTACTTTCGAAAGAGGATTTTACTCTACAGGAAGATGGAGAGTTTCTTTATTTCCTACGTAGGGATGCAGAGTTAGCATTCTGTTTCTTACTCTCGCAGCAAGCCACGTCATCATGTGAGGGATGATTTTGTCATTTCATGCTTTGTAGATGCTTCACTCCACCTCTTTGCTCACCCACGGGTTCAAGTTTGATGCGTTTTCGAAAAAAGCAATTTACTATTTGGAAAAAAAATTGTGATTATGCATTTTTTTATATGAAATTAAAGAAGTGGAATGATGTAGTCAATCAAAACTTACTTATGACCGTTGGATCATCTTATTAATGAATATTTTTTAAGTAATGAGATGATTTAATGGCCATAAGTGTTTAGCTGATTAGATCATTACTCATTAAAGAAATATATAAAAAAATAAAAAATTATGAAAGAATAATAAAATAAGGGGATATGTTTCATTTACACATAGTTTTAATTCCACATAGTATTTACAAAATCCAATGTGGGATCGATTTGTATTTTGAAAAATAGGCACTTGGATTAGATATTATACTTATATATATTACATATGTCAAAAAATTGCATTGATCAAACAATTGGCTTTTCATAAAACCAACTGTGACAGTTTCATACAGTTATTTATAATTTATTTAAAAACTATGATATTTTTTAAAAAAAAGTAACCGTTTGATCAATGTGATTTTTAGTATATCTAATGTATATAAGCAGAATATTTAATCTAACGGCCATTTTCTCAAAATCCCTATTCCTAACCCTAAAATAAGAATTGATCAGCATAATATTCCACACAGTATTTGCAAAATCCAGTGTGGGATCGGTTCGTATTTTGAAAAATAGACATTTGGATTAGATATTATACTTATATATATTACATGTGTTAAAAAATTGTATTGATCAAGCGATTGGTTTTTCAGAAAACCAACTGTCACAGTTTCATACAATTATTTATAGGTTATTTAAAAATTGTGAATTTTTTTAAAAGTAACTGTTGGATCGATGTGATTTTTTGGTATATCTGATGTATATAAGAAGAATATCTAATCTAACGGTCAGTTTCTCAAAATCCCTATTCCTAACCCTAAAATAAGAATTGATCAGACTATTTTCAACTTACCAAATTTTCATAAATAATGCTATACGTTTTAAAAATATATTCCAAATGAATCTCAAACTTTCGTTTATTATTAAAAAAAGAATTCGAGAAAAAAAATTTTGAATATTAATCACATCAATTAAAATACATTTTGATATTTTATTTTTTGAGACACAGCATTTTTGAGCCCTCGTTGCAGACCCTTTTGCTGACAAGAAATCAAGCGTAGACCTTTGAAAAAAAAAAAAAAGACCCAAGTGTGAAGATGTGGACCCAAGTGCATGTGCAGGGGAATAATTGTGGTCGCACCATTTCATGCAACTTCCAACATCATTGCATTGCTTTCCATGGTTGGAGAGTCGGATGGTTTGTCAATGGGGTAGGGTCCAGACCACCTCGGTGTGTTGCAACCTTTGAAATGTTCAAAAAAGTGAAATCAATACTTTTAGAGAACCTTTGCATGTTCCAAAGGGAATTGAAAGGGTCCGCTGTGTTTCCCATTCCCTTTTATTTTAGTTGGAAATAAATCTCTCACTCCATGCGCACATGCCTTCCTTTCTTTTTCCACATTAGTTCTAAAGTACCGTACTAATTAATTACAAGCCCTTATTTTTCGGCAAATGAAAAAAATATTATAATTTATTTTAGAACATTCAAATAGTTTATATTATCCGATACTTTAATTAAAAATTAAAAACTACCTTAATATTTCGTAATTTAAATGATGTATTAAAAAAATGAAAGTAATTTGAAAAAAAAAATCTCACCATTCAAAACAAAATATATTAGGATAATTTTTAATTTCGGATTAAAGTGTGTCCGCTGTAGTATTTTTTAATAAAGTAAAAGAATTTGTACTGTTAATGTAGAAATTAAAGAAGGTTAATTTTTGAAATACATTTTCCATCTGTGATCGCCTGCTCGGTGCATGTCCAATATTGGTTAACTCTACGAACCAAAAAAAAAAGAAGCAGCTAGAATCATGAACTAAACATACGAATCATCTCTAGTCTCTATATACGTAAACGTAACATACTATACAGTATACATGATGCATGAAATTTTGAGTTCACGACTCACTTGATGATCCAACTCGGGCGGGTTCTCTTCTCTAGGTGCCCATTCCATGAGTCCATGACAGTGTCGATCCACTGAGTTCTCTTCATTTCCGAAGAAACTAACTTGAAAAAAAAAAAAAAAAAGAAAAGAAATTGAAATATTACCAGAAACCCATTAATCTCCATACAAGCCCTGCATTGTTTATTAACTGAAAAAGAAAATTTCCCTTTTGTTTATTTATTAGAAATTTTGAGATTTTTTTCATTTGTTTCGACCTCTCGAAACTGCAAAGTTAGTTGCTGTTTTACAGAACAGAACCTCCCAAATCTCAGAGAAAGCCTCAACGATAACTTCATGGTGGTGTCGAGAATTAAGTGATAAAAAACAGTGCAAGAGCTGCTCCAAATCCTTCTCTTCAAACATCTGTTTCTCCAATATCATCTCCATCATCGACCTTTTGAAATCCTCGTACGGATCCTCCGATTTTTTCACAACAGCAAAGCTCTCTCTTACCTTCCCATCCACCGTACACGGTATCAGTCTTTGGAACATCGATAACCTCGCCGGCGATCCGCTCTCCGGCGTCGACCCATGATTTTTCTTCTTCTTCTTCTTCTTCGAAACGCACCGTTTCACTCTCTTAACCTTCTTCGCTGCTCTGTTTTTCTTATTTCGTCTTGTACTGTTGATGGGCGTTTCGCGTATGGTTTCGAGGTGAGGATTGAACTCGAACGAGGAATCAGTCGAGAAGCTTCTAGAAGAAGAAACTAGGGTTTCTGTTTCTTCATCGTCTCTCTCATCGCCTCCTTCGCTGCTGAATAATCCACTATCAGCGGAAGAAGTGCTCATACGAAGTTTCATTGTCGTTTTGGTCTTTTTGGTCCGTCGTTTCTTCTTCTCCGCCGTGGGCGGTGGCGGTGGCGGATGAGGCAATGAGTCGTCGTCGGAAGCTGATGAGTTGTAGATTTTCCGGCGAGGGGTTTCGTCGTAGACTTTGGCGATCACGTGCCACTTTTCATCTTTTTTCCATTTGTATTCATGTGATTCGGTGAGGTCGTCGTCGGAGAGGTAATGTGGGGCTGATCTTGAACGGAAGCCACAGCCGACAGATATGATCGCGGATGACACGTGGCTTTTCAGGGAGGAATGATGGGATTTGGAAGGTGGTAGGGCCGGGATATCGACGTTGTTGTCTCGGGGGTTCATGGATGATAGTCGGAAAAATGAAGGCACAGGATTTTCAGGGAGGGTGGAGGGGTCTTTCGAACGGCAGGATTGGAAGGATGGGATCACTCGAGATAGTCGAAGCTTGAAACGTTTCGCCATTGCCCCCCTCTCTCTCTCTCTCTCTCAATCGTGTGAAAAGATCGAAGCATGAACTGTTGTCTGAGAAGGTCAGGTTTAAATAGGGAGTATAGAAAACAATTGGATTTTCTCAACGTAAACAGGAAGCAATCTGTCAAAGCGCGTGCCGAACAATCACTTACCTCTCATTTTTTTGCATGTTTTGAGCTAGGATAATATATATATATATATATATATATATATATATATATATATATATATATATATTGACACCATATTTATTTACCTCTTTCATCAGGATAAAGAGGTTCCTCTATCTTTATTCACAATTTGTCTTTTGCTCAAATTTTTTTATCATGTATATGTATTTCTGTTTAAATTCATTAAGGAACCGTTTGAATTTATTTTTCATAAGTACTTATTTGCTTTTTTAAAAATTTGTAATACATAATTTCTTAGAAAAATTTAAAAAAAACAAATAAGTACTTATAAAAAACAAATCCAAACGGTGCCTAAAGTTCATAAATTAGTAATTTGAAAAATGAATGAAACCAGTCTAAATATATCATAAATTATTTAGATTTAGACAAGTTTGTAATATTTTTTCTTAAAATCACTTTTGGAGTTTAAATGTCTACTCTTCTGGATTTAAGAGATGGAGTGATAATCACTTCTAAATAACTTGAAGAATAATATGATGGATGGTTAATTTTTCATAATTAATAGAATGGAAAAAGTTCAAAAGTTCGGAGTTGAGAGCTCCAACTTTTACAACAATAATTTCTGATATAAAAATTTTGATATGAAAAAATATAGTTTGAATATAACTCTAAAAAGTACGTGTAAAGAGAGAGTTCTATAGAAGTAATTTTAGAAAAAGTTTACACAAACAAGGCCTTAATCTAAGAGATGGAGTGATAACTGCTGAGATGATTTGGAATTAGTGTAATAGTTGTATTCCATTTTCCATGGAACTGGAGAGTGGTGACCTCAATTCTAAATTTCAAAGCAGCTTAGGACTAATTAATTAATTATTATGAACTTGAATTTATGAGATCATCACGTACATTTGAACATTTTTGAAGGCTTTGAATGAAGGTTATATATCTATAAATAGCTGTTATGAATTTATTTTTTTACTTTGTTCCTAATTTGAAGCTTTGAAGATTGTAGAACCGATTGGATCTCTTTAACAATATTACTGTCCCTTCTAAGCAAGAAACAAAAGTTTGTTGGCATCTAAGCTTGTTGTGTACGTAATGGAGAAATCATTTTCTCATTTTGTTTTAGTAAGGGATCCTTAGTAGAAATTATGATTCATGAAAAGATTATTCAAGCTTTCATCACACGGAAAGAGTAATGCACGACAACAATTCTATATCACCCGACACTTTAACCCGAAATTAAAAATAACCCCGACATATCGTGGTTTGAGTGGTATATATATATGTGAAAAAGAGGAAAGCAGTTTGAGAGAAGAGACCTCACTATTGAAAGAATGACAGATCAGGATGCATGGTTTTTAATTTTGGATTAAAGTATATGATACTATAGTATTTTTCGATGCTCGAAGGATATATATAGAGGATAAAAAATCAAATGGTAGTGAAAATTTTGAAGAAGTGAATTTTTGAAAGCAATAAATGACAAGTCTAGCTATGAACTTTTATTATTATTTCAAAGTTTTTTCAATTTAAAATTATTGAGTTATTAGGGAATTGATATATAAAATGGGTACACTATTAATAGAATTTAACTCATGGTTGTTTAAGATATATATATAGTATTGTTTTCTTGTTAAATAGTACTTAAAAAAACTCAGTTGTTAATTTGTAGTAATCTTCTACAACTTATGTGAGCATGCATTCGAATAACAATTGAATCAAATTCATCACACAAACTCATTTCATTACCTGTACACTGCATACAAGAATATTTTGATTATTTTTCTCACAACATTTAAAAAAATTTATAATATTTCTCTTGGACACTTGCTTATAAGATGTCTTAATTACCTCATTCATTTTTGCTTGCTATAAATTGTAAAATGTAGCCAAGGAAATGGTAGACAATAGGTCAACATAACATTGAGTTAAAAAGCAAAAACAGAAGTCCTCAATATGACCTAAAAACGCACGTAACCGAGCACATCAAATTTTATTTCGGTATCTAAGATCACGACACATCATATTAAATGATAAATAAATGATATTTTGGATAATATGTCATAATTTTAGTACACAAGTAAATCCAAACACAAATAGATCTAAACAAAAAATTCCAACTCTACTAGACTTTTGAACTAATTAACTATATTCATGGCTTCTAACTTTCCAACTCATGGATGCAAACCCAAATTATTGGCAGCCGAAAACTTGAACTTCTCCTTGCTATAAATTGTATAATAATGTAGCCTAGGAAATAGTAGGCAGTAATTCAGCAAAAAACAAAAACACAAAATCAAAAACAAAAACAGAAAAACAAAAAATTATGAGTAGCTTGTGTCCTTGAACTTAAAAAGGAGCGTCCCTATTTTCTTTGTGTTTTCAAATACTACAACAGCCAGCGCCAGTGCTGCTGCTGCCATTAATTTATTGCTTTCTTCTTGAATTATTTCTGGAGGGAAACAGCTGAGCCGCCTCCGAACGGACTACGCAGATAGAGAGAGACAGAGAGAGAGGTGTAGGAGACAATATCCAAGGTGTATCCAGCCAAACGCTGACGGATTCTTTCGCAGATTACAAATACTATGTACGAGAGACTACGCGTGGCCGGGAGCAGTCTTGCATTGCATTTTTCTAAGAAAATTAAATTATTTTCTATGAATAATTTTCAAAGCCAAGTCAATAAATAAAGACGACAAAATTCATATATGAAAGTTGGATTACACGTTTTTTGTTGGTATCCCAAGCACACGCGTGAAAATAATTCTAAAGTAGTATGTTTTAGTTTTATTATCTTTTTACAAAAAACTTATTTAAAAAATTGTAATAATAATATCTATACATAATGACTATGGCTGTTTACAAGGATATGGCATAACAGTTCAACTATATATATATATATATATATATATATATATATACTTTATTTGATCCAATTTAAAAACAGTTACTTTCACATATGTATGTATATTTTTAATATTCAATCAAAAAAAATTTGGAGATCAAATTATTCTTGAACAATGAACTTCTACTTCCAAAAATGTTACGTGGACCAGATTATAACATCATTATTTTCTAACATTTATGGTGAATATGAACTAATTAAGAAGGCTTGTATGACAACCACAGTCATTGTCTTAGGCCTGTTTGGGAACTTTGAAAGTTGGGTTGGGTTAGTTCTGATCTTTTTTAGCTATATGGTTTTCATATAAATCAGCTTATAGTTGGTTTGAAAAAAAATTGTGTTTATGTCTTATTTTTTAAATATGATTGAACTGCTTTGTAGAAAAAAAAACACTTACCAAACAATACTAAATAAAAACCAGACAGACTATCCTCAACTGGCCAAAATTTAAGTTTTCCAAATAGCTCCTTAATGTCATGATAAGTCAATTTTTTTTTGAGGTGTTTAGGTTCTCATATTCTATAGTTGCAACTTGCAATGGTTAAAGATGAAGACATGCCACCAAATTTGTGTGTGAAAATGCTGCATCAATTATTATGAGTTGATTAAATTTTAAGGTAAAAAAAAATCCTTTAAGTAATCATCTAACTATCCCAACTATTTTTTCCTATTCAAAAGATATTCAATTGCATGAATATGAGCTTAGGCGTAATGATTCATGTATCTCTCTTTGTGTGATAAGGTTTTGAGTTTTTCATTCCTTATGGATGCAATTTTTGACCCATTTGTTGCTCACATTTACTTTAACAAGCTAATATTTACTGAACATGAGTAAGATTAGTATCCATTTTTATCCATTAATACCCAAATAAACTAACCCAAGGGTGGGTAGCTTAGTGGTTGAAGAGCAAAGTTAAGGGCGTACAAAGTCCCTTGGTCTTGGGTTCGACTCCCACTAACTACTAATATCCTGGGCCACGGACCGTAAGGTGCAAGCCTTGTTTCGAAAGCCTTATTCGGAGTGCAGAATTTAGTCTGGTATGCGGAAACTGGCTCAAAATACCCGTAAAACCAAAAAAAAAAAAAAAAAAACTAATAATTGGCCAGGGTCGGATTTAAAACCTTTCATTTATCGAAACATATACAACCAACTGTTCTACTTGAAAGATTAAACCTAAGCACTTTTACCCCATACATGATACACTTTTACTCATTAAAGTCCAACCATCTAGGTTTAAAATTTTTGTCTTTTACATTAACCGCATTAATATTGTATGATCATAAAATAGAGCTAGAGGCAGCAGATCTCAAATATTTTGTAGCCAGTAGAGTAAAAATTTTCACCCCTAGCTTGCAGCCTTATATATAGCACCAACCTCGATCAGGCCTCACCAGCTAGATGTGATGTTCTTGGGTACTTTAGAAAGAGATAATAAATAGGCAGTCAAAAAGAAACAAAGCAACTCTTGTCTTCTCCATTTTTTTATAGCACTTGTAAATCATGCAAATGCAAAGGAAAGGAGCCTAGCTTTGATCAAACTTTCTGTAGACCCAAAGAAAAAGTCAATCCTCTCTCTCACTCTCACTCTCACTCTCACTCTCTCATGTATTGATAAATCATATCATATATGTGGTGGTGGGGATCCAAAGAAACAAAATCATCTGTGGATGTAAGTGTCTTCGATCAATTCCTTCCTTTTTGAAGTCCTTTTGGGACATAGTAATTGATAAAGTTAAAGCTCCTTTTACACTCAAAATGTCTCAGACAAGTGCGCTCTGCGCAATTAATCAAAGTCAGATTGCTTGCCGTATTCCCAACACGTCGTTTGAGTATTTTCAAAATTTGAACTTTCAACCTTCGGCCATGGACCGGGTTCAATCTGTAGACTCTCTTCCCTCAGTGCAAGCTACGTACTACTGTTAAAAAGTTGGAGAAAAAAAATCCCATGGGCCGGCTTCAAAGGGCCTTGCATTCTTTGACTCTTTCTTTATTTTCAATGGGCAAATAAACTTGATTAATCGACTCTATTAGCATTCTAGACCTTAAACGATCAAGTAAATAATTGGACCTTAGAGCTATGTTAAGTATTATAAGACATCAAAATAATCTTAGCTAGGGCATGCAATTTTGCGAACGGCATGTTCGCCTAATGCAATTCACACCCAGTACTTTCAAAGAAAGATGTTTCGAGTTTGAATGCATAAAAGTGCATTCGATGCTTCTCTAAGTTTTAAGAGGGGTTGGGATAAAAATAGTTTCTATTATTTGACCAAAATTAAATAAATAAACCAAAACTAGGGCAATTGTAGCATAAGCCAAAGAGTGCTATTTCTCCCAATTGACGGGAGCGGGAGCGGGAGCGGGAGCGGGAGGGGGAGGGGGGTGGGGTTGGGATAGGTTGTCTCTGTTTCAAGATCCCATGCTAGCATCTTGTAAAAAATTGATGTAATTTATTTTTTTAATTTTTTTTAAAAAAAAAAAAAAAAAAAAAGATCGAGAGTGCTAATTAATTTTGTGAAGGACTTTGCTATGTTGATTGTATGGAAGTATCGCATGTCTGCAAGATCTATCCATGTTGATTGCTAGGGTCAAAGTAAAATTTTTCTTTTTATAGGAATCTTGGAACCCTGAGTACTGTTGCAAATATTTGTATATGTTGGTTTCGATGACTATTTAGATACTCTATGCTTAATTTAATTGTGTGTGTATAAATGATTCTATTTGAAATATTCTTGAATGTTATTAATATTTAATTCTTGCATAAAGACCGTTTACTTTGATTGGACGGTCCTTATATAAAAAAAGAAATGATCTAGCTATGGTTCTTATATATATAGACAAATTATTAATTTGATCTACCTAGCTAATGATCCTCACATTACAAAGCTAGATATATTGTTCGATCAAATTGTATATCCTTATCCATACACCGGATGTGCATCTTATCCAAAATCCCCAATTAATTATTAATATATATATACAAATATGAAAAATGCTATGTATCACTATAATGTATCGTTATAAGAAAAAAGACTGAATTTCCAAAATACCTATAAATGATTTTTCAAAACTACCATCATTTTTTTCTTGTAGCGATACTTGTACTGATTCATTGTAACGATGTATAGCATTACTTTCTCTCTCTCTCTCTTTATATATATATATATATATATATATATATATATATGGAAAATGTTATACATTACTACAAGGTATCACTACAACTATCACTATAAAAGATAAATGTTGTGAATTTTCAAACCTACCCATTTGTGATTTTTCAAAACTATCCTCATTTATCTCTTGTAGCGATACTTGTAGTGATTCATTGTAGCAGCGATTTATATCACACCGTGCTGGCCAATAATGAATATAAAGCCAAATTAAGGGATTATAAGCTTGAAGATAGAATTATATATGGTCATCAAAGCTGTCATGTGTGAACAGATTGCAACTTCTACCAATTAGCTTAAAGATTTTGATTTTCCAGGGAAAATAAATAAAGGATATTTGCGTAAAGCCCTTAGAGCTGCCCTTCCGGTCAATGGAAGTTGAAGGACTATCTCAGAATCTGTCAATTGGAGCCTTGAAGGAGGGTTAACAGTCTGGCCGGCTGAGCAGGTTTTGACTTTGTAAACATTCTAATGGGCTTTTTGTATTCCATTCCCAGGCTTGGCCTGGTTTCCTTTTTAAGGCGAAGCCCAATCCTAATAATATTTATCAAATGAAAAATTATAGAAATTATGTTAATGGGTTTAGCATATACTCACCATGGGCGATGTGGGTCTTTTTCTATTTACCGTGAGTATAAGAAAATTCCGTCAATAATAATGCTCTTATTAAAATTAATTAAATCCCAAATCTTAATTCGACTAGTAACAAACCACTAAAGTTCTATCATCTTTGTTAGTTGTTACCCAAATTTAATTCTGTGCAATGTTTGAATAATGTTTGTCGAGCCTGAGCAATGAGATCGATTTATATTTTCTTGTTTATTGTTTAAAGATAAATGGGGCTAAGGCCCAATTAAAAAGATTCAAACTTGGGCAAATTCAGCCCAATTCTATCACCCAAAAGAAAAGGAAAAAGAATTGGGGACTTGGGGTACATAATGTAGGGAGTAAAACTAAATGGTTGAGCAAGGCTTTTGGAGCCAACCAATTTTGCTCAAGTGTTGTTGTTGATGGACTCATTTTTAATCTTTCTAAATCCAAATACGATGAGTGAATGTTACAAAATATACTATGAGTGAATTAAAATCCTGTATAAAACTGCTATTTATTAAGTAAATGGGAATCCAAGGACTTATATTTTTAGCTGATTTTAGTTAAAATGAGGTATAACTGATAAAATCAGAACTCATAAGAAAAATTTTCTTATGAGGGATACCTCATTTTAACTAAAATCAACTAAGACCATTGAGCCATTGGATTAAAATCTTGAGATGAATCATTTATTAAGTGAATGAGAATCTAAGAACTTGTATTCTTAGCTGATTTTAGTTAAAATAAGGTATAACTGATAACATCAGGACTCTTATAATAAGGGACGGCATTGCATATATTCAAATAAAAAAAGAAAAACAAACCCACCGACACCCCCAATAATTGCTCTAACTTGTTTAACCTTTTCGTGTACAAAATGTGTACGTAACTTTCATTCTCCAATATCAAAATTTTCAGGCCTACCAGATATATGGTAGATTATAATTAAAAATATTGAGGAATTTTCTTTCGGCGCCAAATGCTAAGAGGTGTACGTTGCTTTTATCCTCAATATATATAAATAAAGAAGGAAAAGTGAAGATTTCATAGCAGATTCTGTTCACCGGAGCTCTCTAATATATGTATGAAAGGCTGAAAATATCGGACCAAACACGGTCAGACCAGCCTGGGTGGGTGCCTTTCTGGTTCAACGATTCAGTCAATCAAAACTTTCGCATATCGTAACAACCGGCTGGAGTGCAGGACAATAGTTAGGTTTGATCCAACTAATATACATCTTAAAAAGATATTGATTAGATTTTCTTGACAAATGATTTTATTTATAATTTACAAAATCCTACGTGGAATAGATATTTTGACAAACGGACTGTTAGATTATATGTTGTACTTATACAATTATACTCATCATGCTTGCCTAAAATCATACCGTTCCATGGGCCATTTTTTAATTAAAAAAATGCCATAATTTGAAAATAAACTGTGAAAATCTGTGAATGAAAAGTTATGAAAACTGTCACAATTTTTCACAGTTGATGTTTTGAAAAACTAGTCAGTAGATTAATGCAATTTTTAATATGTGTGATATGTTTAAGTGGAACATCTAATCTAGCAGTGAATTTCTCAAAATATCTGTCTAATGTTAAATTTTATAAATTATGTGTTAAGCCATGACTAAGAACCTGACAAGATAATTAAAATGTTGAGTTGCAAATAATTTAATAGAAAGAATGATGAAAACACAGCACCATGGAGAGCACCGTACTTGGTTCGGTAAAGTTGGAGATAAAGAGGCTGATCTCTTTCTCCAATATTAATTAATGTAAGTATTATCAAAAGTTAGGCTGATGGATCACAGTTGGCAAATGGATTCTGTGGCTTAATACATGCTCATTTTTGTTTAATATATACATAATTAAACCGGATTCGGATTTACTAGTGATCTCAAGATAGTGATCATTCTGGTGTGATCAATCTTATAGTAAGATTACATTAAAATGAAAAAATCAACAGAAAATCAAAATATTTAAGTCAATATTAGAAATAACAAAAATACTGAAATATAATAGACCTTCATATGGCCAGTTGCAAAATAAGATTTTCCTCTTATGTATATAAGGCTTGTCAAAAATCACAGTGAGTCCATAGTTAGTTTCTTGGAAAAAAAAAAAAAAACCTAGCCGTGAAAAAATAACGATATTTTGAAGAACAAAATAGTCACTGCTTTTTACTGATATTTTTTTAAAAATTGGCCATTGGATCACCGTTATTTTTGCTCAAAAAATGAGTGAGAATTGAAACATAGGAATATTGCTAATAAAATTTGTTACCCAAGTCAAGACAAATAAAGAAGGACATTTGGATTTCCTCAAGGCCTTATGTGGCGCCATCTCAACCGGAGATGACTACTTATACTTAGTAATTTACATTGAGATTACTAACAGATCTAGATCCAATTAAACCTACCATGTAAAATAAATACCCACCAAAATCCCGAGGGTAGCTCAGTTGGCAAGGGACCACGTCTCAAGAAGCGGAGGTCCTGAGTTCGACTCGTGCTAAACTCTTGAGGCCACTGAAGGTTAACCCGGTCGTTAACTTCAGGACCCCGGGATTAGTCGAGGTGCGCATAAGCTGATCCGGACAACCAGTTATCAAAAAAAAAAAAAAAACCACCAACACAGAAATTCTTGAACCTTAACATCAACCATTTTCCTGTTTTGACGCCCCGAAGACCTGGGCAATGGGTGTAGAATGATCATGCTTGATTCTGCCCATATTTTCCCTCTCATTCATGAATGTAGGTCCAGTTTGGATAAACTATCAGGAATCTCTCTTTGACTTCTGATGAAGATCACATGAAGATTTTATTATTATTTTGTAATTTTCAGATTTTATTATTGTAGAATTTTATTTTCTTGTTTTTAATATTTTTTAGGCTTTTAATAGTCAATTTTAGGTCCCTATGGGATACTATAATAGGTAGGGTCAATTTAAGAAGGTTTCTAGGTGTTATTAGGATTTTATGAAGCAATAAAATATAGCATAAAGCACAAATCCGGGAATTAATATTTATTTCCATTTTCTAGTTAGGGTTTCTAAGGTTATTTCCTTTTATTTCAGTTTTTCCTATTTCAGCAGTACTAGGGTTTCTAAGCTTTGTTTTAGTATAAATATGCTTGTAGCCGACTTGGCAAAAGAGTTGTTGAATTAATAAGAATTTTCTTGAGAGTTTTTACTCTTTTTCCTAAGTTTCTCTCTTTGCGAAGATCGAGTATTTGGTTGCCTATTTTCCTGGCACTGTCTTTGAGACACGTCAACAGGGATTTGGAAGGTTGTTCGTTGTTGGTGAGCTTGTCTTCAACATTCCGCTGCATCAATTGGTATCAGAGCTAAAGGTCGTTCCTGCACCATGCCGCGTTTGAGAACGGGTCGTGGTGGCGGTCGTAATGTCCCTCTGGACGACTTGTATGAACGAGATGATGTGGCCCAGCTGCGGCAACAGATGGAAGCAATGCGAGCCGAAATAGCTGAGATGCGTTTAGAGCGGCGTCGTGGAAGTCGAACTCCCCCTCCACCCTCTGTGGTTGAGGAGGATCTGGATGATGAGTATGACAATCCTTATACTGAATCCGTGAGGAGTAGTGAAAGGAGGCGTCTTGACAATACCCATGTTAAGCAACACATCCAAAGAATTTATCAAGTTCAACAAGAGTACATAGAGCGAACGTTGATTGTTTCTATGGAGACAGAAAGTAAATCTTTTGCTATTAACGATACAACTTTTAAAAGTCCTTTTGATTTTGAGCAAGATAAGATTGAAGCACATGTCAACTTTGACTCTCCACCAATCTTTGATGAGTGTATTGATGATACTGTTAAGGAAGTTGAACCACAAGCACCTACTAAATTTGATTGGCCACTTGTTCTTGATGCACACATTGAAGATTGTATTAACCCAGTATTGATTGGTGTTTTGGAGAAGCAAGATGAAATTATCGTGCTTGAAGTACACAAAAATAATGTTGATCTTGTTGACTGTTCAAATTTTAAGGTCTTGACAATTCAAGAAGTGGTGGATTATGATTTTATTGGGGTTGAGCAATTTCTCTCAACTCATTGGGTTGATAAAGTTCAACTTTTATTCCATTTGAAGATTAATTCAAGGAAGCTGCGGGTTTTGAATATTGGATGGAAATTGTCTATGCGGAGAGCAATTAATCCAAAATCTTCTAAGTATCTATTCAAGTGGACTGGACGACATCAATATCTTGTTTCTGACGAGGAGTTGGCGAATTCGAGGACGGATTCTCGCCAACATTGGGAGAATGATGAAGATCACATGAAAATTTTATTATTATTTTGTAATTTTCGGATTTTATTATTGTAGAATTTTATTTTCTTGTTTTTAATATTTTTTAGGCTTCTAATAGTCAATTTTAGGTCCCTATGAGATACTATAATAGGTAGGGTCAATTTAAGAAGGTTTCTAGGTGCATGTTATTAGGATTTTATGAAGCAATAAAATATAGCATAAAGCACAAATCCGGGAATTAATATTTATTTCCATTTTCTAGCTAGGGTTTCTAGGGTTATTTCCTTTTATTTCAGTTTTTCCTATTTCAGCAGTACTAGGGTTTCTAAGCTTTGTTTTAGTATAAATATGCTTGTAGCCGACTTGACAAAAGAGTTGTTGAATTAATAAGAATTTTCTTGAGAGTTTTTACTCTTTTTCCTAAGTTTCTCTCTTTGCGAAGATCGAGTACTTGGTTGTCTATTTTCCTGGCACTGTCTTTGAGACACGTCAACGGGAATTTGGAAGGTTGTTCATTATTGGTGAGCTTGTCTTCAACATTCCGCTGCATCAACTTCTCATTCCGTAAGCTTAGGATTTGGATGGATAAAACCATCACTGCCTATTTTTATTTTAGACACCAACAATTGAAAGTTTTGTTTTTTTTGTTGGGTCATAGGTTTTACTGCCACAATTTTTAGATGTAATTATTAATGTTTTTCACACTAAAATTTTCCACTTTCTTTGGACCATTTTTGGATAAGCTTTTACTTTTTGTTTAAAACAGAAGTAGAATCTTATCGTTTAAAACAGAAGTAGAATCTTATCTAAATGAATAATTACACGTATTTTTGAAAGTAAAAATAAAAGTAATGTACCTTATCCAATTCAAACAAACACTTAACAATCTTATTTATTTAGATTATATTTATTAGTAAATTTACTTATTTATTTAAATACATATAGATAGGTAAATTTAATTATTTTCAAATAAGTTTACTTATTTCTAGTTAATATATAAAGGTAAATTTACTTATTTCCAAATATGTTTATTTATTTTTAGTTTATATATATAGGTAAATTTACTTACTTCCAAATACGTTTATTTATTTCTAGTTTATATAAATATGTAAATTTACTTATTTGTTTAAAGCAATAAACGGATATATCACAATTAAAAATCAAAATTTGAATTGAATTAAATATAAAAAACTTACCATAATGTCAGAAAAACAATTACACTATTTAAAAGGTAATAAAACATTCCATAAAAACAATAAAAGGGTAAATCTGTCATTAAATAATTAAAGTTGACTTTAGAAAATCCTGAAGGGGGTTATGGATAAACATTATAGGGGGCGTTTGGTTGCCTGTAATGTAATGTAATTTAATTGACTGTAAAGTAGATTACAGTGTAATTTGATTATATTGGTAATTTAAATTACATTCTAAATTACATCTCATTTGTTTGGATGAGTAGGGAATGTAATGTCAGATTACATTACATTACCTAGAAAGGCGTTTGGATAGCCATGTAATTTAATTGACTGTAAAGTAGATTACATTACATTACCCAGAATAACACTACATTACCCAGAAATGCGTTTGGTAGCCATGTAATTTAATTGACTGTAAAGTAGATTACATTACATTACTCAGAATATATTGGTTGAAATCTGCAATCCATTTTACAGCCTTTCTTCATGATAGATTACACCCGTAAAGTGGATTACATCCGCTCCATAACGCGCCAAACATGATTTAAGCTATGTAATGTAATCACAGATTACATTACATAGCACTTTACACCCAACCAAACGCCCCCATAGTGTTCTGAGTCTACTGGTATGGAATTCAATATCTAAAGAGGTCTAGATAATTTTCCGTTTTGGATTTGTGGTTTTGTGGGTACCATGAGATCTGTACACGCGATTTCTTTTCTTTTCCATTTTTTATCTAAAAGCAAAAAATAGAAAAACTGATTTATCGAATCTTCTTCTATATAAGAGAGAGCGTAGGTGACTAAGGATGTACAGGTTAAAATGGTTTCAATGGAGAATGGTATTGGGGAAAACCATACAAGGGTTAACAAGCATGCTACTGCTTGTGCTATCGTTGCTTCTATGATATCCATTATATTTGGTTACGGTGAGCTCTCTCTCTCTCTCTCTCTCTCTCTCATGTGCTGCAGGTTCTGTTTCAAGGAGGAGGAGGACCCCTAGGATTTAGAATTCATTCTTAAATTCAAATAAATTTTTGATTCTTTTCATGGGATTTTCAGAGACTTTTGATTATTTAATTTCTATTTACATTATAATATGAAACGCATTTGAGTTTCCCAGTTTGTTTTCTTCTGCAGTACTTGTATCATTTTCTCCAATTTGTACAATCCAGTATTATTTAAATCAGTTTTACATAACATTATGTATACAGAGCATTATATATAAAGAGTGTTAAGTATCTGATGGTTGGTTTTTCAAAATCTGTTCTGTAATTGTTGTCAACTATATATATATATATATATATATTGATCCTGCAAATGATCTGGGCCTAAACTAGATTTTTTTTTTTTCATTGCCCGTTCCTAGACACCGGTGTAATGAGTGGAGCCATGATATTCATAAAAGAAGATCTCAAAATCAATGAAATCCAAGTTGAAGTCCTCGCGGGAATCATAAACCTATGCGCTCTGGTAGGTTCTCTTACAGCCGGAAGAACATCAGATTACATCGGCCGGCGTTACACCATTGTTTTGGCCTCCATCATTTTCTTGCTGGGGTCAATTCTAATGGGATACAGCCCAAATTATGCAATTTTAATGACAGGAAGATGCACAGCTGGCATCGGCGTGGGCTTTGCTCTCATGATAGCACCAGTTTATTCCGCAGAAATCTCATCACCTAAGCATCGAGGTTTTCTAACGTCTCTACCGGAGCTTTGCATAAGTATAGGCATATTACTTGGCTATATCTCAAATTATGTCTTTGCCAAATTGCCTCTAGAGCTAGGATGGAGACTCATGCTTGGTATTGCAGCAATTCCTTCACTTGCTTTGGCTTTTGGCGTTCTTAAGATGCCAGAATCTCCAAGATGGCTAGTCATGCAAGGCCGTTTAGCAGAGGCTGAGAGTGTTCTGTATCTAGTATCAAACACTAAAGAAGAAGCTGAAGCCCGTTTCCATGATATAAAAATTGCTGCCAATATCGATGAAAACTGCAGCACTGATCCCCACAACATGAGTTCAGGCAAAGGGGTGTGGAAAGAATTATTGTTATGGCCTACCCCTGCAGTCCGTCGGATGTTAATAGCGGCTGTGGGAATTCATTTCTTCGAACACGCGACGGGCATTGAAGCAGTGGTGCTCTATAGTCCAAGAATTTTCAAGAAAGCCGGAGTCCATAGCAAGAAGAAGCTCTTGATAGCTACCGTTGGCGTAGGACTTACAAAGACTACATTCATATTGGCATCCACTTTCTTACTAGACAAAGCTGGGAGGAGGAAACTTTTGTTAACAAGTGTAGGGGGCATGATATTTGCTTTAGCAGGATTAGGGTTTTGTTTGACGATGGTGGAGAAATCAAATGGGCAGCTTTTATGGGCACTCAGCTTTAGTATTGTTGCTACTTACATATATGTAGCTTTTTTCTCAATTGGCCTTGCTCCCATTACATGGGTTTATAGCTCAGAGATATTTCCATTGAAGTTAAGGGCTCAAGGAGCTAGCATTGGGGTGGCTGTGAATAGGGTTACCAATGCTATTGTTTCAATGACCTTTATTTCAATCTATGAAGCAATTACAATAGGTGGGAGCTTCTTTATGTTTGCTGGAATAGCTGTGGTGGCATGGTGCTTCTTCTATTTCTTCTTGCCTGAGACTAAGGGAAGGCCTTTGGAAGAGATGGAAATGGTCTTTAGCAAGGGCAACACTACGTGTACTGAACCTAGAAATATTGTAGGCATATAGATTCAGCCAAAAAATGGTTAATTCTATGAACTTAGCAAAAAATGGTGTTTTTAAGGGGAAACTTGTACTGCACTTGTATTCATGTTTTAAATCCAACGCAGTGTCGTTATAGGCAAGTCATTGCTATGTTAATTTACTTTTGTTAATATTGCAGTTGAATATATATGCCACCTTTTTTATATATCATCTTCAACCATTTTCAACCTAAGCCATTAGGCTAGCGCAATTGGTGAAGGTGTAAAGGGGAATGAATGGGTTGGAATTAGATTAGCTAGGTGACTAGGTCTAGGAATTGAATTTTCTCCAACGAAAACACACACACACACACACACACAAAAGAAGGAAAAGGAAAATGCTATATCTCTAAAAAAACTTGTCCCAAAAGCATATCCCAAATGATGTACGTGGCGAATCATTCAATCCTTCTCTTTTTTAGTAATTTTTCTTTCCATAATGAATGAAGAGTTATGATTCATTTGGGATGCTTTTTAGGAACAATCTTTTGAGATATATAACATTATTGCTATTCCTGTACTATATATATATATATATATATACATTCCCTACTTATATCCATTAAATTCAATATAAGAATATCATAATATAAGAAAACAATAAATAAAGAAACAATAGTTCATTGGGCTCAAAATCGAGATCTTTTCCTTATAAAAAGATATATGAGAGATGTCATTAGTTTATAAGACTGTTGACAATTACTTAAACTTAAGTTAGAGATAAAAGGCTTCAGTCGCCAACTATTTAATCTCAAAAGCATTAAAAATTCACGTCTTATCAGAAAAATAGATTTGTGTAAAAGTTTCATACAATTTATATGTTGTGGCAATGGCAATTTCAAAAAAGGTGTAATGGAAAAAAAAAAAAATTTAATGGTCATTTTACTCAAAAATTAAAAGAAAAATAGATGGTACGTAATCATACTTTTTTTAAAAAAAAAAATGTGCTTGTATTACATTTCTGACACCTATAAGCACCATAAACTGCACCGTACTTGGCTCTGTAAAATTGGATAAAAGGGGCTGATCTTTTCTCCAAGTATTATCAAAAGTTAGGCTGATCGATCCCAGTTGGCAAATGGATTTTGTGGCTTAATACACACTCATTTTTGTTTTGTTAATATATACTTACACCTGCCATGTAAAAGAAATACCCACCAACACACAGATCTTGAACCTTCCATCAACCATTTTCCTCTTCTCTCTCTCTCTCTCTCTCATATTTAGGTCTTCTTTGGATAAACTATCAGAATCTCTTTTTGACCTCTAATTCCGTGAACTTAGGGTTAATTAGTAAACTATAATTTTCAATTTTTTTTACTTTAAATACAAACAATTGAAAGTTTTTACTCCTACAACTTTTAGATGTGATTATTAATATTTTTCACATTAAATTTTTTTATATTTTTAGTGTCCCTCTGGATAAGCTTCTACTTTCTGTTTTTTACTTTAAAATGTTGAGTAGTTAGGATTTTACTTCTTTATTAATGACATTGTCATCAAATTATTCGGTTTTTTTATAATAAAATATATATTCTATTTCCACTATATCCGCAATATTTCATATATAAATTCAAATGTAACGGAAATGAAATCTTCTAATTATGGACGTATTTGAGTTGGGTTATCGAGAAAATATAAGGAAAAAAATTATTAGGGTCACAATTGAATTATGAGAATTATGCTTAAAACAACCATTTAATCAAGATGAGTTTATGAATTTTCTAAAATCAAACAATTTGAATATGTGTCAGTCTGAATATCGTGCAAGTGCTTATTAACTAAAATTAAATATCGTAGCAGACTCCCTCTTCTTCAGGTTCAGAAGAAGAACTCTGACTCCTGAGCATGGAAGGGATAGTCCCTCTTCGATCATCAACGTACGTTTTCATCTTTGCAGGTTTTCCAAAGTTTGCAGAGATGGATAGTATCAAAGTGACCAATGATGGGGCAGGGGGTAAAAGGGATAATGTATAATATTGGAATTGTAACTGATCAAGATGATGACTACTGCCTTTGTATGTATGCTTCCTTTGTCTCAACTCTCAATGAAGTTCTTACAATTACCCCCAAAAAATGGCTAGTTGTGTGGTTCACCCATTTGAGGTGGCAAATAGCTAGTTTGGAAGGGGGCTAGGGAAAGGCCACGTTTGGCCAGGTGTAGAGCAGCATGCATGTATATGCTGCTATAGAAAAACCAGCAACAAAACTGGTTTTAGGGGCAACATTGAGCTAGAGATGAAAATGATTTCAATGGAGAGAGGTATTGGGGAAAACCAGACTGGTATTAACAAGCATGCTTGTGCTTGTGCTATCGTAGCTTCTATCATATCCATTATATTTGGTTACGGTCAGCTCTCTCTCTGTCTCTCTCTCTCGTATTTATTATTCATTCTTAAATGCAAATAAATTTTCGATTCTTAAATGCAAATAATCCAGTCCTAAACTAGAATATATCTTTTTTTCATTGCCTTTACTTTAGACACCGGTGTGATGAGTGGAGCCTTGATATTCATAAAAGAAGATCTCAAAATCACCGACACCCAAGTGGAAGTCCTCGCCGGAATCATGAACCTGTGCGCTCTGCTAAGTTGTCTTGCTGCAGGACGGACATCAGATTACATCGGCCGCCGTTACACCATTGTTTTGGCCTCCATCATTTTCTTACTCGGCTCAGTTCTAATGGGATACAGCCCTAATTATGCAATTTTAATGACCGGAAGGTGCACAGCTGGCATCGGCGTGGGCTTTGCTCTCATGATAGCACCAGTTTACTCCGCAGAAATCTCATCACCTTCCCATCGAGGCCTTCTAACATCTCTACCGGACCTTTGCATAAGTATAGGCATATTACTTGGCTATGTCTCAAATTATTTCTTTGCTAAATTTCCTCTAAAGCTAGGCTGGAGACTCATGCTTGGTATTGCAGCAATCCCTTCACTTGCCTTGGGTTTTGGCGTTCTTAAGATGCCAGAATCTCCAAGATGGCTTGTCATGCAAGGCCGTCTAGCAGAAGCTGAGAGAATTCTCTATCTAGTATCAAACACTAAAGAAGAAGCTGAAACCCGCTTCCATGATATAAAAATCGCAGCCAATATCGACGAAAACTGCACTGAGGACATCGTTAAGACTACCACAGGCAAGGGGGTATCGAAAGAATTATTGTTAAGGCCTTCCCCCACCGTACGTTGGATCTTGATAGTGGCAATCGGAGTTCATTTCTTCCAACATGCGACCGGCATCCAAGCGGTGGTGCTCTATAGTCCAAGAATCTTCAAGAAAGCTGGAGTCATCAGCAAGAAGAAGCTCTTGCTAGCTACTGTTGGCGTTGGACTTACGAAGACGACATTCATACTCACATCCACTTTCTTAATTGACAAAGTTGGGAGGAGGAAACTTTTGTTAACAAGTTTAGTGGGAATGATATTTGCTTTAACAGGATTAGGGTTTTGTTTGACAGTGGTGGAGAAATCAAAAGGGCAGCTCTTGTGGGCACTTAGCCTTAGTATTGTTGCTACTTACATATATGTAGCTTTCTTCTCAATTGGCCTTGGCCCTATTACATGGGTTTATAGCTCAGAGATATTTCCACTGAAGTTGAGGGCTCAAGGTGTCAGTATTGGGGTGGCTGTGAATAGGGTTACAAATGCTATTGTTTCAATGACCTTTATTTCAATCTATGAAGCAATTAGTATAGGTGGGAGCTTCTTTCTGTTTGCTGGAATCTCTGTGGTGGCATGGTGCTTCTTCTATTTCCTCTTGCCTGAGACTAAGGGAAGGTCTTTGGAAGAGATGGAGATGGTCTTTAGCAAGGGCAACACTAGTAGTGATCCTAAAAATATTGTAGGCAATTAGCTGATTCAGCCAAAAAAAAAAGGGTACTGTGGTTAATTCTAGGAACTTACGAAGGAGTGGTGTTAAGAGGAAACTTGAACTGCACTTGTATTTATGTGTTAAAACAGTATTTGTTAAGTATATATGGAGTTGAATTCCTTCCAATTAGATCTTGGGATTGAATTTAGAAAACTTGTATTTATGTGTTAAAACAGTATTTGTTAAGTGTATATGGAGTTGAATTCCTTCCAATTAGATCTTGGGATTGAATTTAGAAAAGATGGTGAGGGTATAATTAAGGAGAAAAGAGTTAGTATTAGATTAGATATGAGGATCGAATCCCTTCCAAATAAATCTAGTGATCGAATTCCCCTTAATTAATGTAAAGCAGAAAAAAAAAAAAAAAAAAAAAAAAACCTTTCTCATGTTCATTTTATAATCGTATAAATATTTTGGAGTTGTAGTAGGGCTTGTACAATTTTCCGTGTAGTTTATTTTTATTTTGAGCCATATGTACGTGGGCATGATATTTCCTCTTTTGCCTATTTGTTAATTAAAGAGCATTGCTAATAATTAATTTCATATATAGGATATCGCTCTTGTCCTTTTTTAAAGAACATTAATTCTCAAGTGGAGATCATCTGTCCGATTCTTTGTCCTCTCGCACAAAAGTCTAGATTGAAAAATCAACCATGGATGATTTTTAAAAAGCCAATTTTTTCAAATGAATCTTCAATCTCTATATATGATACTCTTCCTATACTATATATTTTCCTAGTTATTGGAAGAGTAGTATTTTCCTTTATTAAATGCTCTAGAAGCTTTAATTGTAATAACTTTCTTTACTAATTTTAGTTTGAAAACGTTGGCTCATTAATAAAATATCAATTTATAGTTTTCGATCAAATTTGTCCTTTTTTATTCATTCTATGATGTTGTGCTTGTGTTCTTATAGCTGACTTGCTTGGTATATGGCAATGCAATGCAATTTCAAAAGGGTAAAAAGAAAAAAATATATATTTTAATTGTCATTTTAATAAAATTAAAAGAAAAATAGACGGTTTTACTTTTTGTACAAAAATTTGCTTGTGTTACATTTCTCACATCTATAAGCATTCATGCCAAAGACTTTGTAGCCTAATGGCATTTTTTCCTCAAGGGTGGTCCTAAGTTCAAACCATCATAGCATATATAAGTTGGTTATCTAGATTCTAGGGCAAGCCTTGAAAGGGCTTATCCTAGATCCTCCTACAACAAAGTGCACCCTTGAAGTCACCAGCTCATGGCGGCATGGCTAGCTAGCTAGCTAGTATCTTACTTTGTCTTGGCCTGCCGGATCTGATCTACAAATGATCCGTTACCTTAATGACATGTATTCTCATTTTTAAGAGTTTTTGAATTCGAGAATATGAAAATGAATCGGCATACATTTGTTAGTATTAGTGGGGAGTGTAGAAAAAAAGAAGACACGTCTCTTAAATTCCCAATTATTGGATTCTGCAACTCCAATGATCCAATACTTAGAACATCTTATAATCGATCATACGCCTTACTCTATAATTAAGAAAAAAAATTTCGAACCCAATTTTTGAAGAGTGGCTGAGATTTGAACTCCAACCTTTCTCTTCAAAGAGAATGAGAAATACCACATAAATTACAAGATCATTGGTTAATCCCCAATACAAAAGAAGCTAAGGATCGGATATGTGACAAATATGGATTGGCCCCTAAAATAGAAAGCGATGCAATGAAATCCAGCAAAAATCGTGTGCCCACACAACAGCTATAAGCAAGGAGGGCCTTTACGCAAATTAATTGACTCGCATTCCCTTCCTCCCCAGATTGCTCCTTCCCCTTCCACAAGTGCCCATCATCTCTAAACAAGCCCCTCTCTCTCTCTCTCTCTCTCTTTCTCCAGATTTCCAGATTGCTCCTTCATCCTCCACAAGTGAACTTCTCTCAGCAGGCTTTTGAGGATAGAGGAAGGTGCTTGGCCTTTCAACAACTAGCGTCTCTTTCCCTCTCATATAATCATATTTTTGGGTAATTACATGAAAAGACTTTGTCCAAATTTCGATCGAGAAGATGGGCTGGAGACCGTTCTGGAGGTCCCCATCCCAGAAGAAATGTTCAAAAGCATGGGTAATAATGTTGCCTTGCGCTGTCAAAACATGCTTGCATGGATGAAGGCTCAAACTTCCGATAAATGGTCGTCCCCAATCATTGCCGGTCGTTTTAATGAGCTTAGCTTCCTCCTTTACATTGTTGGTTCTCCTCTTCTTCCTCTTCAGGTCCAATTGGATCATTCCATCCACCGTCCCATCCGAGGATGTTCCATAGTAAGAAACTCTCTCTCATCGCTCCCTCCATTGGAAATATATTGTATGATTTTCCTTTAACAATGAAAAATACTCACCCGTCCCAATTTATGTGCATATATTGACTAAACAGTTTAAGAAATACATTGATTGTTTTGACTTTATTACATTTTTAAGTTTGTGTTTAAATTTTACTTTTCTAAAAAAGAGATCATTATCCAGGTTATTTGGTATAGGGGTATAATGGAAATTAAAATTCATTCTAAATTTTAATTTGAAAAGTCAAAGTGATCATTTATTTTGAAATATCCCAAAATGGAAATGTGAGCACATAAATTAGAACGGAAGAAGCACTAAAAGATTAATAGGAGACTCGGGCGGGTTACTATGATAAATCCCTTCTTTGTTATCCCTTTAAGGGGTGCTGTATAAGCCAGCAAAAAAATGTTTAGCTAATATTGTCAGTGTAACCAAAGTCACAATAAGGTGGTTATAAAAGTAGTGGCTTAATATTGAGATTTCCTACACAATCGTCAATAGAAATGTTCCTATCAGCACATGCTGACTTTGCGAAAGTTAGCAAAAAGCTCCTAGATATATTTATAGGATTTTTATTTTGTAAAACTGACCGTTAAATCAGATACTATGCATATGTATGTTAGGTATGCTAAAAACTATAATGATTTAATGATCAGTTTATTAAATATGTCACCGAGAAAAACTGTGATAGTTTTCAGCAGTCAATTTTTTACAATCTGTATTTTGATATGCTGACATTGGATCACTGTGATTTTTGGTAGATGTAACATTCATTAAGAGTATCTAACCTAAAAATCGGTTTTTCAAAATATAAATCTCACAATCACCTATGAGGTTCATGCTAACTTTCGCGAAAGTTAGCATTTGCTTACTAGATCGGGACTCCATTTTTCAATTCTTATAAATATATCTTTTTTGAATAAGGATAAATTTTATTTCTATAGAGGGCAACTATGGAAAATAAATTTGACCCCACATGCCAAACTCAAATATTAACTTTATTTATTAGTATAAATATAGATTTCACTGGTCAATAAAATCTCTTCCATCATATACTTTAAAAACGATTGTAAAATGTCCAAAAGTAAAAATTCTATCTTGCCAATTCGCCTTGTTAAAAAAAAAAAGTGGGTATTAACAATTGGGTTTGAAACAGGAATCTTTGACCGCGAAATATATAGTGCAACAATACATGGCAGCGACGGGAGGACCAGCGGCATTGAACTCAGTACACAGCATGTGCGTAATCGGAGAGGTGAAGATAAGTGCATCGGAGTTTTACCAAGGCGACCAAACCGTGGATGTGAAGAACACAGTGGAGGCTGGCGGGTTTGTGCTTTGGCAAAAGAATCCAGACTTGTGGTGCTTAGAGCTTGTTGTGTCCGGTTGCAAAGTGAGTTCGGGAAGCAATGGCAAGCTTTCATGGAGGCAGTCCTCCAATCAACAAGCACCCATTTCTAAGGGTCCTCCCAGACCCTTGCGCCGATTTTTACAGGTACTTTTCTTGTCCAAATGATGCTATATATGCCTCCACTGAATTGAGATTAACATTTATTATCTTAATCTAAGTTTGTATAATGCAATTTACAGGGGCTGGACCCCAGGTCCACAGCCAACTTATTTTTAGACGCAATGTGCATTGGAGAGAAAATAATAACAGACGATGACTGTTTCATTCTGAAGCTGGATACGAGCCCAGCAGCTCGTGAAGCACAAAGTGGACCAAACTATGAAATCATACACCACACAATATGGGGATATTTCAGCCAACGATCTGGTCTTCTGGTTCAGTTTGAGGACTCAAGATTACTTAGAATGAAGACCAAAGATGATGAAGATGTTTTCTGGGAGACGAGCACGGAGTCTGTGATCGAGAATTATAGATATGTCGATGGTGTCAATATTGCACACAGTGGCAAGACTCTTGTCACTGTCTTCAGATATGGTGAGAAGTCTGCCAATCATAAGAGGGAGATAGAAGAGACTTGGGAAATTGAAGAGGTAGATTTTAATATATGGGGGTTGTGTAATGATTTCTTTATTCCTCCTTCGGAACTTAATCTTAATTAAGAAACAAGAAAAGAGTCGAGAGGAATTCATTTATATATATGTACATGGGATTGGATGATATTGATGTACGTGTTGTTGTTTTCAGAAGAAATTTGTATATACAAGCAATTTGGCATTAACAAAATTTTGAAATGAAATTTGTATTTTTTTTTTCTCCTTTTCAGCCAACTAACCCAACAAATGAATGTCCGTCTTAAATTTAAAAGAATACATATACATCAATACCCATTAATGTTGCGGGGTTGAAATTAGGGGAAAATTATTCCGTCCCGGTTATATATATATATAATCTCCTAGACACATATAGCACTATATATTAGTGATCGAGAGATGATATGTGTTATTTGTCTAGGAAATTATATATAATTGGTATATTGCTCTAAATATTAAGTGCCGGTTATATATAATCAATTTATTATTCAATGAATATGATTATTTGTATACTCTATCTATTGAGTGGATCTATCCAAGCACTACAGCTTCGTTTTCACTCAAAATAAACGGTCAATTATCCAAATTAATGTCAATTTGATCACATATGCTAAAACTCCTAGCCATTGAATTTTCATTTTGTAGTAAGCAACTTTGCACTCTCTCTCTTTCTTCGACACATTTTCAAATGATGACACATTGTCCAACGGTTTTTTAACCCATGAGGGTAGTTTAGATGGTTGGGCTTCGACGTACCAAGTCCGAGGTCCCTGTTTTGAGTCTCCTGAGCCATCTACCCAAGGTATTTGCCTTACGTCTTACCCGGTGTCCGTGGTAGTAAGATATTGCGGTCATCTGGGGGATTAGTCGAGGTGCGCGTAAGCTGGCTCAGACACCCTCGTCATCCAACAAAAAAAAAAAAGAATCAATTAATTATTTCATGAATATGATTGCTTTTTTATAGGGAAAATGATCCAAATGATCTTAAAAACTTACCGAGAAGTCTCTCTTAGTCAAAATTGAAGTCAATTAATTAATAATGAGAGATTAACTAATATATCATTTTTCATATTTTCAGCTAGCTAGCACAAACTTAACGGTTAACATTTGGCATTGTTTTTGAATTTGAAATTATTTCATCACAATTGTTATTCTTGGATTGGCTTTGCTAAAAAAAAGTGAGTCGTCTGCCATGCATATATGTTTTCTTTTTTATTTATAATAATTTTATGAGATAAACATGATAGAATAAATGGATAAAATTAAGGTAACAAAGCCAAAACCCATCTTTCTAGAATTTAGGTAGCTCCTGAATACAATCAATACGGGGATGACTTGATGTCATCAGAAGACCTAGTTCTATTATCATTAGAATTCTTATCTTGATCATCTTCATCTCCACAAGAATGCTTATCCTTGTCATACATGCTCCTTATCACACAGAAAAATCATATGATAATCATTAGTGGCGGAATCAGGATTTTGTCTTTGGAGAGCCAAAATGTTAAAAACAAAAATTCAAAATTTAAACATAGAAATATATTAAGATTCAAGATTAAATTTCTTCACGAACAATAAAATCAATTTCTATTTAGTCTTAACAAGATTTAAAAAAAAAAAAGACACTAATTGTTTTTCAATAAACTTATTCAACCATGAACCCAAGTTCGGAATGTATACACGTCCAACAAAAATGAAAAAAATACGAAAAATACACAAAACCTTGAGCAAAAATAACTTATTGGTTTTATTCCTCATCGGCTTCTTTTTCTTTGTCGTTGGCGTCTTTCTCTTGATCGCCATCATACCGTAGAAGAGGATTGGAAAAAAATATGGTAATGTCAGACATGTATGTAGCATGTAAAACCCTCCAACCCCAAACCAGTCATGATAAACCCATATCTATAAATTATTAAATCTAATAACTGATAAACGTGGATTCTACATGCCAATTTTTTGAACCAGATGCAAGGACATTTTTGTCCTGTATCTGTCAAAATATCAGGAATTTATTGGTATAAGGCTTTAAAATTAAGGTCTTATTAGTATAAAATCCTTGAATTTACTGCGTGGAATCCACGCAATCCATTTCCATTCAAAATAAAAAGTTAGTTAATTATCCAAATATCAATTAAATTATATGATCTAAAACTCAAATTTACATTTTGCAGTTAGCAACTTTGCATTCTTTTCTATCTAGAGATTTTCAAGTGATGACACATTATCCTACAGTTTGGTATGATCTGGCACGAATCAATTCATTACTCAATGAATGAATGAATATGATTCCTAGTTCTTTAGATTTACTGTGTGGATCTACCCACGCGCTGCTTCATTTCCATTCAATTGGATGTTATTCAGTAGAACACTACACTGGATAATGATGTTATCTCAATCCATATCTACGGTCAATAATATCCCTCTAAAGTTCATTAACTTTGATTGAAGAATCTAAAACGTCAAATCACTGCAGGACTGTGTATTGTGGTAGTCCCCGAAACATTTAATTCTCTTTCCCTCTCCTCCCATCTCCCTCACCAGATCGACTCATTTCCTTCCGAATCTAGTTTCCGAGAGCGAGAGAGCTTACAAAAACAACTACCCATCAAATTCAAACACCAAATCAGACAAATCTCTCTCTCTCTCTCTCTCTATATATATATATATATATATATTTGATTTGAACGGAGAAGAAATGAAGGATGACGATGCTCTTCCAACAACAACAGCAACAGCTACGAAGAAAGAAAGCTCAGATTCGAATGTATTCGGCAAAGGTCGGTATAAATTTTGGGCATTGGCAGCGATTCTGCTCCTCGCGTTTTGGTCCATGCTCACCGGCACCGTCTCCCTCCGGTGGTCCGCCGGCAACCTCAACCGTATCTCCGACGACATCGACGCCCCAATCCACGACGATCTCGACGTTCTTGTTCGTTCTCATTCCCTCTCTCTCTCTCTCTCTCTCTCTATATATATATATATATATATATATATATGTAGTGTGTTGTAGAGTTGGATCTTGGCCGGAATCTGACGCATTTTCCGTTGACAGGAGATGGAGGATAGGGAGAAGGTGGTGAAGCACATGTGGGATGTGTACACGCACAGCCGTCGGATCAGATTGCCGCGATTCTGGCAGGAGGCTTTCGAGGCTGCGTACGAGGACTTGACCAGTGATGTCCCTGGCGTTAGAGAGGCGGCCATATCCGAGATCGCTAAGATGTCGATCTGGTCCGTTGAAATTGAACCGCCTCCCATTCAATCAACGGTTGGTATCACTTTTACTGCTCCGTTTGCTCTTTGATCTTTCTTGTTTGTGTTTTAGCCAATTTACATTTTCCTTGAGAGACTTCAGCTGATGAGAGTTTATTTGCAACATTGAAGTTGAAATCACCAATGTGTTTTATTGATGTGTGGGTTGCTATGTCGTTGGCTCAATTTTGTTTCCCCAATCTTAAATATGTCTTTTGATTCTTGAAACAATGTATTTTACACTTCAGATTTTAACAAACTACATTAGCATAGACATTCTGCGGTTTTGCACATTTAATATATTGTGATGAGATTTTAATTGGTTGTGTTGGAAATCAGGTGTCTGAACTCACTAGTTTATTGATTCTGGTAACCATGGGAAAATCAAGGATCTTATGCAGGATATTACCCAAGAAAATTTGGAGAAATTAAAAATAAATAATAAATAAAACAATTGTAGAACATAAGATATGATTTAGATAGTTTGGCACTGGGCCAGTGTCCGCAGACATTCCAGTAATTCCACTGTCAAATGGAGATTACTTAATACATGGAGAAAACATAACCTTGCCACCATGGTTCCAGTACTTTGTTGTAGCCGATTGCTTCATAGCAACCATGCCTACACTGTTGTGGTCACATTCCTCAATCAACTCCATGACTACTCTGCCCAACAAACTTGAGTCCTAGGATTTTCCCATAAGGCTGCCAATAAATTTTTTTAGGCCCCAACCCGGAAAAGAAATTTAGCTTGCAACATTAATAAAGTATCATGATTTGTCCGCTAGTCCATCATTTTAGTAGAATGTTGTCTTTTCTTCTTTTTTCAAATGACTTGCAGATCCTATAATCCCTAGACAATTGTGAAGAGGAAGATGCAATTTTCCCTCTGGAGAGTGGAGTCATTCCATATAAGCTGTATGTTACTAGTCTGTATAAAAATTATAAATGTTCTGTAAAAGTGGAAGACATTGCTTCAGTTTCTCCATTTGAGTTGCCACAAGACTCACTGAAAACACTGCAGGTCCCGCTATGTTATCCTTTTTAAAGAGAGAGATTCTTTTGAATAAAAAGTTTATTTTTGTGTTTGGGAATGAAAAGTTTTAAGTAAGAGCTCATTATGATGACCCCGGGGGGGGGGGGGG